>JAHRHZ010000288.1:13083433-13120403 GCA_024137785.1 Ginglymostoma cirratum | reverse complement strand
CCCTCTCTCTCCCTATTTATTTCAGAACCCTCTTCCCCTCCCCCATTTCTGATGAAGGGTCTAGGCCCGAAACGTCAAGTTTTCCTGCTCCTATGCTGCTGCTTGACCTGCTGTGTTCATCCAGCCCCATGCTTGTTATCTAAGAACATGACTGATGTTGAGGTCAAGGATGAGTGTGTGAATACTCTAGAAAATGTCGATATATTAAAGGAGGAAGTTTTGGGTATCCTAAATTGCATTAAGGTAGACAAGTCCCCAGGGCCAGATAGGATCTATCCCAGCTTACTGCGAGGCAAGGGAAGAAATAGCTGGGGTATCAACAGATGTCTTCTTTGACATCCTCTTTGACCACAGGCAAAGTTCCAGAGGACTGGAGGTTAGCCAATGTTGTTCCCTTGTTTAAGAAAGGAAGCGGGGATAATCCAGGAAATTTCAGCCAGTGAGTGACATCTGTGGTGGGGAAGCTCTTGGAGAGGATAATGAGGGACAGGATATATGCACATTTGGAAGAAAATGTACTAGTTAGCAACAGGCAGCATGGTTTCGTACAGGAAAGGCATGTCTCACCAACCTGATCGAATTTTTTGAAGAGGTGATGGATAATTAATGTGGGAAGAGCTGTGGATGTAGTTCATGTGGACTTTAGTAAGGCATTTGATAAAATCCCACATGGCAGATTGGTTCTAAAACTAAAATCACATGGGATTCGGGGTGGGCTGGCTAAATGGATACAAAACTGGTTTGGTCAGAGAAGACAGAGGATAGCAGTGGGAGGGTGTTCAGAACGGAGACTAGTAACTAGCGGTGTTCCATGGGGATCAGTCTTGGGTCCTCTGGTGTTTTGTAGCATATATAATGGTCTGGAGGAAAATGTGGATGGTCTGATTACTAAGTTTTCAGATGACAAGAAGATTGGTGGAGGTGCTGATAATGCCCATGATTGTGAAAGGATACAACAGAATATAGATTGACAACTTGGACACAGGAATGGCAGATGGAGTTTAATCCAGCCAAATGCAAGGTAATGCATTTTCGAGGATCAAATATACGTGTGAATTATACTGTAAATGACAGAACTTTCAGCAACATTAACGTACATATCTGGGCACACAGGTCCACAGCTCCCCAGAAGTGGCAACATAGGTGGCCAAACTGATTAATAAGGCAATTAACATGCTTGACTTTGTCAGCAGTGGAGTACAAGAGTTGGCAAACCATATTGCAGCGATATGGAATCCTTGTTAGGCTGCATTTGGATTGCTGTGCGCAGTTTTGGTTGCCACATTACCAGAAGGATGTGGAAATTTTGGAGAGAGTGCAGAGACGGTCCACCAGGATGTTCCCTGGTCTCGAGGACATTGGCTATGAGGAAAGGTTAAAAAGACCAGGATTGTTTTCACTGGAAAGCTGAGAGACCTGATAAAGGTCTGCAAGATTATGAGAGGCATAGTTACGGTGGATAGTCAGAGGCTTTTTCCCACGGTTGAAGTTTCAATTGCAGGGGGCCACAGGTTCAAGGTGAGAGGGCAAAAGTTGAAGGGAGATGTGCAAGGAAAGTATTTCACACAGGGCGTGGTAGGAGCCCGGAATGTACTGCCAGAATAGGTGGCAGAAGCAGGCACATTGGCAACATTTAAGAGGCATCTGGATGGTTACATGAATTGGAGGGAGGGGCGGAATAGAGGGAAATGGACCGAATAAGGGCAGGTTTGTTTTTTAGTTTAGTCAGGACATGATGATTGGCATAGGCACGGAGGGCTGAAGGGCCTGTTCCTGTGCCATACTTCCCTTGTTCCTGTTCTTTTTGTACCATGAACTTTTCTAAATGCCATCTTAACTTCATCATCAGTCACTTCTAACATTTTCCCCATGAAATAATGTTAAGCTAATGGTCTGTAGTTTCTTTTTTGTCACTTCTTGTATAAAGGAGTTTCATTTGCTATCTTACAATCCAATGGGACCGTCCACAAATTGAGAGTTCTAGAAAATTAAAACCAACGCATAACTCTCACTAGCTACGACTTTTAAGGCTTTACGACGAAGTCCATCAGGATCTCAGCACTTGTCAGCCTGCAGCTCCAACAATTTAGTCAGTACTGTTTTATCAAAAGCTTTTTGGAAATCCAATTGCACCCTTAGTTCACTTCATTACTTCACAAAGATACTTAACAGACGTGAGTGGAAGGAAGGTACAAATTTCCTGTTCACAAAGTTATGTTGACACTGCCTGAGCACATCAATTTTCCAAGTATTCTGCTGTATTCTCCTTAATAATGGAATCTGGCAACTTCCTTATGACAAATGTTACATTAATTGGCCTGTGGTTTCTTGCTTTCAGTCTCCCCCATTTATAGAATAAAGATGTTAAACGGCTCTTTCAGAGTCTTAAGGGTTAAAGGACATTATAATCAATATATCAATCATGCAGCCACTTTTTTTCAGCAGGCCGTAGTCTTCGGTACATATCAGCCTTTAGCTCTAATACTTTTTTCTAGAGACCAATAGTAGCAAAACATTGCTGCATCATTTCAGTATAAGTCTGAAATCACCTCAGCAGCATGCATAAAAAATAATTTTAAGGGATGACCCCTCTCAAGTCAGCAATGTTTTAAAATTTGTTGTTCATGTGTATTGACTAGACTCGGTGAAATAATTCATGACAAATAGTTATTACATTTCAAACATATTTAGAAACACTTTTATTTTGTATGAAACACTGATCTAAAAGCACTGTAGAAAAGTCAACACACAGCTTGAGGGCTTTTGACTGTACATAGACCTTTCAGGTCTTTGTGAGACTAAATAATTGAAAGGAGTTATTTTCTTCAACTGCTGCTCATCTATAGTTTGATTAAGTGGTCTGTGTAAACTGTTGCATAATAACTGCAGAAAGACTGATCATCTGCAAGTATTCATCAGCACCATCGATTAAGCATTTATCAACTTCCTGGGGAGCAAAAAACAAAGGCCATTCTTAGAATAAATGCAACAGCATAACATTCTGTAAAGCTAACTATATATTGTCAGAGATAGATTGAAAAGCAACTTTCAAACAGAGTTAGGACTTCAGTCAACTGGCATCAAGGGCCAGTTTTCAAGAATATTGTATTTCTGTCCAGAAATGAAGAGCTCCTCTTAATAGAAAATCTTTAAATAGTGACTACTACAAATTTGCAAGAATACCAATGAATAAAATTAGCAATACAATTCAAGATGCATCATTCAGCTAAACTGCAACTATTTGTAAATCTGTTGTAGAAATTGAAGCTCGGTCATAACTGTTGCGTTTGGAAATGCAAACAAAGGACAAGTTGACAGATCAGTGCTTTTCTTTAAAAAAAAAACGTAATATACAAAAGGTTTGCTATGAATAGTTCTGTGAATTTTCCCTCAAGCAAATAGAGACCTCAATTTCATGGAAGCATTTCAAACTTAGCCTTCAGGGGAAAAGGCATTAACATCATATACAATCAGAATAACAAAAAGTATTCTTCAAGGGAATCAAACTACAGTTAAACTCATGAAAACTCTACAATGGCTGATGAACCACTCACTAACTTATTACACTAGTCTACTGCTTCCAAGTGGGGGTGTGTGGTTTAAGGCAGACAGTTTTCACAAGTATACAGCTAGATGGAGTTATGTGAAGAAATTTGTATACTGTAAACCCAGAGAAAGGTTAAGAAAAACATAGCTCGGGTTATTTCAGGGCATACTTACTGCCAGTTTTAGGGTGATTGCTGATTTCTGTTGATCATTAAGATCTTCTTTATCGATAATGACGTCATGCAGTTGGTTGATTAACTGCGTTGCAGCATAGCCTTCATTAATCATATTCTGACAGAAAACATATCCATAGATTAATTGAAGCACTTCATACATAGCAAATAGTTAAAAAAAATCTCTTTTCTCTGTGGATTAGCACTTTGCATGCATGTCTGGAATCTAATTGATCAGACAGCCCATCGGTAACCTATTTAGTAGTGGTCATTTGATACATCAGTGATACATTCCCATTTTTATGTCCCCATTTCAGTACTGTGCTGCATCATGCCAGCACTATAAGCAATTATTCAAAAGCAAGCTCATATTGTGACTATTGGCATGCTAATTACCACAGGGGGCATTACTAAGTGAAATCTGTTCTCACTGCACATTTCACAAACATGTATTTTTCTAGCAGAGATACAGAAAAGGTGCAAGATTCTCAGCCAAGATTTTGTCTCCTGGGATGTCCACGTAAAAGCTAATTGGAGCTGCTGGTCAGGCTCAACTTTCTATTCTACCTGAGCTTGAATAGAGTAGTATGAGGCATATTTATTAAAACAGAACTCCAGTTCTATAAAAATGCTTTCATGGGATATAGGCATCTCAGGCCAGCACAGCATTGATTACAATCCTAATTGCCTTGAGGTGGTGATGATGAGCAGCCTTTATCTGCTGCAGTCCTGAGGGGTGCGGGGGGGGAGGGAGAAGGTACAGCCACTGGGAAAGCAGCTCCAGGAATTTGATCCAGCGACACTGAAGGAACTGCAATACACTCGTAAGTCAAGATGGTGAGAGATCTGGAGGAAATCCTGCAAGTCTGACTTCCTTGTGGGTCTCCTGCTGTCCTTCCAGGTGAAAGTGATCACAGATTTGGCACATGCGGTCAGAGGAGCCTTGGTAAGGTACTGCAGTGCATGCTTGATGAATTACTGCAGTTTTACAAGAATATAATGCCATAGTGGACTGACATTTCAATAAGTCTGGACAGGACAAATGTTTCACCATTCAGAAGTCATAGTGGTGGTTTGTATCAAACATGAACTACACAAAAGTGTACTGAGGTAAGGGAGTCTTTTTATCTAAATTTTTAACACTCACCAGAAAAGAACTGCTCATCCAGTCAATTAATCTAGATTGTCATATGAATTTTTTTCCCCACTCGATCATTTCCAGCACTAATGAACACAACTTGATGAATGGAATACTGCTGTATGAAATTTACAGAAGGGGTAGTGATGACTCCTCATTGTTTACCTAAGCCTTCATATGAAGCCAATATCAATCCTGCATCAGGTCAGAAACGTTAGCTTGACCTGGCCAACCTCACCAATACAATTTTACAAAATACTAAATAGACGTCAGTGCCCTGAAGGACATATAGGGATGAAAAATGGACAGGAGTTGATTGGCCAACTGATAGATTCACTCAATTTTTTTCTTGGCTGAAGATCTACTGTTAAATTTTAATGGCCAGTGGTTAAAAGTCTCACCCCACCCCAGTATCTTGTTAATAACGGAGTCCTTATCCTTACTTTTACTACAGTTTCCAGTTTTTCAAATGAGCTGCTATGGCAAGCAGCTAACAGACTGTCAATTATTTCTGATGGTACAACCTAGGGAAGAAAAGACAAACAATGTAAACAAACATGAGATAACAAGGTGTAGAGCTGGATGAACACAGCAGGCCAAGCAGCATCAGAGGAGCAGGAAAGCTGACGTTTCGGGTCTAGACCCTTCTTCAGAAAATGAAGAATATAAACAAATATAAACCAATTTAAACAAACAGCTCTACCCTCACAGAGTGTGCATAAGACAGTGTGGACGAGACAGTTAGGGAACTGAATGGAACAACTCTCACAAAAGAACTTTAACTCAGTTGCCAACATACTCATCTTGCAGTCAGAAGATTACAGATTTCAGCCCCTACAAACTTCAGCACAGACACTATACTGATTTTCCATTCCAGTACTGCACTATTAGAGGCATCATTTGCACAAGGGTTTAAACCAAAATTCTCCATGGTGACTCAGGTAGATAGAAAATAAAACCCATAACACAACCTCAGTAGACGTCATAGAGTCATACATCACAGAAGAAGCCCTTCAGCCCATCAAGTCTGCACTGTCATACTTAGCAGCATGAGGCCCATAGCTTGTATGTTATGACTCTTAACATGCTCATCCAAGTATTTTTGAAAGCTTATAAAGCTTCCCACCTCAACTCCCCACCCAAGCAATGCATTCCAGAGCACCCCCACCCTTTGTGTGAAAAAGGTTTTCCTCACATGCCCTCTAAAGGTTCTGCCTTTCATTTTAAAATGATGCCCCTTTGTTAGTCACCCTTCAGCGAAGAGAAACAGCTGTTTCCTATCCAACTTGTCCCTAACCCTCAATCTTATGCACTTTTATTCAGGTCTCCCTTCAACCTTCTCTGCTCCATTCACCTCTCTTTGTCGGTAAACTCCTCCATCCCAGGCAACATCCTGGTGAATCTCCTCTGTAACCTTTGTGGGTAATGAATGGGGGCAGTGATGCAATTACACTGCAGTGCTGGCAACGCACAGATTGAGCATTATGATGCCATCGTGGCAGCCTGCAGAAGAATTCAAATTGATCAAAAAAAAAGTGCAATCCAATGCAATCAAATCCTTTCTACATTGCAGTGACTAGAAAAGCACACAGTACTCCAGCTGTGGTGTCACCAAAGTCACGTACAGGTCCAACATCACCTCTCTGCTCTTACAATCTGTGCCATAACTGATAAAAGCAAGTATCCCGTACGCCTTCTTAGCAATGCCAGGCAATGTGGCAGTTGTTATTGTTTTCAAAGATGAATTGAATTCTTCTGCAGGCTGCTACGATGGCATTTTAATGCTCAATGCTCAGTTGCCAGCACTGCAGTGTAATTACATCACTGTCCCATCATTTCCCACAAACACAGTGACACATTTGCCTCCCACATCACAGGAAAGGGAAAAAAATATCCCATCTTCAACAGGATGTGAAGTGAAGCTCAAGGAAAAAAAAAATTCTAATATCGAGTTACGTGGATCTTATACCAGGGAACGGTTAAAGTATGTACCGTACTAGGATACAAAAGTTTGGATAAATGAAAGGGATACTTTAAATTAAAAACCTAATGAGACTGACCTTTAAATGTGTCAAAAAGCAGTTTAAGGAGAATTGGACATTTACAAAATTTATTTGAACATCTCCTGCTGTTTACAGCTACTCCTACTGGAAATCTCCTGCCATGGCATGTTCAGACTCATGTGCCTTGCAATTTCCTCACATCCACTATAGTTTGACCCCACTCTGTCAGATCCGTCATCCAGCTGCTCCTATGCTGACCTCTCTCTCTCCTGACCCTCACTTTGCTCTCTACAAGAGATCAGTATCGCCCTTCAGCTCCAATCATCACCAAAAAATTCTTTTTGGTCTGAAATACAAACGAACAACAGAATGAAAACCGCATAGTGAAAATCTTTTCCAAGGCTGAAACAGCAACACAGTGTCAAATTGACTGAAAGCCATCAGCCAAATCATTCAAGGAAAGGGCTTATCCATTCCTTCTTAAAACTGTCTTATCTTTTGTACATAGGCAGAAAAGGTTTTCCTACCCCAGCAATTTCAATGATGACTTGTTCAGTGATGCCTTTCCCTCCTGTGAGTCTTGTTGCACACTGCAGGTAAGTTATTGCCTTTCTCAGGTCTCCTTCGGATACATTGATAAGCATAGCGATTGTCTACATATGATCAAACATAATGTGATCAAATAAAAACATTTATCATACACACCAACTGCACCTCAAAGTTTATGTTCAATGCAAGGGAATCAAATCAACCACAGTAACAACAACGTGGAGGGAGATGACCTTAGCTCAAAAATTACTTTGGCTGTAAGTTTCTTTTTTATTTAATCTCTACAGAATATTATAATAAACAGAAGTCCAAATTAACCTTTAAAAACAGAATCCTGTAAACTTGAAATTGATATTTAATTAGTTTGTGGTGGGGTGGGGCAGGGGAGCAATAGCCAAGTGGCATTATCAGTAGACTATTAATCCAGAAACGCAGCCAACATTCTGGAGACCCAGGTACAAATCCCACCAAGGCAGAGAGTGGAATTTGACTTCAATAAAGAATCTGAAATCAAGGTCTAATTATGACCATGAAACCATTGCTGATTGTTAGTAAGACCAATCTGGATTCACTGATGTCTTTTAGGGAAGGAAATCTGCCATCCTTACCTAGTCTGGTCTACATGTGGGACAGCATCTGTAGGGAGAAAACAGAGTTAATGTTCTGAAGGAGGGTCGCTGGACCCAAAACGTTGAGATGCTGCCAGATTTGCTGAGTTTCTCAAGCAGTTCTTTTTTGTTTCGGGTTTCCGTGTTTTATTTTTGTGTCAACCTCAGAAGGAGATGGAATCATTTCCAGGGGCATTTAACATTCTAAAAAGAGAGAGATGCGCGAATGAGTGATTCCATTTTTGTAACCCTGGCGTATATATAAATACCCTCTAACTTGTGACTGATGGGTGCATTTCTACCTGATCCCAAACCTCATCCATATCGCCTTTGGAGGCAAAGTGGTAAATATGATACTCCATTCTCCAATCACACTCTTTTGCCTAGAGCTCCAGGTTATAGACAACACAGCACAGCACATTGCGATGTGCTTTCTTTGGCATCATAGTGCATCAGGCCCAGGATTACAACAGGGGTTCACGTCCTCGAGCCCAGAGCTGAAAACTGGGTAAGTGGACTTTTTAAATTTCTTTATTATATTGTCGTGGAAGGATTGTTATTCTGAACTTTCTTTTTTTTTCTAATTTATTTCTGTGATTTTAAACTTTTGAAGGTCTGTAATGCTGGACTTTTCATTTCTTTATTTTTTAAATTTTTCCTTAAGAATTTGTACTGAAGTATCTACCTAGGGACCTTTGTACCTAAGACGGCAGTGACAAAAGCTTTTCACGGCACTCCTGTGAGTACATGTAACAATAAAACTTAAGCTAATTCAATTCAATATGGAAAGCCTTGGGTTCAGCCTCTTAAAGAGATTCCCCATATCAAACTAGGTATCTGAACCTTATTTTGTTATCCTTTTATTCACAATGGCAGTGGTGTGGGGCTTCCACACAGGTGAATGTAGCCATGCATTTAGCATTCTGTCACCCTGAATCCATGCACAAAGGTAATTAAGTGTCCTGAAGCTTGTGACAGACAACCTGGTACAAGGCAGTCTTCACCTGCTTCATTATAAAAACATTAACGTTTCTGACAATGGGCAAAGAGAAAAAGTTGTGATAGGCTAAGTCTTCATTGTAGGAATATTTCAGTTTCAAGAATTTTGCTGCCCAGGTTAAGCAAGATAACAGTTCTAACACCAAACGTAAGAATGTAGAAGAAGTAAAGAAAATCTGTTTCCCCCTTGTTACGGGGGGCAAATAGCTGAACCCCTCTGATAATTAAACTAAGACATAAACGGCAATCTGTTATGATGGGAGGAGGGGTTCCCCTCTAATAATTACTGCTGAGACACCCAGAGAAGCTGACAGGTGGCTCTCCCCGATTTTCCAAATGCCCTCGTCTTATGTAATCATAACAACATAATCAATTTTTAAAAATTCATTCATGGGATGAGAGCATCGTTGGCTAGGCAGGCATTTATTGCCCAGAGGGCAGTTAAGAGTCAACCACATTGCTGTGGGTCTGAAGTCACATGTAGGCCAGACCAGGTAAGGATGGCAGTTTCCTTCCCTAAAGGGCATTAGTGAACCAGATGGGTTTTTCCAACAATCGACAATGGATTCACAGTTATCAGTAGACCCTTAATTCCAGATATTTCTTGAATTCAAATTCCACCATCTGCTGTGGCGTGATTTGAACCTGGGTCCCCAGAACATTATTTGGGTCTCTGGATTAACAGTCCAGTGATAATACCACTAGGCCGCCGCCTCCCCAAATACTTATAGTATGATTGGTTTCAGGTTGTCAACAGCATCAGATTTAAATTCATTTGGCTCTCTATATCTAGGTGCTTAGTTTAAATTAATTTGCCAAATTCAAACCTGTTGTCTTGGAAAAAAATGCTGCTTGGCTGTTCTATACAAAATGTTTGCATTTGGGCACTTTCTGTGCACCTGCATTTATAAACTTTCAAGCATAGACAAGGCACAAGCTCTTAAAGGGGCCACGGCACTCTTTTCCCCCCAATCATTTTTACCAAATTCTAACTTCCTGCCTTCCAATGCATGATTACTCTACGCAACCTTGTAACACCCTCAAAACATTTTCGTAAACGTGTATCATTGAAGGACTATTTTTGTGTCCCACGTATTCACGCTCACTCTGATACCGAGTAACCTAAGACAAGAGACCAAGCACTACTGAATATAACTAAGTAAAAACAGATTGCCTTTTCTTCTGTCCTATAATTTATATTTTGTGGATAAATTTTGGCGCTCAAGAAATACTGAGAAAGGGACACACTAACTTTTTGGTGGTCGATGTCAGCACAAAACAAGTTCTAGGATAAAGCTCCCTTTCCTCAGCTCAGTAAGGTGCCTTAACCACGGAATAAGTATGAAGTTATGGAGAAAGAAGAAAGGAGCATCTGGTAAAACCATCAGAAGACTCAGCCTTGCTGTTTCTACAGCTTAATGCATGGTCCACATACTGCCTGGGCTCTCAAGCTCACAGGGAGAATGATTACTCGGACACAGAATCTGTCAGCTTGCAAAAACAGACTCGATTACTCCAATAATTCCAATGCAGACTTGAATATGAAGTCATGTTTTCAGAAGGGGAGGAATATGATAAGAAAATTCCAATAACTTAAACAAACCTGAGAATTACAAAGCAGTTTGTGACTGCTTAGGGTGGTACAGATAGAAAGCTGGTGGCATGATAACCAGATGGAAAAGAGAGCCCACAAAAAGGGGACAAAAAACATTATCAGTTAACCTTGGGCCAGCACTATAGGGGAGGTGTTGCCAGAGTGGTATTATCACTGGACTGTTAATCCAGAGACACAGATAATGTTCTGGGGACTTTAGGTTCAAATCCTACCAGGGCAGATGGTGGAATCTGAATTCAATAAAAATCTGGTATCAAGAACAAAGAACAAAGAAAATTACAGCACAGGAACAGGCCCTTTGGCCCTCCAAGCCTACGCCGATCCAGATCCTCGATCTAAACCTGTCGCCTATTTTCCAAGGATCTGTGTCCCTTTGCTCCCTGCCCATTCATGTATCTGTCGAGATACATCTTAAATGACGCTTTCGTGCCTGCCTCTACCACCTCCGCTGGCAACACGTTCCAGGCACCCACGACCCTCTGCATAAAGAACTTTCCACGCACGTCTCCCTTACACTTTTCCCCTCTCACCTTGAAATTGTGACCCCGAGTAATTAAGTCCCCCTCTCTCCCCCACCAACCTCCGTCTTTCTAATGTAAATAATCCTAATCTACTCAACTTCTCTTCATAGCTAGTGCCCTCCATACCAGGCAACATCCTGGTGAACCTCCTCTGCACCCTCTCCAAAGCATCCACATCCTTTTGGTAATGTGGCGACCAGAACTGTACACAGTATTCCAAATGTGGTCGAACCAAAGTCCTATACAACTGTAACGTGACCTGCCAACTCTTGTACTCAATACCCCGTCTGACGAATGAAAGCGTGCCGTATGTCTTCTTGACCACTCTATCGACCAGCGTTGCCATCTTCAGGGTACAATGGACCTGAACACCCAGATCTCTCTGTGCATCAATTTTCCCCAGGGCTTTTCCATTTACTGTAGAGTTCGCTCTTGAATTGGATCTTCCAAAATGCATCACCTCGCATTTGCCTGAATTGAACTCCATCTGCCATTTCTCTATACCTTCCTCCACATCATTTATGTATATCACAAACAACAGTAGTCCCAACACGGATCCCTGTGGAACACCACTGGTCACAGTTCTCCATTTTGAGAAACTCCCTTCCACTACAACTCTCTGCCTCCTGTTGCCCAGCCAGTTCTCTATCCATCTAGCTAGTACACCCTGGACCCCATGCAACTTCACTTTCTCCATCAGCCTACCATGGGGAACCTTATCAAACGCCTTACTGAAGTCCATGTATATGACATCTACAGCCCTTTCCTCATCTATCAACTTTGTCACTTCCTCAAAGAATTCTATCAAGTTGGTAAGACATGACCTTCCCTGAACAAAACCATGCTGCCTATCACTAATCAGCCCATTTTCTTCCAAATGTAAATAGATCCTATCCCTCAGTATCTTCTCCAGCAGCTTCCCACTACTGCCATCAGGCTCACCTGTCTATAATTACCTGGATTATCCTTGCTACCCTTCTTCAACAAGGGGACAACGTCAGCAAGTCTCCAGTCCTCCAGGACCTCACACGTGCTCAAGGATGCTGCAAAGATATCTGTTAAGGCCCCAGCTATTTCCTCTCTCGCTTCCCTCAGAAACCTGGAATAGATCCCATCTGGACTTGGGGACTTGTCCACCCTAATGCCTTTTAGAATACCCAACACTTCCCCCTCCTTATGCCGACTTGACCTAGAGTAATCAAACATCTATCCCTAACCTCAACATCCGTCATGTCCCTCTCCTCAGTGAATACCGACGCAAAGTACTCATTGAGAATCTCACTCATTTTCTCTGACCCCTCGCATAACTTCCCTCCTTTGTCCTTGAGTGGGCCAACCCTTTCTCTAGTTACCCTCTTGCTCTCTATGCATCAATAAAAGGCTCTGGGATTTTCCTTAACCCTGTTTGCTAAAGGTATTTCATGACCCCTTTTAGCCCTCTTAATTCCTCATTTCAGATTGGTCCTACTTTCCTGATATTCTTCCGAAGCTTCGTCTGTTTTCAGTCGCCTAGACCTTATGTATGCTTCCTTTTTCCTCTTTGCTAGTCTCACAATTTCGCCTGTCATCCATGGTTCCCTCATCTTGCCCTTTCTATCCCTCATTTTCACAGGGACATGTCTGTCCTGCACTCTAATCAACCTCTCTTTAAGAGCCTCCCACATATCAAATGTGGATTTACCCTCAAACAGCTGCTCCCAACCCACATTCCCCAGCTCCTGCCGAATTTAGCTATAGTTGGCCTTCCCCCAATTCAGCGCTCTTTAGGACCACTCTAGTCTTTGCCCATCAGTATTCTAAAACTTACAGAATTGTGGTCATTATTCCCAAAGTAATCCCCTACTGAAGTTTCAACCACCTGGCCGAGGTCATTCCCCAGCACCAGGTCCAGTATGGCCCCTTCCCGAGTTGGACTATTTACATACTGCTCTAGAAAACCCTCATGGATTTCTTACAAATTCTGCTCCATCTAAACCCCTAACACTAAGTGAATCCCAGTCAATGTTGGGAAAATTAAAATCTCCCATCACCACCACCCTGTTGCTCCTACATCTTTCCATAATCTGTCTACACATTTCGTGCCTCTATCTCATGCTCGCTGTTGGGAGGCCTATAGTAGAGCCCCAACATTGTTACTGCATCCTTCCTGTTTCTGAGCTCTGCCTATATTGCCTCACTGCTCGAGTCCTCCATAGTGCCCTTCTTCAGCACAGCTGTGATATCCTCTTTGACCGGTAATGCAACTCCTCCACCCCTTTTACCTCCCTCCCTATCCCGCCTGAAGCATCTATATCCTGGGATATTTAGTTGCCAATCTCGCCCTTCCCTCAACCAAGTCTCAGTAACAGCAATAACATCATACTCCCAGGTACTAATCCAAGCCCTAAGTTCATCTGCCTTACCTACTACACTTCTCGCATTAAAACAAATGCACCTCAGACCACCTGTCCCTTTGCACTCATCATCTGCTCTCTGCCTCCTCTTCCCCTTAGTCACACTGACTTCATTATCTAGTTCCTTACAAGCTTTAGTTACTACCTCCTTACTGTCCACTAACCTCCTCATTTGGTTCCCATCCCCCTGCCACATTAGTTTAAACCCTCCCCAACAGCATTAGCAAAAGCACCCCCTAGGACATTGGTTCCAGCCTGTCCAGGTGTAGACCGTCCGATCTGTAATAGTCCCACCTCCCCCAGAACCGGTCCCAATGTCCCAAAAATCTGAACCCCTCCCTCCTCCACCATCTCTCAAGCCAATCATTTATCCTGCCTATTTCTACTCTAACTAGCAGAGTCTAATGATAGATTAGAAGAGTCTAATGACAACCATGAATCCATTGTTGACAAACAGGAGGCTGTTAGAACACAGCAGGCCAGGCAGAATCTGGAGGAAAGGTGCAGTCAACGTTTCGCGTATTACCCTTCTTCAGTCCTGTAAAAGGGTAATACCCGAAGGTTTAGGCCCGAAATGTCAAGTTTTCCTGCTCCTGTGATGCTGCTTGACCTGCTGTGTTCATCCAGCCCCATGCTTGTTACCTCAGATTCTCCAGCATCTGCAGTACCTTTTATCTCTGATACCCGAAACACTGCTCCTTTCCTCCAGATGCTGCCTGGCCTGCCGTGTTCTACCAGCCTCCTGTTGGTCTACCTTGGGTTCCAGCATCTGCAGCTTTTTGTGTCTCTGAATCCATTGTCACTTGTTGCAAAAATTCATCTCATTCACTAATGTCCTTTTCGGGAAGGAAACTGCCATCCTTACTTGATCTGGCCTACATCTGACTCTTGACCCACAGCAATGTGGTTGACTTTTAACTGCCTGCTGGGCGATTAAAGATGGGCAATAAATGCTGCCTCACCAGTGATGCCCTCACTCCACAAATGAAAAAAGAATTATGCTGTGGGAATGCCTCTCATGAATCAGCCTCTACAGCTGCAACAAGTGACACTGCACCCAGAAACAGCATACACCCTGGGTGTAGCCCATCATCTGTACAGACAGGCTGGTGCTATCGTCATCAGAACAAAAAGACATTGTCATTACAGTGGCCCCAACTTCCTTAAAGCTAAACCACGTCAAAATTACATCAGGTAGTCTGATTAAAATTTGAACTCTAAACATGTCACGCAACACCAGAGACCTACTTCATCGCTGCATTGCATATTCTCCTTCACACAGATGTCCAGCAACCTTTTCTGCTGTATGTCGTCTGTCAAAGGTTTAAAACGGAACTTTGAACATCGAGATGTTAGTGGTTCAATTATCCTGAAAAGACAGACAAAAGAATCATGTGTGAGCAAACAGAGCTGTTGTACATAGATAACAAGGTGTAGAGCTGGATGAACACAGCAGGCCAGGCAGCATTAGAGGAGCAGGAAGGCTGATGTTTCGTGCCTAGACCCTTCTTCAGAAATCATATGTTGTATATATGTTCTTTATGTTGTTAGTCACTAACAGTCCCCATTAACAGCTACTCACCCTCCCAGCCTGATCATTAGCAACTCCTTTGTCTGTCCAACTGCTTTTCTCTCTCTTTAGGCTCTATCCTATTGTTTACCCCCTCCCCCACGCACCTCCCTATTTTCTGCATATAAACTGATGTTTTCCCAGCCATCATTAGTTCTGAGGAAGGGCCACTGGACCCGAAATGTTAACTCTGTTTTTTCCCCTCACAATGCTGCTAGACCTGCTGAGCTTTTCCAGTAACTTTGTTTCTGTTCTTTATGGTGACTTGATGTCACAGCCATAGTGGGGCCAGCATTATATTCCATTCTTTACACTGCAAAAGACAGATTACACAAACTTACCCGGCAGCAACATAGTTATTCTGCTTTCTACGTGTGGACCCACCATTATAAGGAATAACTTTGCACCAACTAAGTTGTATAAATTTTGAGTTGCTATACCTGCCACATATCAATACTTCACACCAAAATAATGGGTGAGAGAAGGACAAGAACACTTCCTCCAAAATAAGGCAAACAATTAAACTGAGTCCCCATAAACACAAGATCAATGAGGTAAACATGCTGAATTACAATCACTGGTCGAACCTCATCCATCTTGACAGCTGTTAGAAGCAGACTTTTACAAGCTCCTGTAATTAAAGGTCATTATTTTTTAGTTATCAAAGTTTAGGAAACCCAACTCAACCAGGAACCTCTTCTGAAGTCACTTATCCTACATGCAGATTACTCCTTTTAATCAGAAGATGATGCATGTGCGCAAAATAGATTAACCAAACACTACAATTATATATAAATAAAACATAGGAGTTCAAGCAAGTATAACTTAAGGAACCCACAAACTTCTTGAAAAGAAAAGAACATCCAGCTGATGTACAGAAGCAGAGAGACTTGGGGTTAAAGATACACAAACCATTCAAATTAAAATAAGTAAGGTCATAATAAAAACAACAGCTCATTTCTAAAGGCAGAACTGAAATCAAAGAATTTGTTAAACTGTACAAAATCTTTGTTCAGTCACAACTGGAAAACGGTTTTAGTCTCCACATTACAAGTAGTATATAGACAAAATAAATACTAAATTGAGCAGACTAAGTTTCTTTTCCTTTGAATAAGAGACTGAACTGTGGCTCATATAGGTCTTTAAGATTTTGAAAAAATTAAATAGGGAAGTCTTATAGATGTTTCCACTTGCCAGAAAGGCAAGAACGAGAGACTATCAAAATAAATCAGTCACGAACAAACCCTGTCGAGAATTCTGGTAAAACCTCTTTACCCTTAGAGCAGGTAGAACAAGGAACTCAAAACAACATAATAGTTGAGGTGACTAGTATAGATGTATTTAAAAAAAAGCTAGATCAGCATATGAAGGAAAGAGGAATACAAGAATCAATTCCGTGGGAGTACTTGTTTGGGGCAGCACAGTGGCTCAGTGGTTAGCATTGCTCCCTCACAGCACAACGGACCAGCAGGGTTTGATATCAGCCTTGGGCATCTGTGTTGAGTTTGCACATTCTCCCCATGTCCATGTGGGTTTCCTCCGAAGATGTACAGTTTAGGTGGACTGGCAGGGTTACAGGGATAGGGTGGGGGCTGGGTGGGATGCCCTTCAGAGGGTCAGTGTCGACTCAATGGGCTGAACAGCCTCTTTCCAGACTGTACGGATTCCATGACTACAGAGCTTAAACACTGCTGACTGGAGACACCCGAGTGTCAATATTTTTCATCTTGCACTCATCAGGACTAGGGTACAAGTTAGAGACTTGAAAAATATTTTCCAGTTTATTTCTTGGATCTTAGACCTCTTGAATGTAACTCAAAAAGCTTCAACTGTGTGTCTTCTGTTAGCAACATTTAATGCAAGAACATGTTGATACAGTTATATGAAGAGACACAGGAGGCAGCTTGTGTGGAACATAAACACTGGCCTGGACCAGGTGGCCCAAAAGGCTGGTCTCTGCATTCTAAATATCATACTACATACAATGTAAAATTAGTATATCCAACATTCAAATTCTAGCCTAAAAGGACTTGACTGAAAAGTAGTTTAAGACAAATGTAGACAAATTAGTAATTTTGTTCAATATAATTTCCTATTTTAATTCAATGAAATGGTTTTAATATATGTCAATTAAAATTTGATCTCTTTAAATGGAATAGCTTTATGTCGTTATTGATTTATATGCAATTGAACAAGCAATGCACCCAAAATTAACTCTCTTGTGCACGAGAGTGACATGAAATGAATTGAATATTGTGGCCTTTTAAATAGTTGCGATTCTCCCACCTGCTGATATAGTTGCAAATTAGGCAGAAACGCGTGGTTTTTGATTCTCTTTCCATTGTTCGGCGAAGAGCAGCTTGAGCAGCATTCGTCATGGAATCTGCTTCATCTAAGATGACGATTTTAAATGGTGGAGCAGGCTTTCCACTGGAAGAAATAACAAAGAGTGCATTGGTCTAAGGAAAAGGTCTACAAACTGAATTACATTCGTGAAAAAGCACAAAGGGGAGTCACTTACAGTAGCTCCAAAAGCGTGTTCCCACTCACTCCCATAGCCTTCTGTCCCTTTAGTCCTAAGATCTATATCTTACCCCTTCTTGAAAACATTCAAAGTTTTGGCCTCAACTGTTTTCTGTGACAGAGAGTTCCACAGGATCGTCACTCTCTAGGTAATGAAATTTCTCATCTCAGTCCTAAATCACCTACCTGTAATTTTTAGTTTGTGACCCCCTGATTCTGGACTCCCTGGTCATCAGGAACATCCTTCCAGCATCTTAACAAAAAACCCCAAAGAACTGCAGATGCTGGAAATCAGAAACAAAACAGAAATTGCGGGAAAAGCTCAGCAGGTCTGGCAGCATCCGTGGAGAGAAATCAGAGTTAACGTGTCCGGTCCAGTGACCCTTCCTCAGAATCTTTTTGATTTTCTTTCCATTGTTCAGTGAACAGTAGCTTGTGTAGAGTTCGTCATCGAATCTGCTTCAACTGAGATGGCGATTTTAACCATCAGAGCAGGTGATCAAGACAGATCAGGACCTTTCGGAAGAAAGGTCACTGGACCCAAAATGTTAACTCTGCTCTCTCTCTACAGATGTGCCAGACCTGCTGAGTTTCTTCATTTATCTAACCTGTCCGATTGTGTTCAAAATTTATAGGTTTCTATGAGATCCTGTGTCACTCTTCTAAATTCCTGTGAATACAGAAACATAGAAAAGAGGGGTAGGAGTAGGCCATTCGGCCCTTAAACCTGCTCCACATTTAAACACGATTGTGACTGATCATCCAACTCCTGTACCATCCTTCTCCCCATCCCCTTTGATCTGAGGAAAGTAGTCAAATTTTAACTTCCATCATCTGATCGTCTGTATTTACCACCATAACACAATCTCTGGTGTCCCATTCATCTACAGATTTGCACAGTTTCTTTCAAAGTAATATTATCCTTCCTTATTTAGCCACATACAAATTAGCATTCAGCAAGATACTGGTTGTTCTGGCTGTAGCCTGAACTCCACATTCCTGTCTTGCCTTGATAACCTGAGACTCCTTCATTACTCTGGAACGTATCTACCTCTCCCTCAGAAGAATTCAATTACACTATTTCAGCTGTTCTTGCAGAAGAGAGTTCCAAAATCTCAACTCTCAGACAAACAAAAAATTCCTCTCCGTCTCGGTCTTAAATAGGAAACCCCTTATTTTTATATTGTCCCCTAGTTCTGGATTTACCCGACAAGGGAACACATTCTCTCAGCATCCACCTTTAAGGGGAGGTGATAGCCTAGTGCTGGACTGTTAATCCAGAGACCCAGGTAATGTTCTGGGCCCACCGCCGAGTTGAAATCCTGCCACGGCAGATGGTGGAATTTGAATTCAATAAATATCTGGAAATTAAGAGTCTAACGATGACCCTGAATCCAATGTCAATCGTCGGAAAAACCTATCTGGTTCACTAATGGCCTACATGTGGTTACTGCAATGCTGTTACTCTCAGATGCACTCTGAAATGGCTTAGCAAGCCATTCGGTGGTATCAACTGCTACAAAGTCTCAAGAAATAAGCGAAATCTGATGGATCACCTGGCATCAAACTAGACACCAGAAAAGACAATGGCAGAAACAGCCCTGTCGACCCTGCAGAGCCCTCCTCACTAACATGTGGGGGCTAGGGCCAAAATTGGGAGAGCTGTCTCACGGACTAGTTAAGCAACAGCCTGACATAGTCATACTCACAGAATCATACCTTACAGACAATGTCCCAGACATCACCATCACGATCCGTGGGTGTGTCCTGTCTCACTGGCAGGATAGACCCAGCAGGGGTGCAGGCACAGTGGTATACAGTCAGGAGGGAGCTGCCGTGGGAGTCCTCAACATTGACTCCAGATCTCAAGAAGTCGTGTGGCTTCAGGTTAAACATGGGCAAGGAATTCTCCTGATTTTTCATGTACCACATTCCCTCAGCGAATCAGTACCCCGCCACATTGAACAACACCTAGAGGAGGCACTGAGGATAGTAAGAACACAAAATGTACTCTGGGTGGGGCATTTCAATGTCCAGCACCAAAAGTGGCTCGGCAGCAGTACTACTGATCGAGCTGGTCGCGTTCTAAAGGACATAGCTGTTAGACTGGGTCTGCGGCAGGTGGTGAGAGAGCCAACAAGAGGGAAAAAGATACTTGACCTCATCCTTACCAATCTGCCGGCTGCAGATGTATCTGTCCATGACAGTATCGGTAACAGTGACCATCGCACAAACACCCACCTTCACATTGAGAATAACCTCCATCATATTGTGTGGTACTATCAATGTTCTAAATGGGACAGACTTCGAACAGATCTACCAAGACTGGGCATCCATGATGCGCTGTGGGTCATCAACAGCAGCAGAGTTCTACTCCAGCACAATCTGTCATATCCCACACTCAACCATTACCATCAAGCCAGAGATCAACCCTGGTTCAATAGAGTGTGCAGGAGGGCCATGCCAGGAGCAGCACTGGGCATACCTGAAGATTAGGTATCAATCTGGTGAAGCCACCAAACAGGGCTAGTGTATGCCAAACAGATAAAGCAGCGAGTGATAGACAGAATTAAACAATCCCACAACCAACAGATCAGATCTAAGCTCTGCAGTCCTGCCCCATCCAGTAGTGAAATGGTGATGGACAATTAAACAGCTCATTGGAGGAGAAGGCTCCACAAATATCCCCATCCTCAATGATGGAAGAGCCCAGCACATCACTGCAAAAGCTAAGGCTGAAGCATTCGCAGCAATCTTTAGCCAGAAGTGCCGAGTGAATGATCCATCTCGGCCTTGTCCGGCAGTCCCCAGCATCACACACACCAGTCTTCAGCTAAATCGATTCACTCTGCGTGATGGCAAGGAACTATTGGAGGTACTTCATATTGCAAAGTCTATGGGCCCAGAAAATATTCCACCAATCGTACTGAGGACTCGCGCTCCAGAACTTGCCACTCCCCTAGCCAAGCTGTTCCAGTACAGTTACAACACTGGCATCCACACAATGTGGAACATTGCCCAAATACGTCCTATCCACAAAAAGCAGGACAAATCCAATCCGGCCAATTACCGCCCCATCAGTCTCCCCTCGATCATCAGTAAAGTGATGGAAGGTGTCAGTAACAGCGCTATCAAGCAGCACCTGCTCAGTGACGCCCAGTTTGGGTTCTGCCAGGGCCACTCCACTCCTGACCTCATTACAGCCTTCGTTCAAACACGGACAAAAGAGCTGAATTCCAGAGGCGAGGTGAGAGTGACAGCCCTAGACATCAACGCTGCATTCGACTGAGTGTGGCATCAAGGAGCCCTAGCAAAACTGGAAACAATGGGTATCAGGGGAAAAGTCTCCAGTGGTTAGTGTAACACCTGCCACACAGGAAGACTGTTGGGGTTGTTGGAGGTTAGTCATCTCAGTTCCAGAACGTCTCTGCAGGAGTTCCTCAGGGTAGTGTCCTAGGCCCAACCAACTTCAGCTGCTTCATCAATGACCTTCCCTCCATCATAAGGCCAGAAGTGGGGATGTTCACCGATGATCGCACAATGTTCAGCACTATTCGTGACTCCTCAGATACTGAAGCAGTCCATGTTCACATGCAACAAGATATACACAATATCCAGGCCTGGGCTGACAAGTGGCAGTAACATTCGTGCCACAGCTGTGTGTACTTACAAGATTGTGGCCTGGGGCCAAAGTAACTAGGCCCAATATAAAATTGGCTAAACAATTTGTGCAAGTTCTGACAGAATGCAAAGAGGCCAAGGTTACCACAGGGCAAATGCAAGCAAGGATCAGCCCACACCTGTTGTGTGTATTGAGCAATGGGAGAGTCATAATGAGCTGAAACTCATTCAGCCGTAACAATAGGGAGAGACACTGGTGGTGTCTTTTGGCCAGACCTCCTGGCACCATGGAGTAATCAGATCTTGGAAAAGGGATGGGTACACCTGGGATAACCTCATTGTGCACTGTGATACTTGCCCTATGACCCCACTGGCTGAAGTCAGAGAACATTCCAGAAGGGCTC
The DNA here is from genome assembly GCA_024137785.1 of Ginglymostoma cirratum. Taxonomy (NCBI): domain Eukaryota; kingdom Metazoa; phylum Chordata; class Chondrichthyes; order Orectolobiformes; family Ginglymostomatidae; genus Ginglymostoma; species Ginglymostoma cirratum. The sequence continues at coordinate 13,098,740 of JAHRHZ010000288.1, read as the reverse complement.
AGGAAGGTGGAATAAGAAGGGACGCCTGGCGGCCATTCCCCCAGCAAAGACTTGGCTGGTGAAGACAGTGTGTGAGACCCACCTTTGTACCAAGAAGACCCTGAGTACACCCCTCGATAGAGCTCAGTGAATTGGATCCAACAGCCCAAATCAAATTCACCAGCGCAGGCAGTCAGCCTAAGTTGGGGGAAAATTAAACTAATTTGTTGTGTAAGAGTTGTTTGTTTAACTTAAGTGTGTTTTTATAAAACTAAGTCTGAACCACTTGCTGTCTCATACAGCAAGAGCACTTGGGTAAACACATTTTATGAGTAATAAACCGGTTCAAGTGTCTGTATAAAATATTTCACAGGCAACAAAGATACACTGCAGAAATTCACCCAAACTCACAAACACTTCCAACTAGAAGCGCACAACTGCTCCTCATATGCCATGCTCCCCATTCCTGGGATCATCCTTATGAACCTCCTCTGGACCAACCCTCTAAGACATCAAGAAACAGCTCAACACAGTGGATGCAACAATAGCTACAGGCCCTGACAACATTGCTACAACAGGACTGAGGACTTCTGCAGCACAACAAGTCATGGCCCCGGGCAAGCTGTCTCAGTACAACTCCAACTACTACGTCAATTCGACAAGAAGGAAAATTGCCCAGCTATGCTCAGTTCCCAAGAGGGGGATAACTCCAACATCTCAGTCCCATACCTATAGTCAAATTGTTGGAAGTTCTCTTCAACAGAGCTGTCAAATAGCACTTACACAGAAGTAGCCTGCCTCGTGCAGTTTCCAAAAGGTCCCCATGTGGAAATGCCACTGGATTACTACCCAGAAGATCGGGCTAATGCTCCGGCAGCCGGGGGAAGTTAAAAACAATGATTAAAGTATTGAGATTTGAAATCTGGTCTCAGTAATAGTAACCTTGAAACAAATGTCGATTGTAAGCACTAACTTGCTTCCTTAATTTTAAGGTTTTGGAGTAGATTTGTAGCTCGGGTTGTCGGTGTTGAGGTTGGTTGGCTCGCCGAGCTGGTTTGTTGTTCCACAGACGTTTCATTACCGTGCTTGGTAACATCCTCAGTGCAGCCTCTGATGAAGTGTCAGTATGTCTTCCAGCCTGGTTTTTAAACTCTGGAGTCCATTGATCTGGATTGCCTCACTTAATGTCCTTTCAGGAAGCAAATCGGTCATTCTTTCCTGGTCTGGTGTAAAAGTGACTCCAGACATGCAGAAATGTAGTTAAGTCGTAAATGCCCTCTGAAATTGCTGAACAAGACATTCACCCATATCCATCTGCTCCAAGGTCTAAAAGGATGGAACCGGACAGAATACCATGCACTGACCTGGACTTCAGAAAAGAGAACGACACACCCAGTCCTGTCAACCCGGAGAAGATTTCGTCCTAACATCTGAGAGCTTGTGATATCATTTATAGAGGTTTGCCACAGACTACAAAGAAAGGAAGAGACCATTCAAACCACTAAACCTCCCTCCATTCTACTTCATGCCTGACCATCTCCTCAATACACTATCTACATAGCCCTTAATGACATTAGTCATAGAAACATATAAAATAGGAGTTGGAGTAGGTCATTCAATATAATGATGGCTGATCCCGTATTTCCACACCATACTCCTGCTCGCTCCCCAACCCTTCTGTGTCTAGAAATCTATCTATTTTGTTCTTGTTTATATTCACTTGGCCTCCACAATCTTATATGATAGAAAATTCCCATCAGACCCTGAGTAAAAAAATTACGACAGATCTCAGTACAAAGTGGCCTGTCCTGCACCCTAAGACTGTGATCCCTTGCTTCAGAAGTCCCAGCCAGGGGAAACATCATCACTGCATCCAGTCTGTCCAGCCTGTAAGAGATTTATATGTTTCACTGAGATCCCCTCTCATTCTTCTAAACTCCACTGAATACAGGTCCAGATGACCCAATTTCTGCTCATACGACAAACCTGCCAGCCCAGGATCAGTCAATCATCCTTCGCTGCATTTCCTCTGTAATGAGGATATTCTTTAATAGGGAAGGAAACAAAACCTACACACAATACTCCAGAAGCCCCTTGCCATTTGTGGAACTTGCCAATATCCCTCTGACATGTCTTTTCATAATAAACTGTTCAAGCCCAATCTTCTCAATACAATCCTCCAATTGTGAAAACGGATATGAATCTGCTCATGCATGCGGACTGTGCAATAAACCATGCACAGCCATTGTGATACATGTGGTTTCAGCACCATCAACACGGGTTAGCTCCAGTTACTGTGACTCAATTTAGTAATGTCATTGTCAATCCTGGCACGACGCACTGGAATCGCATGCTGGAAAATAAACCCCGTTATTCCATAAGTTATCACAACAGTTAAGATTTCTAAAGTAGGCCAAATGACCAAATTTGCCTTCATTGGTCAGAACATTGAGGATAGGTGCTGGGACCTCATACTGGGGCTGTACAGACCACAGGTGAAGCCACATTGAGAATACTGCATTCTGATCGCCCATCTTGAGGAAGGATCTTGTGAAACTTGAACGGATGCAGAAAAGATTTACAAGGATATTGCCAGGACTGGAAGGTTTGAACTCTAGGGAAAGGTTGTAAAAACTGATACTTTTTTCCTGGAAGATTGGAGGCTGACAGGTGACCTTATAGAGATTTACAAGATCATGAGGAGCACAGATAGGATGAATATTTTTAAGGTGAGAGGGTAAAGTTTAAAAAAAGGACCTGAGGGGCAACTTTTTCACACAGACGACGGTGTGTGTATGGAATGAGCTACCAGAATGGTGAAGACAGGTGCAATTACAACATTTAAAAGGCATCTGATGGGTATATGAATAGGAAGGGTTTAGAGGGATATGGGCCAGATTCTGGCAAATGGGACTAGGTCAGATTGGGGTGTCTGGTCAGTATGGACAGGTTGGACTGAAGAGATAATAGGTACTGCAGATGCGGGAGAATCTGAGACAACAAGATGTGGAGCTGGATGAACACAGCAGGCCAAGCAGCAACATAGGAGCAGGAAAGCTTGATGTTTCAAGCCTAGACCCTTCATCAGAAATGGGGGAGGGGAAGAGGGTTCTGAATAAATAGGGAGGGGGGGGGAGGCGTATAGAAGATGTATACAGGAGAGGATAGGTGGAGAGGAGACAGACAAGTCAATGAGGCGGGGATGGAGCCAGTAAAGGTGAGTGTAGGTGGGGGCGTAGGGAGGAGATAGGTCAGTCCAGGGAGGACAGACAGGTCAAGGGGGCAGGATGAGGTTAGTAGATAGGAAATGGGGGTGCGGCTTGAGGTGGGAGGGGGGGATAGGTGAGAGGAAGAACAGGTTAGGGAGGTGGGGACAAGCTGGGCTGGTTTTGGGATGCGGTTGGGGGAGGGGAGATTTTGAAGCTTGTGAAATCCACGTTGATACCATCGGGCTGCAGGGTTCCCAGGGTGAATATGATTTACTGTTCCTTCAGCCTTCAGGTGGCATCATTGTGGCATTGCAGGAGGCCCAGGATGGACATGTCGTCTGAGGAATGGGAGGGGGAGTTGAAATGGTTCGCGACTGGGACGTGCAGTTGTTTGTTGCGAACTGAGTGCAGGTGTTCTGCAAAGCGGTCCCCAAGCCTCTGCTTGGTTTCCCCGATGTAGAGGAGGCCACAACGGGTACAGCGGATGCAGTATACCACACTGGCAGATGTGCAGGTGAACATCTGCTTGATGGAAAGTCTTCTTGGGGCCTGGGATTGGGGTGAGGGAGGAGGTGTGGGGGCAGGTGTAGCACTTCCTGCGGTTGCAGGGAAAAGTGCCAGGTGTGGTGGGGCTGGAGGGGAGTGTGGAGTGGACAAGGGTGTCACGGAGAGGGTGGTCCCTCCGGAAAGCAGACAAGGGTGGGGAGGGAAAAATGTCTTTGGTGGTGGGGTCTGATTGCAGATGGCGGAAGTGTCGGAGGATGATGCGTTGGAACCGGAGGTTGGTGGGGTGGTACGTGAGGATGAGGGGGATTCTTTTTTGGTTGTTATTGCAGGGACGGGGTGTGAGGGGTGAGTTGCGGGAAATGCGGGAGACACGGTCGAGGGCGTTCTCCACCACCGCGGGGGGGACGTTGCGGTCCTTGAAGAATGAGGACATCTGAGATGTACGGGAGTGGAATGCCTCATCTTGGGAGCAGATGCGGCGGAGGTGAAGGAATTGGGAATAGGGGATGGCCTTTTTGCAGGAAGGTGGGTGGGAGGAGGTGTATTCTAGGTAGCTGTGGGAGTCGGTGGGCTTGACATGGATATCGGTTTCTCGGTGGTTACCCGAGATGAAGACAGAGAGGTCCAGGAAGGAGAGAGAGATGTTAGAGATGGTCCAGGTGAACTTCAGGTTGGGGTGGAAGGTGCTGGTGAAGTGGATGAACTGTTCGAGCTCCTCGTGGGAGCACGAGGCGGCGCCGATACTGTCATCAATGTAACGGAGGAAGAGGTGGGGTTTAGGGCCAGTGTAGGTACGGAAGAGGGATTGTTCCACGTAACCTACAATCCCTGCCTCTTTGACTTGTCTGCCTCATCTCCACCTATCCTCTCCTCTATCCATCTTCTCTCCACCTCCCCCTCTCTCCCTATTTATTCCAGAACCCTCTTCTTCCCCGCCCCCATTTCTGAAGAAGGGTCTAGGCCCGAAACGTCAAGCTTTCCTGCTCCTGTGATGCTGCTTGGCCTGCTGTGTTCATCCAGCTCCACACCTTGTTATCTTGGATTCTCCAGCATCTGCAGTACCTATTATCTCTGATACAATAGGTTCTGTAATAGAAAGTTTTTGACTTACTGCGCAAATGTTACAGCCTACAACAACCACTGAAGGATAGATAAACTGGCATTCTTTGGGTTTGACGGGGTTTTGACTGCAGAGAACAGAGAGACAGCTCCTGAGCTGGAGGATAACCGATCACTTCTCTGTATTTTGCGCCCAATCCCAAGGTGCTCAGTTACAAGACAGCCAATCACATAGCTGTAGGCAGGCAAAACACCATCGTCATCAATAATGAGTCACTAGTCTTCAGCCAGATAACACTCTTGATGCCAAATAAAGCTCCATCTGTAAACAATTCCTCAGCTCCAGTTGGTCTACAAACACATCAACTACTGCCTGTTCAAACAGCTGTTGTGACTGCCAGCCAGGTTACTCGCTTTTCAAAACTTAGAACATAGAACATTACAGTGCAGTACAGGCCCGTCGGCCCTCGATGTTGCACTGACCTGTGAAACCAATTTGCAAGCCCACTTGCAGCAATCATTGCAAAATCTTGACTTTAAATAGTTGTAATTTGTGACAAAAACACAAAAATAAAAGATATGGACTTTACAATCATGAACCTAACCTCTTCCCTCGTGGGCTAACTTCTCTATATTGACTGTAACAGTATGATCGCACATCCCTTGCATTAACATGGCTAAAGATATTTTCCCTGACCTATTTACCGAAATCAACTTATAACTCTCATAAGAGCTCGAGGCACCTTGATAGATTTAGGTGTGATAGCATACTATTCCATCTAATTTTTCAGCACCTCCTATTATTCAATCTGATTACAGAAGGTTGACATTGAAATTTTCAATTTCTGATCCATTCTGAAATTATTTCAATATTTTTGTTTCATTTTCGACTCCTTTTACCACTATAAATACAATCCTCCCTCTTATAACATCGTTTCAATGTATTGACATGACAGATTTGCTGATTTTTCCTCCTGTCTGGATTGACAGCATTGAGTTTCTTTTTGATTGGGTAAGGCCATGTCTCTAAGAACAAACTTTCAAACTTTGATTTCTGAAGAAGGGTCTAGGCCCGAAACGTCAGCCTTCCTGCTCCTCTGATGCTGCTTGGCCTGCTGTGTTCATCCAGCTCCACACCTTGTTATTTCAAACTTTGGCCTTTCTTTATGCTCAAGGTTTCATTGTTTGTTCGGTAACCTTCAGATATTTTCTGGACAACTCGCATGTTTTAGTTAGTTTTATTCGGAAACTTGACACATAGTAAAGTTTCTGAACATTTATTTTCTTGAACACTTAAGGGGTCCTCTCACCTCATGCCCATACGTCAATTCAAAAGGACTGAATCCTGTGGACTTTTTAGGGACATCCCTAATGGAAAACAGCAAAAAGAAATTCCTTTATCCCAATCAAGTTCCTGAGAATAAACTCTCATCATGATCTTTAAAGTTTGATGTCATTTTTCTAACGATCCTTGAGACTGTGGATGATAAGCTGAACTTGTATCACTCTCAAAACCCAGAAACACAAAAATGAAACTAAAACAATGTTTTATTCCCCTTTACACACAAAATGCATGAATAAATATAAATCATGTTTTCAAGCTTAACTCATTTCTTCACTTTAGAACTCAAGTTTATAACAACAATAATAAGGATATACTGTCAGCGTTACTACCACAGGAGCAAATTCATGGTTGGATATGATGGGAGAGGGTTAAGTGTGGAACTCAAAGACTGGCACAGTCCAGTTGTCCAAATGATTTGTTTCTGTCTTATACATTCTCTCCAATCATTAGGCTTTAGTAAACGAATAAAAAAGCCATGGTTTTGTTCTGGTCCTCCTGAAATAATAAAATAATTCACAATAACGTTTTCACAACAACTCTAACTCTCACAGAAAGGTTGCTACTTACTCTGGGCGAGAGCCAGCTACAGTCAATTGTGCAAAGTTTTTCACCTTTTCTCGAATAACCTGGATACCACGTTCATCAGAGGCATTTAGTTCAAGAATTCTCTTCCGGTACAACTCCGGTCTGCAAACGTTGCACAGAATTAATGTCAGTATATCAGATCAAATAAGGTCAGGCTGCTGGTAAGCCACATGTAGGTTAAGCATTTCCTACAAGTTACAAACCTAATGCTGCTTTTGAAGAAACAGATCTTCAGTGTTTTTAAAGAACTTCAGTTTTTTTTTTGCTGGAAATTAACGAGGTTATATGCATTTCAACAAGTCATTGAGCACTGTAGATATCGTGGGTTTCTAAGCAGCTGTCAAAGGGGTTGTGAAATTGGTGTAGCGCATCTTGCAGATGGTTCACACTACTGTTACCAGTTGTCACTGATGAAGGAAGTAGAAGTTTAAGCTGTTGGACAAGGTGCCACTCAAGCAGCTACTTTGCACTTCAGGGTGCCAACTGTCTCGAGTGTTGCTGGAGCTACACTTGTCTTGGCAGGTCCTGACTTGTGCATCATGTATAGTGGAAAAGCTTTTGGAATTCAAGACGTGAGGTATCCACTGTAAAAGATATCCAGTCTCTGACACCCTTTTAGCCAGTGTTAAAACAACTGGTCCAGTGAGGTTTCTACTCAATGGTGGGCCAACCCTCCTGATCCCAGAATGTTGATGGTTAAGGGTAATTTAGAGATGGTAACTGCAGCACAAGACATTTGAAAACTGTTTCTTTCTGCTGAATCCAACTTGACCTCTACTCAGAGTAAGAGCTGCAGATGCTGGTGTCAGAGATAACACAGTGTGGAGCTAAAGGAACACAGCAGGCCAGGCAGCATCAGAGGAGCAGGAAAGTCGATGTTTCGGGTTGGGACCCTTCTTCAGAAATGGGGGAGGGGGAAGGGAGCTCTGAAATAGAGAGAAGAGGGCTGGGGAAGGTAGGTGGGATGGTGATAGGTGAGTGCAGGTAGGCAGTGGTGGGATTGGTCAGTGAGGTGGGACAGACTGTGTCAGGGCAAGGAGGCAGGGATGAGAGGGAGGGTTGGTCATGGGATGAGGCCAGAGGTGGGGAGATTTTAAAACTAGTGAATTCCACATTTAGGCCATTGGGTTGTAGGCTCCCGAGGCGGAATATGAGGTGCTGCTCCTGCAGGTTGCGGGTGGTGTCATTGTGACACTGGAGGCGGCCTAGGATGGACATGTCAACCAGGAAGCGGGGAGGGGTAGTTGAAATGGTTCGCAACCGGAAGGTGTTGTCGTTTGTTGCAGACAGAATGCAGGTGCTCTACAAAACGGTCTCTGAGCCTCCGCTTGGTCTCACAGACGTAGAGGAGGCCACATGCACATCCGTCAATGTGGTCTATTGCATCTGCTACTCCTGATGTGCCCTCCTCTACGTCAGTGAGACCAAGCAGAGGCTCAGAGGCCGTTTTGTAGAGCACCTGCGCTCTGTTCACAACAAACGACAACACCTCCTGGTCGTGAACCATTTCGGGGAGGTGATGGCTAGTCGTATTATCACTTGACTGTTAATCCAAAGACCCAGATAACGTTCTGGAATCCCGCCACGGCAGATGGTGGAATTTGAATTCAATAAAATATCTGGAATTAAGAATCTAATGATGACCGTGTGAATCCATTGTCGATTGTCGGAAAAACCCGTCTGGTTCACTAATGTCCTTTAGGGAAGGAAACTGTCATCCTTACCTGATCTGGTCTACATGTGACTCCAGACCCACAGCAATGTGGTTGACTCTAAACTGCCCGCGGGCAATTAGGAATGGGCAGTAAATGCCGCCTGGCCAGCGACATCCTCATCCCGTTAATGAATAAAGAAAATAAAACAAATCTCCCTCTCCCACTCCCTGGGTAACATGACCATCCTGGGCCTCCTCCAGTGTCACAATGATGTTACATGCAAACTGGAAGCGCAGCACCTCATATTCCGCCTCGGGAGCCTACAGCACGATGGCCAAAATGTGGATTTTACCAGTTTCAAATCTCCCCACCCCCTGCCTCATCCCAAGACCAACCCACCTTCTCATCCCCACCTCCTGGACCTGACACAACCTGTCCATCTCTCCCACCTATCCACTCCTCCCTACAACTCACTGACCAATCCCCACCACTCCCTAACTGCACTCAGCTATCACCATCCCACCTACCTTCCCAGCCCCACCCCTTCTCTCTCTCTTTCAGAGCTCCCTTCCCCCTTCCCCATTTCTGAAGAAGGGTCCCAACCCGAAACGTCGACATTCCTGCTCCTCTGATGCTGCGTGGCCTGCTGTGCTTCTCCAGCTCTACACTGTGTTATCTTGAACTCTACACTATTTTTTTTAAACAAGTTCAATGCCAGCTTACCCGAAAAGTTCCCTCGCTGCAGCGAGTATTGTTGAAGTTTTTCCTGTGCCAGGAGGTCCATAAAAAAGCAAATTAGGAAGCTGCAAAAGAAAACAAAAGCATTGTGCAAAATAAATCTACAAGAATATCTTCACTTAAACCAGGCACTAACTTACAAACGTATGATTTAGGAGAAGTATGCCAATCAGTTTTTCAAACCTGCTCCCCATTCAGTAAGATCACAGCTGTATGTTTGTGTTTTAAATTCCATGTTTCTATCTACCCCAATGATCTTTGATTCTCTCGCCTAATGAGTATCTATCCATCTGTGTTTGAAAATATTCTGAGGCAGAGTTCCAAAGTTGCACAACGCCCAGAACAGAAAAAACACTGAACGAACCGCGGACGCTGGAAAAAGGAACAAAAATAGAAATTGCTGGAAAAGCTCACCGGGTGTGGCAGCATTTGTGGAGAGAAATCAGAGTTAACGTTTTGGATCCAGTGACATTTCCTCGCTTATTTTTGTTGCCCCAGAAAAAAATTCCCCTCATCTCACTCCTAAAAGGGCAGCCCCTAATTTTAAAACAGCAGGCATTTATTAGAACATCATCCTTTCTTCTTCAAGCTGTGGTAGGATAGAACAAAACATCTTCTCTGAGAGCACTCACAATTGCTATAGGGAGGAGGTTGTGAAATTTGGAAGAGCTCAGAAAAGGTTTACAAGGATGTTGCTGGAGTTGGAACATTTGAGCTACAGGGAGAGGCTGGATAGGCTGAGGCTATTTTCCCTGGAACATCAGAGGCTGAGGGGAGACCTTATAGAGGTTTATAAAGTCATGAGGGGCATGGATAGGTTGAATAGTCAAGGTCTTTTCCCCAGAGTCGGGGAGTCCACAACTAGAGGGCATAGGTTTAAGGTGAAAGGGGTAAGATTTAAAAGGGACCCAAAAGACAACTTTTTCATGCAGAGGGTGGTGCATGTATGGAATGAACTGCCAGAGGAAGTGGTGAAGGCTGGTACAATTACAACATTTAAAAGGCATCTGTTTAGGTACATGAATAGGAAGGGTTTAGAGGGATATGGGTCAAATGCTGGCAAATGGGATTAGATTAATTTAGGATATCTGGTCAGCGTGGATGAGTTCTGTTTCTGTGCCGCACATCTCTATGATTCTATGAGGATAATCTCAGCTCAGACCCTAAGACGTACAAATGCCCTGAATTTTACACAACCAAACAATCTCAAACTATCCCTTTGGTAATTTGACTCACCACGGAGTGTTCAGAACAGCTTGGCCTGGGGTCGCATCTCACCTACACTGTGTTAAAATCAAGATATCGTGGCACTAATGGAGTTACAATAGGTCTCTAGGTGCCTCTGTGCTGGGAGGGAAAATCAGCCCAATTTTTGCTACCTGCTGACTAGCCAGTGATGAAGAAGACTGTGCATACAGTCAGTTAGCACTGATACGCTGGGCCAATATATACCTACCACCCCAACTGATTAACAGCCTGTCATCTGTGGGTTAGTCTCTCACACTTAAAGTGACCATTTAAAACTGCCAAATATTGGTTGGAGAACTGGGCATCACAAACAGAAAAAGGCCTGTCCTTAGCTCTGAGACTGGGAAAGCACCATCATTCAAAAGATTAAAAACAAAACAGAACAGATTAGACAGACAGCATTAATGTTGAGGTCTCAAAAATTAGATCCTTTGATGTGTCACATAATCTTCCATGTAGTTTCTTAGAACGAATATATAAACAGAAGGTCTGCCAGGAAAAGATTCTTTAACCATCGAAAAGAGGAGCAGGAGTAGGCCATGCAGCCCTTTGAACCTGTTCAACCATTCGATATTCAACTCGGTATCCTGTTCCGTTTTTACCTCATACCATTTAATCCCTTTAGCACTAAGAGGTATATACAACTCCTTCTTGAAAATGTTTTGGTCTCAGCCACTTTCTGCGGCAGAGAATTCCACAGGCTAACCACTCTCTGGGTGAAGACATTTCTCCTCATCTCAGTTCTAAATTGCCGACTCCGTATCCTTCAGCTGTCTCCAAGCACGGCCGCTCCAATGTCCCACACACCGTGATTGATGTCAGCAGGGCAATCGCAGCATGACTTTCGATTCCAGAAATCAGCGCTGTGCACAGACTCGAGAAGCCCGCACAACCGTGAAGAAAATTAGACGGAACTCAGCTTAGACCGTGACCTCTGGTTTTGCACTACCCAATCATTAGGAACATCTTTCCTGAATTTACTCTGTCTAGTGCTGTTAGAATTTTATAGTTTTCTATGAGATCCTCCTCTCATTCTTCTAAACTCCAGTGAATACAATTCTAACCGATCCAGTCTCTCTTCATGGTCAGCCCTGCCATCGCAGGAATCAGTCTGGCAAACCTCCCTTCCATAGGCAGAACATCCTTCCTCAGATAAGGAGACCAAAACTACACACAAAACTCCTGGCATGGTCTCACTCTGTACAACAGCAGCAAGACATCCCTGCTCCTGTAGTCCAATCCTCTGGCTATGAAGGCCAACGTCCCATTTGCCTTCTTCACCACCTGTTGAACCTGTATGCTCACTTTCAGTCACTGGTGTACAAGCCTCGTTGCACCTCCCACTTTCTCAATCTATCACTATTCAGACAATAATCTGCCTTCCTGGTCTTGTTCCCAAAGTGGAAAACCTCACATTTATCCACATTATACTGTGTCAGCCATATGCGTGTCCACTCACTCAGCCTGTCCAAATCACACTGAAGCATCTCGGCATCCTGCTCACAGCTCACCCTCCCACCCAGCTTGGTGTTATCTGCCAATTGGAGATATTACATTTAGTTCCCTCATCTAAATCATCGATATATATTATGAATAGATTTCACAATTTAATTCTGAAAGAACTGTAATTTAAGGAACAGGAGCAGCATTACTTTTTTTATTGTAATATATCTGTCTGCCGTCTAAAAAAGGCACTGAACTGGGAATTAATAATTACTTGCAGTGGGTTTGACACTCACATCAGCTCCTTCAAGTGACTTCTTTAGCACAGCCACAACTTCCTCTTGAAATGCCACTTCGGAGACACATTTTGGACGGCTGCAGGCAAACGACAATAAACCAGACAGATTGAGGGGAAATCTCAGTTCAAACGCACAAATTTGTTTTGTACAAATTGCATCCATCTCCCAAATCACAAAAGGAAATTAATTAGTAATTCTCATCCATTGTGATACCATGAAGGAAAACACAAATAGTCTCTTTTCAGGTGTGAAGCAGTCCGTCACATGCTCAGCATTCCTGCTTTACTCACTTTACCTCAAGAGAATTTTCCATCATCCTTCAAAGCAACCCACTGGATTTTGACAGGGTGCACAGGCAACTCATTTTTAAAAGGCTAAGAAATTGCTCAGACCATTGAGTACAGGAGTTGGGATGTCATTTTTATGTTGTGCAGGACATTGGTGAGGCTTCTTCTGGAGCACTGTGTGCAGGTCTGGTCACTCTGCTGTAGGAAGGGTATTATTATACCAGAGAGGGTTCAAGAAAGAACTACCAGCATGTTGTTGCGGATCGAGGGTTTGAGATTTAAAAATAGATTAGGACTTTTTTCACATGAGTGTAGGAGGTTGAAGGGTCACCTTATGGAAGTTTATAAAATCATGAGGGGAATAGATAAAGTGAATGACAAGGGTCTTTTCCCCAGGGTGGGGGTGGGGGGTCAAAACTAGGAGGCATATTTTTAAGGAGAGAGGAGGAAGATTTAAAAAGGACGCGGGGGGCAACTTTTTTTTTTTTTAAAACACAGAGTGGAATGAATTGCCAGAGGAAGTGGTGGATGCAGGTACAGTTACAACATTTAGAAGACATTTGAGTCAGTTCAGGATTAGGATGGGTTTGGAGGGATATGGGCCAAATGCAGGCAGATGTGACTAGTTTAGTTTGGGAACATGGCTGGTGTGGATTGGTTGGAATGATGGGTCTGTTTCCATTTTGCATGGCTCTATGAATGCTGAACAGACATTTTAGTTCAGATGACAGTGTGTTAATTAAAATGAAATAGGCACTTAAAAAAAAGTCACAATTATCATAATCAATTTCATAACACTGGCAATTGTAAAGGTTTTGACATTGTGATTTTTGGAAACTATTCTTGTCCAGAATTACCCAAGATCATTTAAAGTTTTTGAGAAGATTTGTAGCTCGGGTTGTTGACTTTCTGGCCGAGCCAGTGTGTTTGATTGCAGATGTTTCGTCACCCTGCTGGGTAACATCGTCAGTGTGCCTCTGGTGAAGCGTTGGTGTTCTGTCCCGCTTATTGTTTATATGCCTCAGTTTGCTGGGATGGTTGGTCGGAAGAGATGCCAATCACCCCAGTAAACCGTGGCATATAAGTAACAAGGAGGACAGAACACCAACGTTACACCGAAGACACACTGATGATGTTACCCAGCAGGGTGACCAAATGTCTGTAATCAAGGCCACCGGTTCGGCGAGTGAGTCTACAACCTCACCCAAGGTCATTCTCATGCGAAATGTCAACTTTGTATCATTCACATGTAAACTTTTGTTTTGGTGCAGGACATCAAAAAGTCAAAAAACAAAATGACAGAAAGCATGCATGTGTTTTGTAATCCACACAACAGGTTCCCACGTTGACCACTGTCAGGGCCAGTTACTGAGCAGAACATAGAACATAGAACAATACAGCGCAGAACAGGCCCTTCGGCCCTCAATGTTACACCGACCTGTGAACTAATCTAAGCCCATCCCCCTACACTATCCCATCATCATCCATATGCTTATCCAAGGACTGTTTAAATGCCCCTAATGTGGCTGAGTTAACTACATTGGCAGGCAGGGCATTCCACGCCCTTACCACTCTCTGAGTAAAGAACCTGCCTCTGACATCTGTCTTAAATCTATCACCCCTCAATTTGCAGCTATGCCCCCTCGTACTAGCCGACGTCATCATCCTAGGAAAAAGACTCTCACTGTCCACCCTATCTAATCCTCTGATCATTTTGTAGGTCTCTATTAAATCCCCTCTTAGCCTTCTTCTCTCCAATGAGAACAGACCCAAGTCCCTCAGCCTTTCCTCATAAGGCCTTCGCTCCAGACCAGGCAACATCCTGGCAAATCTCCTCTGCACCTTTTCCAATGCTTCCACATCCTTCCTGTAATGGGGCGACCAGAACTGTACGCAATATTCCAAGTGAGGCCGCACTAGCGTTTTGTACAGTTGCAGCATGACATCACGGCTCCGGAACTCAGTCCCTCTACCAATGAAACCTAACACACCGTATGCCTTCTTAACAGCACTATCAACCTGGGTGGCAACTTTCAGGGATCTATGTACCTGGACACCAAGATCCCTCTGCACATCCACACTACCAAGAATCTTTCCATTGACTCAGTATTCTGCCTTCCTATTATTCTTCCCAAAGTGCATCACCTCACGTTTATCTGCATTGAACTCCATTTGCCACCTTTCAGCCCAATTCTGCAGTTTATCCAAGTCTCCCTGCAACCTGCAACATTCTTCCACACTGTCCACCACTCCACCAACTTTAGTGTCATCTGCAAACTTACTAACCCATCCACCTATGCCTGCGTCCAAGTCATTTATAAAAATGACAACCAGCAGTGGTCCCAAAACAGATCCTTGTGGCACACCACTAGTAACCGGACTCCAGGCTGAATATTTTCCATCAATCACCACTCTTTGCCTTCTTTCAGAAAGCCAGTCTCTAATCCAAACTGCTAAACCTCCCTCAATCCCATGCCTCTGCATTTTCTCCAATAGCCTACCATGTGGACCCTTATCAAAGGCTTTACTGAAGTCCATGTACACCACGTCAACTGCCCTACCCTCATCCACATGCTTGGTCACCTTCTCAAAAAACTCAATGAGGTTTGTGAGACACGACCTGCCCTTGACGAATCCATGTTGACTATCTCCAATCAAATTGTTGCTTGCTAGATGATTATAAATCCTATCTCTTATAATCCTTTCCAAAACTTTTCCTACAACAGATGTAAGGCTCACTGGTCTATAATTACCTGGGTCATCTCTACTGCCCCTCTTGAACAAGGGCACAACATTTGCAGTCCTCTGGTACTAAACCTGTAGACAATGACGACTCAAAGATCAAGGCCAAAGGCTCCGCCATCTCCTCCCTAGCTTCTCAGAGAATCCTCGGAAAAATCCCATCCGGCCCAGGGGATTTATCTACCTTCACACCTTCTAGGATTGATAACAC
>JAHRHZ010000288.1:13067646-13078433 GCA_024137785.1 Ginglymostoma cirratum | reverse complement strand
CACACGGATCCACAACCTCCCGACCTTCTTCTTGTTGCCTCTGCTCAAACTCCCGCCAACGACTCCGACTCGGTGCACTGACCACATTTCCGCTTCCCGTGGTGTCCCGGACAAACCCGTCCGGGTGGAAACCGGCTCCGAGACAAACCGACCCTCCCCTCCTCCTCTCTCCAGGGCCCGTTTGGACATTGAATCTTCTTCAGGAGCAGCTCGATATCGTTCTTGGAGATGGTGGTAAAGTCAGGGATTGAGTTGGATGATCAGTCATAGGGGTAATGAATGCTGGAGGAGGCTGGAAGGGCCGAATGGCCTACTCCTGATCCTATTTTGAAATGAAAGATGTTGGAAATCTGAAAACAACACAGAAAGAGCTGGAGAAACTCAGTATCTGCGCAGAGAGAGAGAGAGATAAACAGAGTGAACATTTTAAATTTGGTCTTTAGGGTTCAGGTTGTAAACCAGTTCTGAAGAAGAATCATCTCAGACTCAAAATGTTCACAGGCGCCACTGCCAGACCTGCCTTTCCAAGGGGTGAGCCTCTGGCTGCTCTGTGTCCACACACACCATTACCTCAGAATTCTGCCCTCATTTCAATTCTACCCTGTTCATTTTTGGTTATCCAATGTGCAGTACATTGAATAGGTCAGAAGGTCTCCAAAAGACTTGAACTCAGTTGGACTTCTGCCAAGGATGACAACTTTCACTATCATAATGAACAAAGAAATATATCATTAGACTGAAATGAGCCACTCTCCTCAACCCAATCTACAGAATCAGAAACCTAAACTCATTTTCCATTACCACCTGGTTCCTCATTCTTATTTTAGGACTTTTTTCCCTCACCACTTATTCTGATGTTAGTTCCTTGCTGGAGTACAGAGGCACCCCAGTGATACCCATCATTCACCCTGAAATCTTAACTACAACTGCCAGGTGGTTGTTATCGATGGGAGGATCAGAGCAGAGTCTAATAGCAATCTAACGCACTCACTCCTATAATTTTTAGCAAGAATTACTGATTTATCATAGTGAAATCTTTGATTGAGTTATCTTTGAAACTTGCTTTCTACTTCACGACTACTAACCAGAACTGTTAAGTTGATTACAGTAATGAAAACAAAGATTCATGTCGAAGTGCAAAAGTTACATTTTAATACCGTGATCTTACAATATGGCTCTAGTTATCATAAGTACAGCGTTACTTTCTTCTCATTTTTCAAATGACTGAAAATACTCCCAACTATATAGTCCATCACTTGTTGTAAGTTACTAAAGTGCTGTGCAATGTTACAAGAATGCAAATGTCTTCTCTATTTAACAAAAGTTGAGAATTCCATCAAAATTAGAGGCATACAAACATAAGCAAATACAAAATTATTTGTTAAACATTGAGAAACTGCGATAAGCCACATTGCAAGTATAAGTTATCCTAAGCATTGCATTATCAAATACTTCAAAATAACTTTAAACACTACTTTTGACCCCCACCAAGATAAATGGGATTCTACAGGAACTCATGTGAAGGTTTCACTAAATATCTGCGTCGTGTGGAATTTTACATCGTTTCTTTATGGTACATATAACAGATGGCCATATTTTCCAAACAATTATATTTGGCAATATAAAATTACACTTGTAACATGCGCACTTTAAAATCTTCTGAAATTCAGGGTTGCGACAAGGTGCACAGACTTCTTGCCAGCACAGAATTCACTGCATCTTTTTACCCCAACTAACATATATTAATGTACTATAAAACAATATTTTGCACTTCGTGGGTCTTATTAACAATTGAATATCAGCTTTGAATGTTTTATTCCCCTTTAAATATGTTTATACTTTGCGAAAAAACATTTTCATGAATCTAGTCAATCCTATTCAGACAAAACACACAAAGTCCAATCAAAACCAAGTTTAAACTGTGAAAACTATGATATGTTTGAATTTTCTAAAAGTGGCTCCAATTGATATTCTGCAAAGTGTTATTTAGAAATTTAAAATGCATGGATTGAATATTTGCTTTGGTGAACTTCGTGCTTATCAAGTTAAATGATGTCAGTAATGGGAACAATCGATTTCTCTCGGTTGTACCCAGCGGTGGCCTCGAGCCTATTTTCAAACTCATTGGGCAGCTTTTCCAGCACCTGCAGCATATTTCCATGTTCTATTTTATTCCAGCCACTCTTATAGCCTCTTTGACAAAATGCCATTTAGATGCTGATTTTCTTTGTGCAATGAGCACATGCCTACAAATTTTCTTTGTGCAATGAGCAGATGCCTACAAAGAGCTGGATAAGACTGTTCCAAAATGCCCTGTAGCTTGTAGAAAACCAAATGCCTCGGGCTTAATCCCAGGTTTTCCCATTGAAAACGATATTCTAAAAGGGATGTCGGGTTCAACTAGCCAAACAGGTGATTTAATGTGGCAGTCGACAGCTAAAAACACAAAAGGTCCCTGTGATTTGGTGGTGGGAAAAGCCCTTCAGTTGCGTGTAAAAGCACTTCCGCATTTTTAAAAAGGTTTGGGGGGAAAAAAGAATGTTCAGGTGTAGAGCTGGACGAACACAGCAGGCCAAACAGCATCAGAGGAGCAGGAAGGCTGACGTTTCGGGCCTAGACCCTTCTTCAGAAAAAATGGCCTGCTGTGTTCATCCAGCTCAACACCTTGTATATCTCAGATTCTCAGCATCTGCAGTTCCTACTATTCCTGCTCCTATGATGCTGCTTGACCTGCTGTGTTCATCCAGCTCTACACCTTGTTATCTTGGATTCTACAGCATCTGCAGTACCTATAATCTCTAAAAGAATGTTCAGTTGTGTTTAAGAGCACTTCTGGATATAGGAAAAAAGCCATGGAACTGTAATATTGCAACTAAGCAAGTATGACTTGTAACTATGTATCATTCTATTCAGTTCAAATGTACAATTGTGTATATTAAGCAGTTTTTAATGCACAAGGCAAATTGTTAAGACACTTTTCCACTGAGACCTAAAGAGAATCCAAAGATAGGTTTTTGCATATTTAAGAACACAATCACACTGAATATAATGAAACAAGATAACCATAATTTCCAACCGGCTGGCAAAGTTTATTTTAATTTTCAAAATTGATGCCACTTATTCCATCACATGACATGATCTTCAGCACAATCAGCTCTACATAGCCTACTTAATCATATTGATATACATTATAAAGAAGGGAGTGATACTTTGCCCGAAACACTTTCAAGAAAGCTGGTATGGGATCTGTATACTGCACTATACCCATAAATGAGATGCCTTCAAAATAAATACTAAATAACAGTCAGTGAATTATAAAATGTCTGTAAATCTAATCTCAGTGCTCAGGTGATACCCACAAAATCACTATAGATACTCCGAGTACATGAAGCTTCTTCTGTGTACATACATTACTATCACATCCATCCAACCCTAAGGGGCACTCTGAGATGGCGGAATTGTGTTAAGAGAGCATCATTTTACATTTATATAATGTATTCTTGCAAAGACACAAGTGCATCCCTTTGTACACTGACAAGGAGAAACATTGCAAGCCATTGGTCCTTTACTAAATGAACTTTAATGTAAGAGAGTCTGAAAAAAGAACAGCATTGTAGGATTGTTTTCCACAGTAAGGTTTTCTTGGATATCTTTGCTTCCCCGTCTTGGGATATTTATCTTTTGTTGAGATCCATTCAAATTTAATTCTGTTCTGTAATTCTGCCTAAAATTTAATTCTTCTCCCAACACCCAGTTTGTTTGGGATAGCCTAGTTTATGGACAACAAATACTGCCAAATATTACCCCAATGATCTGTTTAGAAATGCAGAAGATTCTCCTCTCTCTCCTGTTATCTTGGGTCCTCTCGGAACAACTATGACTTCTAAAATCCTGGCTTGCCATTTCAAACATTAAAATTAGAAAATAATTTTCAAGAAAAAAAAAAATTGCCAAAGAGTCTGGAATTTCTGGCACTGTGCAACCAAATGGCCTTTCACTGCAATTCAATGGAAATCAGTTATAACACTCAAAAATCTAAACCCAAATTAAATTTCTGTTATCTTCTGTGCTAGTTTAAAAAACATTGTGGTGGAAGCTGACTCTGTCACAAATCTGATACGTCTACAGGCTGAATGAACTGTTACAAGTTTCCATTAAGTTGCAAAATTCATGGAGACTTTTAAATTCAAGATGGCTCTTTGGGTGTCAGTAGCTAACAAGCATGTTTCAGAAGCTTTGAGTATAAAATTTTAAACTTACTAAAACTGATTTCTGCCAACTATATAACCAGTAAATGCAATTTTTTTAAAGGTAGTTGTAGTTATTTGCAAAGCTGACTACTCACAGGTGGTGAACTAGACATTAATTCACTTTCTGATCATCTGTGACATATCCAAGTTCAGCTGTATTGATCACGTCACACAAGGTTAATATTCTTAAATCAAGGACCTTTTCTAAAGTAAAATTTAATTAAAAACTTTCTAAAACAATGGCCAAACAATTCCGGACACAATGTGTGCACAGATCCCAGATCGCACCCAAACGGGAAGCTCCACCTTTCGCTGTTTTAACTTTTCAAGTACAGACTGTGCTTTTACAGTTCCCCATTTATAGTCATGGTTCACATTCCACTTTAAAATATTTATGTTTGTGACAGGTTGGAATTTGGAATGCTTTCTTGCTTTGTTCTCAGCCATCATACACAGTGCTACAATCAGTGAAATTAGAACAGCAACAAGAAATGCTCCACACACTCAAATTAAGCCACTTTGGATTCTCTATAGTCAGATAGGCTTGTGAGGATTTACATGGCACTCTTCCACAGGAACATCTTCTAAATAATCAAAAGAAATTGTAGTTTTGCACTCTTGAAATTCTACAAGACACAGCCACAGTAACAAAGTTAAAATGATGTTTAATAATCATATCCCTGATACCACAGCAACTCATTGTTCTGTTTGTGTTTCGCAAGATGCCACATGAGCTCAGCATCATTTGCAAACCTCAACATACACATCTCACATTTGTATGGAAGCGCTGCAGCGTGGCTTATATCGATATGGGATAGAAGGTTTGCAATTTGCTCAGTAGAATAATCACAGTACTGACACAGGTAGATCTCCTGAGAAGAATGCAAGTTCAAATGTTTGTTATATTCGGCTGTGTTGCAAAATCCCTTCCCGCAATCGTCACACACGTATGGAAAGAAACGGGCATGTTCAATTGCTACATGCCGGTTTACATTGCCGAACAACCGGCTCCTATAGCCACAGGACTGACAGATAAAGAAATTTCTCTCCCGGTCGAAGCTCACTTTACTTAAGAAGCCTGCAGGTCCCTGAAGACCATCTTCGGAGCTGTCATTCATCTCCATGAGGCTGTATGCATGTTCAGCAAGGACGTGGCTATGTAGATCAGCAGCATCATCTGTGCCATACTCACAGAACTGGCAGAGGTACTGCTCATCACCGTCATGCTGCTGTAAGTGAAGATGCAGCTCACTGGTACTGCAGAAGTGGATGTTGCACTGTTCACACCAATACAGATACTCAGTGCTGTGGACATCTGCCACATGTAACTCCAGCTCCTTCGGGTTTTCTGCATTGTAGCTACACAACTGGCAAGCATTTGGCTCTTCTGTTTCATGGACCTGCATGTGCTTATGGAGTAGATTGTACGTTAGAAACTCACGTTTACAAACTGGACAGATGTTCGGCAGAGTGTCTGTGTGCCTGAGAATAACATGCTGCTTCAGCTCTGATGGGTACTTGCTGTTGAAGTTACAATGCTCACAGCTGTACAGCCCATCACAAGATGGTTTTCGAAGAGGCCACTTATGTTGATAAAGAACTGTTGAGCAAGGGGACTTGGCCTGTCTTTCCAAACCATCACCAACTGAACTTTCGTTTGCAATGTCTTGGTATTTATTGTTCATTGAAACTCCATGTTCAGGATGATGTGTGTTAAGTCTGTTCTCTTGGTCATTAAAAGGGCTCCAGTTATCAAATCTACTTTGCCTCTTGCTAGTTCCTTTCAAAACAGAGTTTATTGGTCTCAAGGCCATGCAAAGGTCTGAAAAGAGAAAGTAGATTTAAAAAGTGCACTGATGCATTTAAGACATTCTTGAAAACCACCATATTTTCTCTTCCCCAAGTGTTTGAAAACACAAATTTCTAGCATTTCCTCTTGGCAAATGTCAGTGCCTAGTCATGAGAGAATGGGTCAAAGATTAGAAAACAAGAAAATAAAACTGTACTGTTTCTATAATAGGTTGTCAATCTAGACAAATAGTTTTGTACCTGGGCAGCAAGATGAAAATCTAGCCCTCACTGTTCAGACACTCAGATAAAGAATAGTCACTTGGTTAAGGATCCAGAGAGGCGCCACCATGAACCTATACTCAAGCACAATTCGCTGCTTTAAAGGAGAGGGTACAGTGAGAAAATTGTTGGGAAAAGACAGAAGGGGAGCAAATAAAGCAAAATAAAAGTAAATAAAGAAGAGTTGACTTTGGTTTCTTCTGGTCTGTAAGACAGTCCCATCAGTATTACAATCAACTAACCTTATCAAAGATGTTGCAATTAAGACAGTTTTGATTTTGTCACAAATAAAGAAAATCACATTCTGGCAAGCAACCTTCAAGGAACAAATCCTGCATTTAGTGAGTCAGTACATCATTTCCACCTCAGTAAATAGATATTGTAAGGTAGTATTTACAGAAACAAGAATTCCTTACAAACAAAAAAAAACTACCTTGTGAATCACTTGAATTGTTACAGTGTTCAGGACTTTTTTCTTCTGCATCTTCAACTGTGGAATCAGACCCTACAAAAGGCAACATAACAACATGAGAATGAGTAGCAGGAGGAAGCAATTCAGCCCCTTGAACCTGCTCCACCATTTAATTCGACCATGACTGATCTTAGAGTCATTGAACTGTACAGCATGGAAACAGATCCTTCAGTCCAACTCGTCCATGCTGACCAGATATCCTAAATAAATCGAGTTCAATTTGCCAGCGTTTGGCCCATATCCCTCAAAACCCTTCCTATTCATATCATCATTTAGATGAATTTTTAATGTTGTAATTGTACCAGTCGGCCTCAACTCTATTTTCCTGAACGCTCTCCGTGACCCTTCAACCCGTTACTAATTAAACATCTCTCTTAAACTTACTCAGTGTCCTAGTATCCACTACACTCTGGGGGAGTGAATTCCACAGATTCACGACCCTTAGAGAAGTAATTCCTCATCTTTGTTTGAAATCTGCCACCCTTACACTAAAAGCATGACCTCTCACTCGAGACTGCCCACACGAGGAAACATCCTCTCCGAGTCTACTTTGTCAATCCCCTTTAGTATCATACGTACCACAATTAGATCTCCTCTCATTCTCCCAAACTCCACAGTATAGAGCTAAACACCTCAATCTCTTTTCATTAGACAAGCCCCTCAACTCTGGAATCAACTTAGTGAACGTCCTCTGAACTGCTTCCAAAGCAACCAACCCCTCCTCAACGGCATACTCCCAATTCCCATGTGTCTCATCCAAAAATGTTACCCTGAAAGTACAGCATTCTTCCAACACTTCAGCCTATAGTTTGTGCGAAAGTCACTGGAGTGATGCTTGACTTTGACTTAGACAGATTGCTACCAATTGAGAAAGCACACTGGTGATGCAAGAGAAACAATAGAGGAATGCAGGCCCAGGACTGGGCAGATTCAGGTGAATTTGAAAGCAGTAGGAACAATACTAACAATTTATAACAATGATGAGAAGAACTTGGAGTAGGCCAAACAACTTGTATCTCCTCTTAATAGGCTCATAGCTGATTGGTTTGTGCCCTTAACACGACTTTCACTCTGCAATCTCAAAGTCACCTGCTGAAACAATAAAGTGACCCCATCTGACCCTCCCAGAAGGATAGGCATTATTTTGAACAGGAGGGAAAATCTCATTTAGGTCAAGGTTTTTGGTCATCTGTCCTCCTGTATCTCAGTTTAAAACTGTTTGATACCATTCTGACAAAGCATCTGAGGGCATTTTACAGTGCTAATGATGATAAATTGTGAGAAATTGGCTGATACATTTACCTTCCTACATTATAAGTGATTAGACTACATTGTAAAGTGTTTTGGAACATCAGGGAGTCATGAAAGGTACTGTGTAGTGCAGGTTATTCCCTTCTTTCTGTCTTTTTCAAACTAATTTCATTCATGAAATCTACGTCACACACCTGTATAATAACCTGAGGGACAGAGAATTCATTTTTGACCCCATATCCTTATCTGTGCTGCTCACTCTCTGTAGATCTTATTGTCATATATCACATATGACAACATATCATGTCTTGGAGTCCAGCTTAACAACTGTGCCTGCGACACCCAGCTCTCCCTCCCAGCAGTTACAGAGCCATAGAGTTGCAGAGCATGAAAATTCACCCTTCGGTCCAACTTGTCCATGTTGACTAGATATCCTAAATTAGTCCAGTCCCCTTTGCCAGCATTTGGCTCATATCTCACTAAACCATCCCGTTTCAAAAACCTTCCAGACGCCTTTTAAACGCTGTTATTGTACCAGCCTCCACCATTTCCTCTAGCAGCTCATTTCATACACGCATCACCCTCTGCATGAAGAAGTTGCCCTTAAGTCTCTTTTAAATCTTTCCTCTCTCACCCTAAATCTATGCCATCTACTTTTGGACTCCCCCACCTGGGCAAAAAAACCTTTGCTATTCACCCTATCCAAGCCCCTCATGATTTTATACATCTCTCAGGTTACTCCTCAGCCTCTGACGCTCTGGGGAAAACAACCTCTTCCTATTCAGCCTCTCCCTATAGCTCAAACCCTCCAACCCTGACAACATCCTTGTACATCTCTTCTGAACCCTTTCAAGTTTCACAACATCCTTCCTATAGCAGGGAGACCAGAACTGAACACAGTATTCAAAAAGTGGCCTAACCATTGTCCTGTACAGCCGCAAGATAACCTCCCAACTTCTATGCTCAATGCACTGACCAATAAAGGCAAGCGCACCAAATGCCTTCTTCACTTTCTCGTCTACCTGCAACTCTTTCAAGGGACTATGAACCTGCACTTGAAGGTGTCTTTGCTCAGCAACATTCCCCAGGACCTTACCATTAAGTGTATAAGTCCTGCCGTGATCTGCCTTTCCAAAATGCAGCACCTCACATTTATCTAAATGCAACTCCATCTGCCAATCTTCGGCCCATTGGCCCATCTGATCAAGGTCCTGTTGTACTCTGAGGTAACATTCTTTGCTGTCCACTACACCTCCAATTTTGGGATAATCTGTAAACTTAATAACCATACCTCCTATGTTCACATCCAAATTATAAATGATGAAAAGCAGTGGACCCAGCACCAATCCTTGTGGCACACCGCTGGTCACAGGCCACCAGCCTCTGACTTCTATCCAGATGGCTAGTTCTCCCTGTATTCTGTGTGATCTAACCATGCTGACCAGTCCACCATATGGAACCTTCTTGAACGCCTTACTGATGTCCATTTAGATCATGTCCACTGCCCTGCCCTCATCAATCCTCTTTACTACTTCTTCAAAAAACTCAATCAAGTTATTGAGACATGATTTCCCACAGACAAAGCCATGTTGACTATCCCTAATCAGTCCTTGCCTTTCCAAATACAAGTAAATCCTGTCCCACAGGATCCCTTCCAACAACTTGCCCACCACTGACGTCAGGCTCACCGGTCTATGGTTCCCTGGCTTTTCCTTACCACCTTTCTTAAATAGTGGCACCACAGTAGCCAACCTCCAGTCCTCCAGCATCTCACCTGTGGCTATTGATGATACAAATATCTCAGCAAGGGCACAGTAATCATTTCCCTAGCTTTCCACAGAGGTTGAGGGCACACCTGATCAGGTACAGGGGACTTATCCACCTTAATGCATTTTAAGACATCCAGCACCTCCTCCTCTGTAACATGGACATGTTTCAAGATGTCGCTATTTATTTTCCCACAGTCTCTACCTTCCATAGTGTGGAGCTGGAAGCACACAGCAGGCCAGGCAGCATCAGAGGAGCAGGAAAGTTGGCATTTCTGGTCGGGACCCTTCTTCAGAAATAAGGGTCCCGACCCGAAACATCAGCTTTCCTGCTCCCCCGATGCTACTTGGCCTGCTGTGTTCCTCCAGCTCCACACCGTGATTTCTCTGACTCCAGCATTGGCAGTTCTTACAATCTCTACCTTCCATAGCCTTCTCTACAGTAAACACATACAAAATACTTGTTTAGTATCTCCCTCGTCTCCTACTGTTGCACACATAAGCTGCCTTGCTAATCTTCACGCGGCCTATTCTCTCCCCTGATACTCTTTTGTCCTTAATATATTTATAAAATCCCTTTGGATTCTCCTTAACGCTATTGGCCAAAGCTGTCTGACATCCCCTTTTTGTCCTCCTGATTTCTCTCTTCTACTGCCTTGATACCATTCCAAGGATCCACTCAATCCCTGCTGTCTATTTCTGACAGCTGCTTCCTTCTTTTTGACCAAAACCCCGATTTCTCTAGTCATTCAGCATTCCCTACACCTACGAGTCTTACACTTCACCCTAAAGGAACAAACTGTCTCTACAGAGATAACAAGGTGTGGGGCTGGATGAACACAGCAGGCCAAGCAGCATCATAGGAGCAGGAAAGCTTGACGTTTCGGGCCTAGACCCTTCATCAGAAATGGGGGAGGGGAAGAGGGTTCTGAAATAAATAGGGAGAGAGGGGGAGGCGGATAGAAGATGGATAGAAGA
>JAHRHZ010000288.1:13047649-13060692 GCA_024137785.1 Ginglymostoma cirratum | reverse complement strand
TCTATCCATCCTCTATCCGCCTCCCCCTCTCTCCCTATTTATTTCAGAACCCTCTTCCCCTCCCCCATTTCTGATGAAGGGTTTAGGCCCGAAACGTCAAGTTTTCCTGCTCCTTTGATGCTGCTTGACCTGCTGTGTTCATCCAGCCCCATGCTTGTTATCTCAGATATAGCTCTTGTGTTGTGGTTAGTTGGCTCGCCAAGCTGGTTCGTTGTTCCGCAGACGTTTCATTACCCTGCTCGGCAACATCATCAGTGCAGCCTCTGATGAAGTGTCGGTGTGTTTTCCCACCTGTTATTTAAATTCTGGTGTTCGTCGGGCTTGATTACATCACTTCTGGTTTTCATTTGCAGTGGAATGTATATGGGGTCAAGCTCTATGTGTTTATTGATGGCTTTCTTAGTGGAGAACCAGGCCTCTAGGAATTCCCAGGAATTCTAAGAAAGCACAGGAATTCCTAGAAACCTGGTACTCCACTGAGAAAGCCATCAATAAGCACATAGAGCTGGACCCCATATACATTCCATTGCGAAGGCAAACTGGAAGTGAGGTAATTCAGCTTCACAGACCCCAAAGTTTAAATACCAGGCGGGAAGACACAACAGCGCTTCATCGGAGGCTGCACGGATGATGTTACCCAGCAGGGTAATGAAATGCCTGCGGAAAAACAACGAACCAGCTCGGCGAGCCAACCAACCACGACATCCACAACCCGAGCTACAAATATACTCTAAAATCTGATAGCTGTTGTGGCTAAAAGGATCAAGAGGTATAGGGGACAGGGCAGGATTGAGCTCGATGATCAGCTATAATCACAATGAATGGTGGAGCAGGCCTGAGTGGTCGAATGGCCTACTCCTGCTCCTATCTTTTATGTTTCTATGTAGACCAGATGGGAATGAGATGTTATTGGGATAACATCCCATTGATTTCTATATTCTCTATAAATTAATGCTCTTTATCTGCTCACACAGAGGTATGCAGGCACTGCCTTAAAACTTCCTGCCCAACTAGAATTAGGTGTAAAACTTTGTAAATCCTTATCATCCTATACTTAAGTAGAAAAGACACTGCCTTAAGCTTCCTGCCTGTATAAAATTAGGTATAAACTTTGTAAATCTTTATTTTCCTGCACAGGGGTATGTGGAGGCTGTCTCAAATAAGATTAGGTGGCAACGTTTGTAAAGGTGTGAGACTTCTGAAATTCTGTAAAGAATGTAACTTCTGTTTCTGCTAAAGGGGCCAGGACACTGATCTTTGTTCAAGCCAGACACTTCGGCAGCTTGAAATTACATTCTATCACTTCAGCAACTTGAAATCGCCTCCTGCCGTTAGCAGTCACTTTGAGAACGATTGATACTGTATCCTGCTTTCTTTATGTTTTCGATGTAGTAATTGTTTGTGTAATCATGTCAATATCCGATGTAGTGATTGTTTCATGTAACATGCCATTGTGAGATGTAAAATTGCTTTATGTATTATGCACTCGATAAGGTTTAAAAAGCGGGGACTGTCTGCTGCTCGGGAAGAATCACTTATGAGACTCAATACTCTGTGCCAGGTTGAGTACAGTGATCCTCCACAGCTTGTACCTGCTTTGTAAAAAAGGATTTGTGTTTTTCTAAACAGGTCAGTGTCTTGTTATTGCATCGAGTCCGTGAGGGTCTCCAAAAACGAACCTAACAGGACTTGAACCTAGGTCTGCTAGTCCAGAGGTAGGGATACTACCACAGTGGCACAGGAACCCTTTGATTGAGGTTTTCAAAATGATAAGCAGGCTGTATAGGTTATATAGGGAGAAGCTGTTTCTGCTTGTAAAAGAAACAAAAAGAAGAGGGATAACAAGGCATGGGGCTGGATGAACACAGCAGGTCAAGCAGCATCATAGGAGCAGGAAAACTTGACGTTTCGGGCCTAAACCCTTCATCAGAAATGACATAGATTTAAAGTGATGTGCAAATGAAGCAAGGATGACGTGAGGGAAAAAAACCTCCACGCAGCAAGTAGGTAGCTTCTGGAATGCACTGCCTGGAAATGTGGTGGAGGCTGGCTCAATTGTAGCAATGAAGAGGGCATTGGATTTTTTTTTTGGATAGAAATAGTGTGCAGGGAAAAAGCAGCTCCCCCAACAGTGCAGCAGGCTTCAGTATTGCACTAATGCGTTAGCTCGGTTCTATCTCCTACTCTCTCAAGTGGGACTTGAACCAATAATGGCAGCAGGCAGCAGGGGCTTGTTTCATAAGGCTGAGACCAATCCATGCAGATTGTCTCTTTAGCGTTGTAAAGAGAAGAGGTGAAGCAGAGGGCAGGAAGTCTAGCGCATATGGCCTTAGGACCCAAAGACATTTATATCACATAAGGCCATTCAGCCCATGTGTCCATACCAGTCGATAAAGATTTAACTATGTCCTATCCTATTCCCCAGCTCTTGGCCTGCAGCCCTGGAGATTATGGCAACACAAGAAAATATCTAAATACTGCTTAAATCTTACAACAATTTCTGACTTACCCCACACTTTCAGGCTGTGAGTTCCAGACTTCCAAAAATTCTCCTTCTTAGCCTTCTATCTTGTATCTAATGGCCCCTGGCTATTGACCTCTCTACAAATAAATAAAGTACCTCTCTATCCACCATATGTGTGCCCCTCATAAGCTTACAAATCTCTATCAGGTCCCCTCTCAACATTTGTCACTCCAACAACACTAGCCTATCCAATCTTTCCTCATAGGTCAGACCGTCTACCCCAGGCAGTCTTCCAGTAAATCTCTTCTGCACCTTTTCCAGTGCAATGACATCTTTGCTACAATGTGGTGACCAGGACTGCACACAGTACTCCAGTTGTGGCCTAACCAGTGTTACGTACAGCTCCTACATAACCTTCTTGCTCTTGTATTCTCAGCCAATAAAGGCAAATTTTCCATAAGTCTTGTGAACCGCCTTATCTACTAATCCTGCTATCTTCATGGATCCATGCATATGCACACCAAGGTCCCTTGATCTTCAATACTTTCCCACTATTCACAGTGTGTGTAATTCTTTGCCTTGTTAGCCCTTCCCAAGTGCACTGCCTCATACTTTACTGGATTGAATTCCATTTGCCACTGCTCTGCCAGCTGACCTGCCTTTTACAGTAATCCTCCTCACTATTTATCATTCTAAAATGGCAGAGAAATTATTTAAATACTTTACACCAGTCTTCACAGTTGAAAACACCAAAAGCATTCCAAATGACTTTAGAAATTCAAGGGGCAAAGAAGGCGAGGAAATGAATATAATAATAATCACTAGAGAAAAGTGCTCGGGAAACTATTGTGGCTAAAGACTGATAAGTCTCCTGGACCTGATGGGATGCATCCTAGGATATTAAAGGACGTTGCTGCAGAGATAATGGATTTACTTGTAGTAATCTTCCAAGAATCCTTAAATTCTAGAAATGTCCCAGAGAATTGGAATATTACCAACGTAACGCCCAATTTATTATCAATAAAGAAGACATAAAACAGGTAACATATAGCCAATTAGCTCAACATCTGTTATTGGGAAAATGTTAGAGTCTACTTTAAAGGACGTAATAACAACATTTAGAACAGAGACTAATGGCTTCATGAATGGGAAATCATGCCTGGCAAATTTATTAGAATTCTTTGAGGAGGGAACAAGCAGGAGAGATGGAGAGAAAGCAGTGGATGTGATGTATTTGGATTTTCAGAAAGTTTTTGATAAGGTATCACACGTTAGGCTACTTAATAATAGCCCATGGTATTGGAGGTAATATATTACCATAGACAGATAATCTGCTAACTAATGAGAGTTGGGATAAGTGGGGCATTTTCAGGATGGCAACATGTAACCGATTGGATGCCAAAGGGATCTGTGCTGAGGCCACAAATATTCACAATACTAATGACTAGGGTGAGGAAAGTGAATGTATTTGTGTCAAGTTTGTGGTTGACACAAAAATAGGTGGGAAGGCAAGTGGTGAGGATGACACCAAGAGTCTGCAGAGGGATAGAGACAGGTTAAGTGAGTGGGCAAAATCTTGTCAGATGGAACATAATGCGGGGAAATGTGAGGTTATGCACTTTAGCAGGAAGAATGGAGGAGCAGGGCATTATTTAAATGGAGAACGACTGCAGGAAACTACAGCAGAGTGGGATTTGGGAGGCCTCGTGCATGAATCACAAAAACGTTCAGTGGGTAATAGAGAATGATAATGGAAAGAAAAAAATAAAAAGAACTGCAGACGCTGTAAATCAGGAACAAAAACAGAAGTTGCTGGAAAAGCTCAGCAGGTCCGGTAGCATCTGTGAAGAAAAAAAATCAGAGTTAAAGTTTCAAATGAACCAGTTCTGAGGAAGGGTCACCAGACCTGAAACGTTAACTGTGATATTTTCTTCAAGGATAGTGGAAAGTTGGCCTTCATTTCAAAGGGAATGGAATATAAAAGTAGGAGGTTTTGCTAAAACTACACAAGGCACTAAAACCAGAGTAGAAATAAATTCTTAGATTGGCAGGGTTACCACAAGGATCAGCATTTGGGGCCCTAATGATTTTTATTTGAGAAGAAATGGGCTAATGAATGGAAGACAGCCTCCATTTGTTAAAGGCAAATCATGTTTGACTAACCTGACATTATGGTTACTGTTGTTTAGATTAACATGTTAGAAAAATTAATCCCTTATTGGTTAGGCTATTTTTGGAAAACTGTGTGCAATTCTGGTCTCCCTGCTGTAGGAAGGATATTGTGAAATTTGAAAGGTTTCAGAAAAGGTTTACAAGGATGTTGCCAGGGTTGGAGGGTTTGAGCTACAGGGAGAGGCTGAATAGGCTGGGGATACTTTCCCTGGAGCATAGGAGGCTGAAGGGGTGACCTTATAGAGGTTTATAAAATCATGAGGGGCATGGATAGGGTAAATAGACAAGGTCTTTTCTCCAGGGTGGGTCCAAAAGTAGAGGGCATAGGTTTAAGGTGAGAAGGGAAAGATTTAAAAGGGACCCGAGGGGCAACTTTTTCATGCAAAGGGTGGTGTGTGTATGGAATGAGCTGCCAGAGGAAGTGGTGGAGGCTGGTACAATTACAGCATTTAAAAGGAATCTGGATGGGTATATGAATAGAAAGGCTTTAGAGGGATATGGGCCAAATGCTGGCAAATGGGACTAGATTAATTTAGGATATCTGGTTGGCATGGACAAGTTGGACCAAAGGGTCAGTTTTTGAGCTCTATGACTCTAAATAGACAAGAGCAAATATTGACTGTGCGATAAAATTCTTTCTTGCTGATATTGTTATGAAGTTGGGGAGAGTAATTGTTAAGTGGAAGGCAGGAAGCTAAAATGTGTGGTTCCTTTAAGAGATTTACGCTTTGTCTGCACTTAGAAATTTCTTTTAAAAATGTGTCTGTGAGCAGCAGCTGAAGGTGCCAGTACAGAGAGCCTCAAAAAGTGAAACGGGTGTATCAAAAAAGTCTTACAGGTGAAACAGCAGTCTTGTTTTGATGTTGTGACGAGTTTGAATTTCGTCAATTAATTTAAACAAAGCAGCTAGAAACAGAAAGCCATTTGAATTTAAATCTGATGGGGTTGACAACCCAAAACCAATCATATTATAAGAATTTGATT
This sequence comes from Ginglymostoma cirratum, assembly GCA_024137785.1. NCBI lineage: Eukaryota > Metazoa > Chordata > Chondrichthyes > Orectolobiformes > Ginglymostomatidae > Ginglymostoma > Ginglymostoma cirratum. Next base: position 13,055,072 of record JAHRHZ010000288.1, on the reverse strand, counting down.
GTCATTTGACTCAAGGAGAACATGCAAACTCCACACAGACAGCCACCTGAGGGTAGAATCAAACTTGGGTCCCTGAACGTGAGGCAGCAGTGCAAACTGCTGAGCCACCATGCTGTCCCACTTCTATGAAACATTTAGGCAGCTGTGATGAGTACTTAGAGAGCATGCTGAAGAGAGTTACAAAAATGAATGGGGTCCTGGATGATAGATTCGAAGCATGTAGAGAGACTAGTGAAGTTGCGATCGTTGTGCAGAATTGGGGGGGCGGGGAGGGGGCAGTTGAAAGGAGATTTGACGCAGGCGTTCAAGCACAGGAATAGTTTGGATAGCTTAAGTATGGAGACATCATTTCACTGGTGTACATGTAGATAACCAGAGGACACAGAGAACCAGAGATGAATGAGGAGACTTGAGGAAATCGCAGTGAGCTGTAATGATCTGCAAACCACTGCTTGAAAGCTGAAGGAAGCAGAGCCAATGTACTGCACCCTTCCAATCCAGAAATCTAATGCTCACAATCACCAGTTGTCTGTACATTTTTTGAACAATCCTTAGTATCATTTTATTACTTTGGAGGCAGAAATAGGGAAGATATCCAGACAGATAATGCCACTTTTTATTACTGCTTTAGAATGTCTTATTTCTGGTTATATGTTTTAGGTACTTATGGTGTTTCCTGATTCCCATACTTGTAATTAGATTGAATGGCTTCCTTGGGTACTCTATCATTCTATGTTCTACAAAATAAAGTCTCCTGTAGTTGAGAAATAATCAGAATAAAGCAATCACTAAAGATTCAAGGAAAAAGGTTAGCTACAATTTCTTTATAGAGCAAGTTGTTAAAGCATGGACTACTTTATCATAGTGAGAGTCACAGAGTCATACAACATGGAAACAGATCCTTTGGTCCAACTAGTCCATGCCAAACCAGGTTTCCCAAACTAGTCTATTCCTACTTGCCTGCATTTGGCCTACATCCCTCTCAACCTTTCCTATTCATGCTTTCCTGCTCCTATGATGCTGCTTGGCCTGCTGTGTTCATCCAGCTCCACACCTTGTTATCTTGGATTCTCCAGCATCTGCAGTACCTATTATCTCTTATGTATTTATTCAAATGTCTTTTAAATGTTGTAACTGTTTCTGCATCTACCACTTCCTCTGGCAGTTCATTCCACATATGAACCACTCTCTGTGTGAAAAGGTTGCCCCTCATGTCCTTTTTAAATCTTGCTCTCTCTCACTTTAGAAATACGCCCTCTAGTTTTGAACTCCCCCACCCTAGGGAATATGACTCCAAACTCTCAGAAATGTGGTTGACTGTTAGCAGTTGAGACAACTTTTACAATAATGGTTATATAAGCGTATGACTATTTGTTGACTTTAGCTCCACCTTCAACACTATAATTCTAATCAAACTAACCTCCTATCTTCCAGACCTAGGTCTCTCCTCTGCCCTCTGCAACTGGATCCTCGACTTCCTGACTCACAGACCACAATCAGCGAGAATAGACAACAACATCTTCTCCACCATAACTAGAGACATAGAATAACTCTGAAAGACCACATAGTAACAGGATTGGTTCTATCAATTCCTGGACTACTACAGTTTTTGTGTCTATGTTGTGGGCATGCTTTCTGGAAACCTAACAACTTAAATTTATTTGAAAACAGTTGACAGAAGGGTTTAGCTCCTGCAAAAAGAACATGACATTTTAATGTTGGTCCAGACACAGATTTATCTCTTTGTCAGTGTCTAAAAGAAGTGATACATACTTGGTTGTAAAATTCAGGATAAAATGTAAAAAGAATGAAACTAACTCCCTTTAAATTCAATCATAATGTAAGTTTATACTTGGTGTATCAAACTTCAGGAGGAGGACAAACTTGTTGACAGTGTCTCGGGCCAGTGCATAGGAAGCAAAGTGGGCCCCAAATAACAATTCTAATGTTTTGGTTAATATATATAACATGTATACAATATTTCATAGCATTTCCAATTGGCGAACTCCAAAAACAGAAAGAAATACTTCAATTTTTAACACTTTTTCCTGACCACTGCACACGTTAATGCATTTTACAGCAAATGAAGTACTTTTGAAGTGTAGACACTGTTGTGATGCAGAAATGTAGAGTGAATTTTACATACAGGAAGTTCCCATGAACAGCAAGGTTATAATTTTGTAGATAAAGAGATAAATTGTGGCGAAGACATTGGGGTAACTTCTATGACCAAAAAAGTGCCAAGGTATGATTTCACTAAATAAAAACTGAAAGAACTGCGGATGCTGTAAATCAGAAACAAAAACAAAATTGCTGGAGAGGCTCAGCAGGTCTGGCAGCATCTGTGAAGGAAAAACAGACTTAACGTTTCGGGTCCGGTGACCCTTCCTCAGAACTGGGAAGAACATGATGTCCCCAACTCCTATACTCAAAGGACTGAGCAATGAAGGGAAACGTGTCAAACACCTTTTTATGTGACGCAAACTTCAAAGAATTACATACCTGCATCCCTTGGTCCCTCTGTGGTACAACACTACCCAAGGCCCCACCATTAATTGTATAAGGCCTACCCTTGTTTGTTTTCACAAAATGCAATCTCTTGCACTTATTCAGATTGAACTCCGTCTGCCATTTTTCAGCCCATTGACCCATTTGGTCAAGATCCCTTTGTAACCATAGAAAACCTTCTTCACTGTCTACTATTCCACCAATTTTGGTGTCATATGCAAACTTACTAACCATGCCTTCAATATTCTCATCCAAATCATTTATAGAAATGACAAACAGAAGAGGAGTCAGAACCGATCCCTGTGGAACACTACTGGTGACAGGCTTCCAGTCCAAAAAGCAACCCTCCATCATTATGCTCTGTCTCCTACCATTAAGCCATTTATGTATCCAACTGGCAAGCTCACCCTGAATCCCATGTGACCTAACTTGACCAATTAGTCCACCGTGTGGAACCTTGTCAAAGGCTATACTAAAATCCAAGTAAACAACGTTTACTGCACGGCCTTCATCAATCGTTTTGATAACTTCCTCAAAAAATTCAATCAAGTTTGTGAGACATGATTTTCCCTCGCACAAGACCACGCTGACTATCCCTAACCAATTTTTGCCTCTCTAAGTGTCCATAAATTCTATCTTTTGTAATCACCTTCAACAATTTTTCCATAACCGAAGTCAGACTCCCAGGTCTACAGTTCCCTGTTTCTCCTTACGATCTCTCCTAAACAAAGGTGCAACATTAGCCACCCTCCAGTCATCAGGCACCTCACCCGTAGTTACAGATGATGCAAATATTTCTATAAGTGGTCTTGTAATTTCCGCCCAACATTAGATAAGATCTTGGAGATTTATCCATCTTTATATTCTAAGACCTCCCAAACTTCCTCTTCTGTAACGTGAACATTTTTTAAAACATCAAAATTTATTTCTCTGCATTCTCTAAATTCCATTTCTTTCTCCACAGTAAAAACTGACGTGAAACATTCATTTAGTATCTCTCCTTGGCGTTTAACACAATCTTCTTGATCTTTAAGGGGGCCTTACCCTCTTTCTAGTTATTCTCTTGCTCTTAATGTATCTGTAGAAATCTCTTTGGATTATCCTTAACCTTATTTGCCAATGCTATCTCATATCCCTTCATTATCTTCCTGATTTCTCTCTTAGGGATGCCTCTACACTCTTTATATTGACTAATAGATTCAATTGAACCAAGTTGTCCAAATCTAAAAAAAATTCTCTTTTATTCTTGACTAGAACCTCAATATTTTTATTCATCCTTGTTCCTTAACCTTATCAGCCTTACCCTCCGCTCTAACAGGAACATAATGCCTCTGAACTCTTGTCATCGCACTCTTGAATGCTTCCCAATGGTCAGTCGTCCTTTTAGCTGCAAACAGTCTACTCCCATGAGACTTCTTGTCTCATACCATTAAAATTTACCTTACTTTAAATAAAACTTTAACTTTTTATCCTATTCCATAAGCATTTTGAAACTAATGTTTTAATATGGAAGGGCAGAACTAGGAGGTGCAGGCTAGGAGGGCCAAAGGGCCTGTTCCTGTGCTGCATTGTTCTTTGTTCTTAATAGAATTATGATTGCTAGACCTAAAGTGTTCTGTCACATGCCCTGCCTTATTGCCCAAAAGAAGATCCAGTTTTGTTCCTTCTCTAGTAGGAGTATCCACATATTGATAAAGAAAATTTTCTTGAACACATTTGACAAATTCTTCTCCATCCAAACCTTCAAAACTATGGTAGTCCCAGTCAATGTTTGGAAAATTAAAATCCCTCATTATTACAACGTTATTATGCTTAAATATATCAGAGATCTCCCTAAGTATTTGTTTCTCAATTTCCCTCTTACTATTTGGGGAGTAGGGGGGAGCCTACAGTACAATCCCATAAAAGTGATCTTTCCTTTCTTATTTCTAATTTCTTCCCATATATTTTCACTGAACAATTTTTCAGAAATATTTTCCCTAGTTACAGCAGTAATGTATTCTTTAATCAAAAACAGCACCCCCATCCTTTCTTGCCTCCTTTTCTAACATTCCCATAGCATCTAAAACCCAGAACATTGAGCTGCCAGTCTTGTCCATCTCTCAGCCAAGTTTCTGTAATAGCAATGATGTCCCGATTCCATGTTCTTCAACATGCCCCGAGTCCATCACCCCTACCTGTAAGACCCCTTGCATTGAAATAAATGCAGTTTAGTTCTTCAGAGTTACTACATATTCTGACTCTCTCTTGTATTTCTTTTCTATTGGTCTGCTCTCTTCACATGCAGAACCTTCCCCATCAACTTTTTTATTTACACCGCTACTTAGAATTCCTCCACTCCCCCCTCTGTCAGTGTAAAGTCTCCCTTAATAGAATGAGCAAATCTCCCTGCTAAGATATTGGACTCTTTCCAGTTTAGGTTAGACCCATCCTTTCTGAACAGGTCTTTTCTGTCCCAAAAAACATTCCAATTGTCCAAAACCCTGAATCCCTGAACAATACACCAGCTCTTCAGCTATTGATTTATCTTATTCATCCTTTTGTTCCTTCCCTCGTTTGAGTTTGGCATTGGGAGTAAACCAGAGATTACTACTTCTAAGGTTCTATTTTTTAATCTTCTACCTAACCTCTTAAATTCACTCTGTACTGCTTTAATCTTTTCCCTAAAAATGTCATTCCTACCAATATGTACAGTAATTTCTGGCTTCTCAATCTCACCTTTAACAACATGCTTTAAGCATTTGGAGATGTCCTTAATTCTAGCACCATAAGCGCAACAAATCATCCTAAATTTATGCTTCCTACCACAGAATCTCCTGTCTATCCTCCTGACAGGGGAGTCGCTTACAACAATAATTTTATTAAATTTTGTCAAACGCTGCCTAACATAAGAATCATTCCTCGTGTCAAATAACTGAGCCTCCTTCAATTTTCCTTGGACAGGCTATCCCATTCTACAGTTCTAAAAACTGAATATCGATTTGATAGAGGAATAGCCACCGGAGACTTTTGAACTACCGTCTTACGTTCCCTGACAGTCACCCATCTATCTAACTGATCCTGCTGTGTAAGAACTTTTCTAAATCTACTAGCAATCACCGGTTCATGCAGGGAGACGGACAAAGATTCTCCCCAGATCTGGCCTCAATGTGAGAATGCGGTTGTTCCCTTAATCTTTGGCTCAGATCAGAAGAGAGATCAATGACACGCCGGTTTTTACAGTGAAATACAATTTTTTTTTATACAGTCTGTGTTAGAATAATCTCATACAATGTGGTCACTGTGTCCTTTCCCTTATTCTATACATCTAATCCTGTGAAACACCAAATCAATGATGGATGCTCCTGTGGACAGCCCTAAGTTGCCATGATCTCATGATGTTTAACAGGCATTATAATCTCCAGGCCTAGGGATTTTTCTATGCATCCTTTTCATTTGTATTCCAATTTACTGGCTGTACTCCTTCGAATATGTCCCAGACTGGTTTATCTCTAAGGGCTGTTTGAATTCTGTTGCCCATTGTATTCCTTTGCTATCTCTACCAAATTCTGTTACCCTCCCTTAAATTTTCTCACTGTCCTAATTATATGTAAAAAAAAAGACAGCTGATTCTAACTAACTGCTACAAGATTCATATTACTAATTTCTATTATAAAGTTAGTTATATGTAAGGTTTTATAATTACCTCTACAGTTAGCACACTTTAGCTAATGAGTTGCAAGGAATTTGTTTCTTACAGACATCCCTTTAATGATAAAGAAAAAAGTTTCCCAAGACTAATTAAATTGCACATTTATGTTTGAATGTTTTCCCCTAATGCTTTTGTTACATTTTGGTCATATAAGTGTCTCTATAATTATGTTGAAACCCATCTCTATGATTACCTGAAGAATCTTTAACCAGAATCTATTTCTTAATATTGTGAATAACTTCAAAGAAACAACTGGTTACTACAAAATGACTTTAGCTGTTGTTTTCACAGCTGCATGATGAGTTAAGCTATACCATTTGGCTGTCTCCAAGAATGAGATTTACACCCCTTGTTCTGACTGATGCTGTTCACCTAATGGGTCAACGTCCTTTCATTAATGAGGCTGGAATCAATCACATGTCACGGTTTAATGAACTCATTTGATCCTTCAAATTTTTATGAGCCACAATCCCTTTTGTTTAGGAGTTTTATCTTCTTCTTCAATGTTTGTTACAAATTTTCAAACTGTCTGCCCTTGAACATCCTCTAATTGAACTGGGATGACAAGGTGCAGAGCTGGAGGAACACAGCAGGCCAGGCAGCATCAGAGGAGCAGGAAAGCTGACATTTCAGGTCTGAATCCTTCTTCAGAAAGATGTCTTATTGAACCGTCTCTGATTGCTGTTTGTGCAGGGCCTCCTGTTCACCTTGGAGTAACCACTTTTCAATGGTACCATTGTGTGCCACTTAAATGCTGGAGCAGGTGTTTAATTCTGTTTTAATCACTTGTCCACCATTTTGTGTCTAAATGCTGGAGCTGGCTTTTGAATTCTGTTTATCTCTTGTCAGCCATTTTGTGTCTTTCAAAGATGGGCAGCCCTTACATACTATATATATGAAACATATAGATCTTAGATAAAATCAATGACTTAGCTGATTAAATGAATAAAAAAAATGCCTCCTCTTCAATGAATTCCTCCAGAGTCAACCATGTGTAGGACCCACCAAAATGAAAACACAATTCCTTATTTTTAAAACAAACTGTTCAGTTCTTCAAAAAACACTTGCAATATAAAAAAATCCCTTTAACATGTATAATGTTTTATAAGCTTCTAAATTTAGAATAAAAAACAAACCTCAGCCATTCACCAAAGGCCCTGAAAAGCTCATTTAAAAAGAAGTCCATTTTGAAAAAAAAATTCAATTTTTTTTGGGGTAACAAGG
>JAHRHZ010000288.1:13032510-13042649 GCA_024137785.1 Ginglymostoma cirratum | reverse complement strand
AGATGGCGGAAGTGTCGGAGGATGATGCGTTGGATCCGGAGGTTGGTGGGGTGGTATGTGAGGACGATAATTTTATTATCCTCCTAAACCAGGCGTTCCAATGCCAGTTGTAGGCATCCTGATTGCATGTAAAATAAAATCCATTCAACCTCATTATCCTTGTCCTCATAAACCTTTCAAAAGAAATATTTTGCAAATTCAAATCCATGTGCCTTCTTTGATAAGAATTAATTCGATGTTGTTGTGGATGTCAGAATGGAGTTTCTGGGCAGCAGGTGGCACTCTTCTCCATAAAGTAATAGAAATTAAACCGTAACGTTGCAGTTTCCATTTCTCATCATTGTTCATACTTCCTGGTTCCAAAATCATCGTTTTCGATATTATAACCTCTCTACACCACCTTATCTGATCACTTCAAGACTTTTAAATTTGAAACATATCCCTTAATTTCTTTTTCTAAGTAGAATGAATTAATTTCCTAACTTTCTTTTCCAGAATCAATCACCATACAATTTGGAATCATCATCATTTTCTGAATTTATTTCTCTTTAAATATGGAGCACACTGTTGTCATGAGTCTTTGAAATTGAGAACTAGGGTCAATGCTGTAAATTTCTAAATTGCAATTCTTCAACTGTCTTTCATCGGTCACTAGTTAATAGACACTGGGTGCTTCTAAACTCATCAGGAAGCAGACAAGGTTTGATCAGTTAACCAAGGGAATCAGGTCATCAAATCCTACACAATAGAAACTAAACTGTGAATACAGATTCCACAAGCGTCCACTCCCTCCACCATCACCCAGTAGCAGCAGCGTATACTATCTACAAGATGCATTGCAGAAATTCAACAAAGATCCTCAGACAGCACCTTCCAAACCCACGACCACTTCCATCTCGAAAGATAAGGGCAGCAGGAACATGGGAACACCATCCCCCGCAAGCTCCTCTCCAAGCCACTCACCATCCTGACTTGGAAATGTATCGCCGTTCCTTCACTGTGGCTGGATCAACATCCTGGAATTCCTTCCCTCATAATATTGTGGGTCAACCTACAGCACATGGACCGCAGCAGTTCAAGAAGGCAGCTCACCACCACCTTCTCAAGGGCAACTAGGGATGTTCAATAAATGCTTGCCCAGCCAGTGATGCCCACGAAGATCGAATTTAAAAACTGTAAACCTATTATTTTAAATATATGCGTGACAAAACAATAAAGTTGAATGACTGGTCTCATTCTGATATCAGGAATATGACTTCCTTCGTTGCAGTGACTGAACTGTTGCCTCATTGTGCCAGTAGATGTCAGCAGAATACCTGAGGAAGATTAGCCATATCTTAATGAATGATGAAGCAGGTTCAAATGGCCATACTGCCTTCTCCTGCTTGTATTCCATATGTTCTCATGTGAATATAGGTACCTCCACAATGGAGTGGTGTCCTGGGAAGGCCCAATGGAAGACTGCAATGCTCACAGCCAATGCTAGTAGAGGACAGACGGTTGACTGTCTCTGCAGCTTTGCAGAGACCAGGTGATGTTCCACAATCCAAACTCCCACTTTGCTGCCTCTTGCTGTGCCCAAGTAGCTGACAATTGTCTGGTTAGTACTTGTTACAAACCATGCACACTAGAAAGCCCACCTCCTCTTGCTGCACTGCATCACACCTGTCACTGATTATGCTTACTGTTCAAATTGAAATGCACTTGTGTACAAATGTCCTTCCTGGTCTGCTCCTGTTATGTGACCTCTACCACGAGGCACATGCACTTCAGCCACCTTAACCACTCTATTCCAGCCAGACTGTTGCCTTCTGAACACAGGTCATTGTACCAGAAGTGAAGCTGAGATTGAGTGCTATGATGTGGAGGTGCTGGTGTTGGACTGGGATGGACAGAGTCAGAAGTCACATGACACCAGGTTGTAGTCCAACAGGTTTATTTGAAATCACAAGCTTTCGGATCGAAGACCCTTCATCAGGTGAAGTGGAGGAAATGTACCCGAAGTCCACTTCACCCCATGTGAAGGGGCTGTGCTCTGAAAGCTTGTGATTTCAAATAAACTTGTTGGACTATAACCTGGTGTCATGTGATTTCTGAGATTGAGTTGGAAGAATTGTTAAAAAATACCACTGCTTCTATCAGAGTGACATTGGAATGTTCAGTGAAGGCTGTAAAAGCAATCGAAATAACCTTAAGAAAACACAAAGAAACAGTCTACACTGGAAATACTGGGGAACAGAAAATGGCTGCAGATTTTCCCCTCCCAATCTCAACTAAAATGGAAGGTAAACTGGAACAAAACTGACAGGTCTTCTACAGATGGCAGCAAAATTACAACATAGAAACACAGCTGTTTAACATACCAGAACAGTTACATGTCATTACTTCTTTATTCCATTTCCTTTGAAATAAAGGCCAACATTCCATTTGCCTTCCCTACTAGTTCCTGAACTTTGATGCTAGCTTTTTGTGATTCATGGTGGAAGACTCCCAAACCCCTCTATTGTGTATCTTTCTGCGGTATTCTTCCTTTCAAATAATATTCAGCACCTCTATTCTTCCTGCCAAAATGTATAACTTCAAATTTCCCCACATTAAATTCTGTCTGCCAAATTTTTGCCCACTTGTTTAACCTGCTTACATTCCTCTGCAGACTCTTTGTCTCATCCTCATCACTTGCCTTCCCACCTATTTCTGTGTCATCTGCAAACGTGGTTATAGTACATTCATCATCCAAGTCATTCACATGTGTTGTAAATAATTGTTTTCCAGCACAAATCCCTGTGACACTCCACTAGTTACAGATTGCCATCCTGAAAATGTCCCCTGTATCTCAATGTTCTGTCTCCTATTAGTTATCTAATCCTTTATCTATGCTAATATACTGCCTCCAAAACCATGGGCTCCTGTCTTATTAAGTAATGTAATGTGTGGCACTTTATCAAACACCTTCTGAAAATCCAAATACATCACATCGACTACTTCCCCCTTATCTATCCTGTTTGTTCCCTTCTCAAAGAATTCTCATCAACTTGTCAGGCATAATTTCCCCTTCATGAAGCCATGCTGACTATGCTTGATTTTGTTATGCATTTCTAAATGCTCTGCTATTACATCTTTTATAGTAGGCTCAAACATTTTCTCAAATAGAGATGTTAAACTAATTAGCCTTTAGTTACCTGTTTTTTGTCTCCCTCCCTTTTTAAACAAAGGTGTTACATTGGTAGTTTTCCAATCCTCTGGGACTGTTCCAGAATCCACAGATTCCTGGAAGATTACCCACAGAGCATTGACTATCTCTGTAGCTTTTCCCTTTAATATCTTGGACTGTATCCTGTCAGGTCCAGGGAACTTATTGTTCCTTTGCCCCATTACTCTCTCTAGCACTTCTTCTCTATGGGGAAAAGCAAGAGATTGGCATGAGGTAATGCTGCTTTTTCGATGAGCTGGTGCAGACAAAATGGGCTGAATGGCCTCCCTCTGCACTGTATCATTTCTGTGATTCTGAACCCAACAATATAAACAGGCCCCAAGGGAACAACACTCCCAGGTAAGGAACATCAATAAGATGAACAGCCAAAAAAACAACAGGTACATGTATCATTAAGACACATACATTATTTAAAGACCAGGTGGGCAATGCAAATGCAGAGTAATGAGTTGGTAATGTTGAGGTTGGTTGGCTCGCTGAGCTGGTTTGTTGTTCCACAGACGTTTCGTTACCATGCTTGGTAACATCCTCAGTGCAGCCTCTGATGAAGCGTCGGTGTGTTTTCCCGCCGGGTTTTTAAACTCTGGGGTCCGTTGAGATGGATTGCCTCACTTCCGGTTTTCCTTCATAGTGGAATGTATATGCGGTTGGGTTCACTGTGTTTTTTAATAGCATGCTTCGTGGAGTGCCATGCTTCCAGGAATTCTCGTGCCTGTCTCTGCCTGGCCTGTCCCAGGATTTTGGTGTTGTCCCAGTCAAAGTGGTGGTTCTCCTTGTCCATGTGGATTGAGATGAGTGAGTATTGGTCGTGTCTTTTTGTAGCCAGTTGGTGTTGATGTCCTCTTGTTGTTAGTTTCCTTCCTGTTTGTCCGATGTAGTGTTTCTCGCAGTCTCTGCAGGGGAATTTGTAGATGACATTGGTCCTGTCCATGGTGGGAAGTGGGTCTTTAGTGTTATCCTTGAAAACCTGGAAGAGGTATTCTTCTTCCTCTTGGCGTAGTTCCGTGTTGCTGCAACGTGTTGTTGCCCTTTTAAATAGTGTTTAAGGATAATGGATATCCAAAGAACTGGGTCAGAAAGTGCCTACAAGAACAGCATCAGAAAGATTCTACACGCCCCGACACACTCATCACACTACTCTACATCAGGAACACATCGGAAGTCACCACGAGACTCCTACGACTGTTGGGCATCAGAGTGGCACACAAGCCCACGTCAACCCTACGACAACTGCTCACCTGAACTAAAGACCCACTCCCCGCCATGGACAGGACCAATGTCATCTACAAATTCCCCTGCAGAGATTGTGAGAAACACTACATCGGACAAACAGGAAGGAAACTAACAACAAGAGGACATGAACACCAACTGGCTACAAAAAGACACGACCAATACTTACTCATCTCAATCCACATGGACAAGGAGAATCACGACTTCGACTGGCACAACACCAAGATCCTGGGACAGGCCAGGCAGAGACAGGCACGAGAATTCCTGGAAGCATGGCACTCCACAAAGCATTCTATTAATAAACACATTGAACTCGACCCCATATACATTCCACTACGGAGGAAACCCGGAAGTGAGGCAATCCATCGCAACGGACCCCAGAGTTTAAAAACCAGGCGGGAAAACACAGCTTCATCAGAAGCTGCACTGAGGATATTACCCAGCACAGTAACGAACCGTCTGCGGAACAACAAACCAGCTCGGCGAGCCAACTAACCTCAACACCGACAACCCGAGCTACAGATCTACTCCAAAACCTTAGAGTTGCTAATGCTTGAGGACAGTCTTTTTTATATGGAGTAACGGGGTAATTAATTAGCATAAAGAGTGGTGTAGGTTTGGAATGCTCTTTTCCACAAATAGCAGTGAATGCTGGATTTGTTGTTAATTTTTAATCTGAGGCAGTTACATTTTTGTTAAGCAAAGGTCTTCAGGGATATGTGCCAAAGGCAGCCATGATCTCATTAAATGGTGGAACAGGTTCAAGGGGCTGAACGGCCTACTCCTGCCCCTATGTTATTCGAAATGCACATGATAATGCCTAGAAGGTTTTGTTGTATAAAAAGGGAGATATATAGAAATGCAATCATGTGCAAATGCTCTTCCTGATCTTCCACAGCCATGTGACCTCTTCGATGTGCAGATACGGCCAGTTTAGAGATTCCATCTTGACCAGATAGTCACCTGGTGAACACAGAACACTCATGTCCGTAAACTAAAGCTCCTCTGCATGAGTCTCCCCATTTCTAATGCACTGATGCCACTTTAACATTCTCTTAAGCTCAGGAACTCTGGATCTAAACTAGATTGAAATACAATATTTTTAGCGGTTTCCTGCTGTTATTCCATGCTGTTGTTTACCTTCTTTTTTTTACTTCTCTTCAGTTTTTTGGAGCTGTTCAAAATGTTGCTAAAAGTATCCTCATTCATTTGTGCCGTCACTTTGATACTTAAACTCTGCAGCTTTGCTGAAAAGGAAAGGAAAACCACACATCATTTTCCCAAAAGTAGGACTGTCAGTGCACACCTTCCAACTGGAGATGAGGCTCATAGACAATGTTCCTCCTTTCTGTTTTATTGGCATGGGACCTTGTATCGTGAGCTGTTGCCATGTTAATCGTGAAATTACTGCAGAACCCAAGTGTTAACCACTAACAAATCCAAACTGCAAACACATCAAACAGTCACACTGCAGTCACACATCAACTGTCTTAGCCACAGTTCATACAGAAGGGGGCTGTTTGGCCCATTGTAAAAGTGCTGGCTCTTTCTAGGAGCAATAGCATTTGTCCCATGCCTTTGCCCTTTCACCATTGCACTGTGAATGGCTCCCTTTCAAATTCATATGCTTTTGAAAGTAAAAGTTGCATTTCCTTCCACCATCCTTTCTGGAAGTGTACATCACAAACACTGTGTGGTATTTTATTAAATGTGTGCAAATGATTGTAGTAACAGCTTACCTTGTAAGATAGTATCTAATTTCACTCACAGATATTTTATGTCAATTACCTTAAATTACCTTAAATCCATTTTATGAGCTTCTTAGGAATAGAAACAGTTTCTTGTTGTCTATTCTGTTAAAAGTCCTAGTTCTTAACATTTCTGTTAAATTGTCAATGGCGGAGACAATGTTGGGGTGGGGGTGTAGAATGAGTCGGGGTGGGGAGTTCATAAAGGTTTAGGGAGCATTGGTGAGTGTTGTGAGTGGGTGACAGCAGAGGGTCTAACAGTCTTTCATTCAAATAGGCTCAAGTCCGATAGCAGTAAGGTGGGCCCTCTGGCCAGCTTCGCTTGACTTCTGCCACCTTCCAAATAACTTCACAGGGAAGCAAGGGGACTTGGCTCACTGGAATATGAAAAAGCAGCGAAGGATGGTTTAAAAAGAGACCAGTCTTCTGGACCAGGACATTTCTTGACTGAAACTTGCCATCTCTATAAAATTCTAGATTAAAAAACAATATTAACTAGCCTCTCTTCATTCTTTTTCTCTCCTTTTTTGCCTTCATGACATAGTTATCTGCGGCTGGAACAATAAACAGTAGCATCATAAATTCCTTCACTGTTGTGCCGTAAGTAATGGTAGTGTGTTAGCAAGAGTAGGTAATGCCAGTTCTCCCTTGTTAAAGTCACAGACTGCTGATGAAGAGTCATCGGAATCAAAATGTTAACTCTGCTTTCTTCCCACCCATGCTGCCAGACCTGCTGAGTTTCTCCAGTAATTTCTGTTTTTATTTCAAAAATAAGAAAGTTTGTTCTCAGCAATTGTAGCTTGCCTTGGGGGATGGCCAAATGTCTCATTACCTTCAGATAGGTACTTTCTTGGATAATGATACATCAATGCATTCTCATTCCCACGCCAAGGTGGAGCTATAGTGGGAAAACCCTTAGAATCCAGGATTTGAAATGGAATTAATAGCAATTAGAAATCAAAGATAGTCAGCGTGGATTTATTTAAGATAAGTTAACCCAATCTTTCAGAGTTCTTAAAATAATGTTACTGTCAGGGCAGGACTAATTTCTCCAGATTGCGGTCACCATAGACACAGTAAGGATAATCTTACCTCACATCCCCTACTCACCAAAGGCAAGTTTGAGTTAGGTGAGAAATTAGAATTTCAAAAATTTCAAACAGGGCCCTGACTCACCAGATTGTAATTTTAATGGAGATGGAATAAGGCTGTACATCACCAAGGCACTACAAGGAAATGCATTTGTGGGTAAAACTTTTTAAGACGATGATCTCTATTTTGACAGGTTTTTAATATTTAACCCATTTGTTTGTGTTTCATGGTTACGAGAAACTTAGCAGGTAAAAATTCTGGATCTATTTGGGGTGGCACAGTGGGTTAACACTACTACCTCACAGTGCTAGGGACCTGCGTTCGATCCCACCCTCAGGCAACTGCTTGTGTGGAGTTTGCACATTCTCCCTGTGTCTGTGTGGGTTTCCCTCTGGATGCTCTGGTTTCCTCCCACAGTCCAAAAGTGTGCAGGTTAGGTGGATTGGCCATGCTAAATTGCCTGTAATGTTCAGGGATGTGTAGCTTAGGTGGGTTATAGGGGGATGGGTCTGGACAGGATGCTCTAAGGGTTGGTGTGGACTTGTTGGATTGAAGGGCCTGTTTCCACACTGTAGGGATTCTATCATTATGTAAGTACATTTACAGCACTGGTCCTACAGCAGAAATATTCCCATTCTGCATCCACCAATGACCCAACTCACAGAAGCAAAATACTGTGGATGCTGGAAATGTGAAATTAAAAGCAGGCATTGCTGGAGAAACCTGACTGGTCTCTCAGTGTCTGGGAGAGAGAAACAGAATTAATGTTTTGAATCCAGTATAAGTTTGGTGAAGAGTCAGACTGGATTTGAAACATTAACACTGTTTCTCTCCTCGCAGATGCTTGATTCTACCTCTGTATGATTCATCAATCTCTTCCCCACACACTTTTTAAAAAATTGTTTATAAGATTTGGGTGTCACAGGCTGGGCCAGCGTTTATTCCTAATTGAGAGTCAACTACATTGCTGTGAGTCTGGAGTCACACATGGGTCAGACAGGGAGGCAATAGCCTAGTTGCTGGACTGTTAATCCAGAGACCCAGATAATGTTCTGGGGACCCAGGTTTGAATCCCACCAGGGCAGATGGTGGAATTTCAATTCAATTTTTTAAAAAATCTGGGATTAAGAGTCCATGAAGATGAGCACGAACCCATTGCTGATTGTCAGGAAAAACCCAT
Source organism: Ginglymostoma cirratum (assembly GCA_024137785.1). NCBI lineage: Eukaryota > Metazoa > Chordata > Chondrichthyes > Orectolobiformes > Ginglymostomatidae > Ginglymostoma > Ginglymostoma cirratum. The sequence goes on along the minus strand of JAHRHZ010000288.1, from coordinate 13,034,188 downwards.
CTGGTTCACCAATGTCCTTTACAGAAGGAAACTGCCATCCTTACCTGCTCTGGCCTACATGTGACTCCAGACCCACAGCAATGTGGTTGACTCTTAACTGCCCTCTGGGCAATAAATGCTGCCTGGTCAGTGATATCCTCATTTTGTGAATGAATAACAAAGAGGACCAGGTAAGGCAGCAAATTTCCTTTGCTAAAGGATATGGATGAACTCGATGGGGTTTTAGAACAATTGACAGTGGTTTTACGGCTCTTATATATCTTGCAATTCCAGATTTGTGGTGAACTCAGATTTCGCCGGCTGCCCACATCCCCAGAATTTTAACCTGGGTTCCTAGATTACCAATCCGTTGACATTACCATGATGCTGCCCCTTCCCCTCTCTGAACACCCCCTCCTCTCTCCTACAATTTCTCTGCTGCTCGACTGTAGCCTTGCTTCTCATTGTACTGAACAGGCAGCCAGCAACAAAAATGTAGAAGATCCCAAGTTAAATTGAACAAACAACAATACAGCACAGGAACAGGACCTTCAGCCCTCCAAGCCTGTGCTGCCTCATTTTGCTCTGTGAAATATCTACAGGACTTCAGGGAAACAGACACCTCCAGTGAGACTGGCTCTGAACTCATTCCCCACAACCGCGCTCCTCACTCTCTTACAAATATTGGAATCAATATGCTGGGCAGCTATCTTTGCTCTAAGTTGCTGATAAACTAATAGAGTTTACAGAATGGAATTAGACCCTTCAATCTAACTCATCCACGCCAATCAAATGTCCCAAACTAAACCAGTCCCACTTGTCTGTGTTTGACCCATATCCCTCCAAACCTTTTTTATTCACGTACCTAATGCAATGATAACAAAAAACAATTGAAAGTACCTTCTTTCCTCTCCCTTAAGGCTTTCAGTATTTCTTTTCCACACAGCTCACCCAAGCAATTATTATCCAGATCCAGTTCTGTCAAATGATCTGAAAACTTGATCAGCCTGCAAGGAAAATTCCAATAAGAAGAGTCCAGAGGTTTAAAAAAGGCGATAAATAAGATGGTTCAATTCTAAATTATTTTAGAAAGAAAAACAGAGAAACGCTGGCCTATAATTTGCTGTAACATCCTCTGTTAGCTTTGACTATTTAATCTCGACAATACCTTGTATTGAAATATACATGGACATTGCATCACTTCCAACCAGTTACTAATTTCAGTGGCAAGTATAGCTTCTATGATTGAGCCACCTACTGTGTCTTCACACTGTTAAATATGTTTAAAGGGTGAATTAGATTAGTAGACGCTGTTTTTGTAAAGTTCACGGCAGAGCCACACACTTTGTACATGGAACTTTATTTAACTGTACAGCTGCCCTCACATGAAAGCAGCACAACATTTATAGGACCATAAGAAATAGGTAGAGACAGAGTAAGGATGGTAGATTTCTTTCCCTAAAAGTGATTAGTGAACCAGATGGGTTTTTCCAACAATTGACAGCAGTTGCCATTAGGCTAACTTTTTTTAACACCTTTATTTTAAAATTGAATTCAAATTTGATCATCTGCGCTGGGGAGTTACAAACCTCATGTCTCCAGAACATTAGAGATAACAAGGTGTAGAGCTGGATGAACACAGGAGGCCAAGCAGCATCATAGGAGCAGGAAAGCTTGACGTTTCGGGCCTCGACCCATC
>JAHRHZ010000288.1:12961158-13005737 GCA_024137785.1 Ginglymostoma cirratum | reverse complement strand
GATAGGAGATGGGGGTGGGGCTTGAGGTGGGAGGAGGGGATAGGTGAGAGGAAAAACAGGTTAGGGAGGCGGAGATGAGCTGGACTGGTTTTGGGATGAGGTTGGGGGAGGGGAGATTTTGAAGCTTGTGAAATCCACATTGATGCCATTGGGCTGCAGGGTTCCCAGGCTGAATATGATTTGCTGTTCCTGCAGCCTTCGGGTGGCATCACTGTGGCATTGCAGGAGGCCCAGGATGGACATGTCGTCTAAGGAATGGGAGGGGGAGTTGAAATGGTTCGCGACTGGGAGGTGCAGTTGTTTGTTGCGAACTGAGCGCAGGTGTTCTGCAAAGCGGTCCCCAAGCCTCCGCTTGGTTTCCCCGATGTAGAGGAAGCCACAACAGGTACAGCGGATGCAGAATACCACATTGGCAGATGTGCAGGTGAACGTCTGCTTGATGTGGAAAGTCTTCTTGGGGCCTGGGATTGGGGTGAGGGAGGAGGTGTGGGGGCAGGTGTAGCACTTCCTGCGGTTGCAGGGAAAAGTGCCGGGTGTGGTGGGGCTGGAGGGGAGTGTGGAGCGGACAAGGGAGTCACGGAGGGAGTGGTCCCTCCGGAAAGCAGACAAGGGTGGGGAGGGAAAATGTCTTTGGTGGTGGGGTCGGTTTGCAGATGGTGGAAGTGTCGGAGGATGATGCGTTGGATCCGGAGGTTGGTGGGGTGGTACGTGAGGACGAGGGGGATTCTTTTTTGGTTATTATTGCGGGGACGGGGTGTGAGGGATGAGTCGCGGGAAGTGCGGGAGACACGGTCAAGGGTGTTCTCAACCACTGCGGGGGGGAAGTTGCGGTCCTTGAAGAACGAGGACATTTGAGATGTGCGGGAGTGGAATGCCTCATCCTGGGAGCAGATGCGGCGGAGGCGAAGGAATTGGGAATAGGGGATGGCATTTTTACAGGAAGGTGGGTGGGAGGAGGTGTATTCCAGGTAGCTGTGGGAGTCAGTGGGCTTGAAATGGACATCGGTTTCTAGGTGGTTACCCAAGATGGAGACAGAGAGGAGCAGGAAGGAGAGAGAAGTGTTGGAGATGGTCCAGGTGAACTTCAGGTTGGGGTGGAAGGTGTTGGTGAAGTGGATGAACTGTTCGAGCTCCCGAGTATTGATATACAGAGGGATCTTGGGGTCCAAGTCCAGAGCTCGCTGACAATGACAACACAGGTGGATAAAATGGTAAAGAAGGCATACAGCATGCTTGCCTTCATTGGTCAAGACATTGAGTATAAAAGTTGGTAAGTCATGTTGCAGCTGTGTAAAACTTTAGTTAGGCCACACTTGGAATGTAATGTGTAGTTCTAATTGCCACACTTTGGAAAAGATGTGGAGGCTTTGGAGAAGGTTCACAAGAGGTTTATCAGGATGTTGCCTGGATTGGAGTGTATTAGTTATAATGAGAGGTTGGACAAACTTGGATTGTTTTCACTAGAGCATCAGAGGCTGAGGGGTGAGCTGTTGAAGTATATGAAATAATGAGAGGCATGGATAGGTTGGACAGTCAGAGCCTTTTCCCAGGGTGCAAATGTCAAACACAAAGAGGCATAGGTATAAGGTGAGAGGGGGAAAATTTAAAGGAGAATGTGTGGGGTAACTTATTTTACACAGAGGATGTTAGGTGCCTGGAACATCTGTCAGGGGAGGTGGAAGAAGCAGATACATTAGCAACATTTAAGAGGCATTTAGACAGACACATGAACAGGCAGGGAATAGAGGGATACGGAGCATGTACAGGCAGATGGGATTAGTTTAGAATGGCATCATGGTCAGCACAGACATGTTGGGCTGAAGAGCCTTTTCCTGTGCTGTACTGTTCTATGTTCATCCAACTTTTCTAAATTAATTCCTAAAGCAATGACCAGTTCAGTTGAATACTGTGAGAAGTCAGTGAATCCTCAGGGGATGGTAAAATCAATTTGTTGCTGAAATTTACTCCTGCATCTCTGGACAGTAAGACTGTCATAGATATTCTTGGAAATATACAAGAAACCCACAAAGATTTACAATAGGCCATGAACAGATTGCATGATGATGACCTTTCATATTCTCACTATCTCCCAGAGCCTGGTAACTGACATTATGAAGTGAACCAGACAATTAGCAATGGCTGTACTTACATATCATAAGGTGCACTTAGACAAACATCAGTAGGTTATGTTTCACTGTATAATGCATCTAGCCCTGGCAGAGGGATAAATCTGACTGTTGTTTCAGTAATCTGCTAACCAAGCTGGTACAAAATCAACATAAACAATTTGCATGTCATGTCAACATATTGCCACTCAAAGCTTTTGGGTCATCAAACAGTCTTCATGCAAATGTTGCAAGGTCAATAGCCAACTTACCAAGTGTCTGATAGCAACTCCCTCCAATTCTCAGTTTGGATCTACTGACATTTCCCTAGCTATCAAAGAACAAGGAACAATACAGCACAGGAACAGCCCCTTTGGCCCTCCAAGACTGTGCTGACACATTTTGCCCTTCCATACTAAAACAGATGACACGAAGATTGGGGGAGTAGCAGAAAGCAGAGGGGATTGTCAAAGAATACAGGAGAATATAGATAGACTGGAGAGTTGGGCGGAGAAGTGGCAGATGGAGTTCAATCCGGGCAAGTGTGAGGTGATGCATTTTGGGAGGTCTAATTCTAGAGCGAACTATACTGTAAACGGAAGAGCCTTGGGACAAGTTGATGAGCAGAGAGATCCGGGAGTTCAGGTCCATTGTACCCTGAAGGTGGCTGTACAGGTGGATAGAATGGTCAAGAAGGCATATGGTATGCTTGCCTTCATCGGACGAGGCATTGAGTATAAGAGCTGGCAGGTCATGTTAAAATTGTACAAGACTTTGGTTCGGCCGCATTTAGAATACTGTGTACAGTTCTGGTCGCCACGTTACCAAAAGGATGTGGAAGCTTTGGAGAGGGTACAGAGAAGGTTTACGAGGATGTTGCCTGGTATGGAAGGTGCTAGCTATGAAGAGAGGTTGAGTAGGTTAGGATTGTTTTCATTAGAAAAAAGGAGATTGAGGGGGGACCTGATTGAGGTCTTCAAAATCATGAAGGGTATAGACAGGGTTGATAGAGATAAGCTTTTTCCCAGGGTGAGGGATTCAATAACGAGGGGTCACACGTTCAAGGTGAGAGGAGAAAAGTTTAAGGGGGATACACGCGGAAAGTACTTTATACAGAGGGTGGTAGGTGCCTGGAACGCGTTGCCAGCAGAGGTAGTAGAGGCAGGCACGGTAGATTCATTTAAGGTGGGTCTGGACAGATGCATGAGTAGGTGGGGAGCAGAGGGATACAGATCCTTAGGAATTGGGCGATAGGTTTAGACAGTGGATTTGGATCGGCACAGGCTTGGAGGGCCGAAGGGCCTGTTCCTGGGCTGTAAGTTTTCTTTGTTCTTTGTTCTTTGTTCTTTGTTCTAAAACTGTCTTCACTTACAGGATCCATATCCCTCTATTCCCTTCCTATTCATCCAGGTGCTGCTTGAATGCTGCTATTGTGTCTGCTTCCACCCCCTCCTCTGGCGACGCGTTCCAGGCACTCACCACCCTTTGTGTGAACAACTTGCCTCCCACATGTCTTATAAACTTACCCCCTCATACCTGGAATTTGTGTCCCCTCGTAATGATCCCTCCACTCTGGGAAAGTGCCATTCACAGTCTTATAAACTTCTATCAGGTCGCCCCTCAACCTCCTGCATTCCAGTGAAAACAAACCCAGTCTATCCAACCTTTCTTCATAGCTAAAATCCCCCGTACCAGATAACATCCTGGTAAAAGAGATATAAGAACTGCAGATGCTGGAGTCAGAGTCAACAAAGTGTGGAGCTGGAGGAACACAGCAGGTCAGGCAGCATCAGAGGAGCAGGAAAGCTGATGTTTTGGGTCAGAACCCTTCTTCAGAACTGTGATGAAGGGTCCCGACCCAAACATTGGCTTTTCTGTTCCTCTGATGCTGCCAGGCCTGCTGTGTTCCTCCAGCTCCGCACTGTGTCAACATCCTGATAAACCTTTTCAGTATCCTCTCCAAAGCATCCACATCCTTCTGGTAGTGTGGTGACCAGAACTGCACACAATAGTCCAAGTGTGGCCTAACGAAAGTTCTACAAAACTGCAGCATAACTTGTCTATCCTTATACTCAATGCCCCTTCCAATGAAGGCAAGCACGCCATAGGCCTTTTTTTACAGCCTTATCTACCTGTGCTGTCACCTTCAGTGATATGTGGACCTACACACCCAGATCCCTTTGCATATCAACACTCCTAAGGGTTCTGCCATTCACTGTATAATTTCCACCTGCACTTGACCTTCCACAATGCATCACCTCATATATGTCCAGATTAAACTCCATCTGCCAATTTTCTGCCCATGCCTCCAAATGACCTATATCCTGCTGTACCCTCTGACAATTCTCCTCACTATCCACAACTCCACCAATCTTTGTATCATCCGCAAATTTACTAATTAGACCAGCTATGTTGTCCTCCAAATTGTTTAGGTAGACCACAAACAGGAGAGGTCCCACCACTGATCCTTGTGGAAACCCACTAGTCACAATGCTCCATTCAGAAAATCATCCTTCCAGCATTATCCTCTGTCTCCTATGACTAAGCCAGTTCTGTATCCATCTTGCCAGCTCATTCCTGATACGATGTGACTTCACTTTTTGTACCAGTCTGCTGTGAGGGACCTTGTCCAAGGCTTTACTGAAGTCCATGTAGACAACATCCACTGCTTTTCCCTCATCAATCATCTTTGTTACCTCCTCAAAAAACTCAATCAAGTAAGTGAGGCACAACCTCCCCCACACGTCTATGTGGTCTATCACTAATAAGTCCATTTGCTTCTAAATGTGTATAGACCTTGGCCCCGAGAATCTTTTCCAATAATTTCCCTACCACTGAAGTGAGGCTGAGAGGCCTATAATTTCCTGGATTATCCCTGTTACCTTTCTTAAACAATGGGACAACATTGGCTATTCTCCAGTCCTCTAGAACCTCACCTGTGGCCAAAGAGGATACAAAGATGTCTGTCAGTGCTCCAGCAATTAGTTCTGTTGCCTCCCTCAATATTCTGGGATAGATCCCATAAGGACCTGGGGACTCATCCACCTGAATAGTTTTTAAGACATACAACACCACTTCCTTTTCAATAGTAACTTGGCTTAGAAATTTGACACTCCCTTCTCTGAGATCATCCTCCACCAATTCCTTCTCTTTGGTGAATACCGACATAAAGAATTCATTTAGGACCATACCTACCTCTTCCACATATAGATTCCCTCCTTTGTCCTTGTGTGGGCCAACCCTTTCCCTGGCTACCCTCTTGCTTTTTATATATGTATAAAAAGTCTCAGGATTCTCCTTAATCCTGTTTGTTAATTACTTTCCATGACTCCCTTTAGCCTTTCTAATTCCTTACTTAAGTTCTTTCCTACTCTCCTTATGGACTTCATTAGTTCCCATCCTCCACGACCTTGCGTATGCTTCCTTTATCTTTTTGACCAAGGCTATAATATCCCTGGTCATCCAGGGTTCACATAACTTGTCATACGTATCCTTCATTCTCGCAGGAACGTGCCGCTCCTGAACTCTTTATCAACTGCTGTTTGAAATACTCCCACATGTCCGATGTAGATTTGCCCTCAAACAACTGCTTCCAATCAAATTTCTCCAGTTCTTGCCTAATATTGTTGTAGTTCGCTTTACCCCAGTTTAACACTTTCACCTGAGGACCACTGGTGTCCCTACCCATGAATATCTTAAAACTCATGGCATTATGGTCACTATTCCCGAAATGCTCCCCCACTGAAACTTCACTCACCTGGCCAGGTCTACGCAACCATTCAGGGTTTTCAAATCCCAATGGGTCTAGTTGTCTATCCCTTATCTTTAACTTTGTTCTATAATGAATGTAGGGCAGAAATTCTTTATGTATATCTCTGCAAAGATCTCTCCTGACTTAAGCTTATTACCATCTCTTCAAATTATTTTGTTAAATGACACCTTTTATCTCTTCAATCACTTTGTTACTGTAAATAGAGACAGAATTATCTGCTTCTGACCTTTGAGGTATGGATGACTGACATTCTCAATCCCCTTATAGCTTCTTACAAAACATCACTGTTCAGTGGAACTGGAAACTGTTTCACTCAACGTGTGCTGATCCCATGGGATTTAGGAGGCATGGAAATACTACCTCACATCATCACTCAAACCTAAAATCTGGCAGTCTGCTTGGCCAGAAAGGGGAAGGGATGCTCCCTCATTTGAGGATCCCCTGAGCCCAGCGATCCCTGTTGAGATAGTTCTCCACCCAGGCTATCCCTCCCCACAATACCTGATGATCCCTGGCTCTGCTCCCACCACCCAAACACACCGGCACCTGACACCTTCATCCCAGTTCCATCACTGAATTCTTGCTTGGGGACAGTTGCAATCCCAGCAGCGACACTGCTCCTGGTGGCACTGCTGGGATGAGAGTTGCAGGCCAATACTCTGTCCAACAGTTGCCAGAGGCTGGACTTCCTTGGAAATGATGGAAGAGGCTGACCACAAGTCAAATAATCACCTGATAGTTGTTAAATGACTGTGGGTCAAACTGGAGAGAAGTCATCTCTGACTTTTGTACTTGGAATAATAGGGGGTTGGCGGTGAGGATCAATAAAATTCAGCCCATGATCTTGCCATAAAGTGACAACCATGTAGCATTGTAGTGATTTCAAGGATTGCAAATCTTTGGAAATGTCTACTTCAGAGATCCGCAGCTGTTCAGTTGCCAGGTATATTTTGGACTGGGATCAGCATGTTGTGGACACTAAAGGAATCAGGTAAAGGTAGAGTTGCCATTGTCTTACCAGACCATCGGGCTGCTCTCTTATTAAAGTCATTAAGTCACACAGCATGGAAACAGTCCAACCAGTCCATTCCAAACATGTTCTCAAACTAAACTAGTCCCTCTTGCCTGCATTTGGCTAAATCCCTCCAAACCCTTCCTATCCACGCACCAATCCAAATTTCTTTTAAACACCGTAACTGTACCTGCATCCACCACTTCCGCAGGCAGTTCATTCTGCATTACGATCAACTCTCTGTGTAAAAACATTCCCAATCATGTCCTTTTTAAATCATTCTCCTCTCACCTTAAAAATATGGCCCCTAGTTTTGAATTCCCTTACCCTTAGGAAAAGACCCTTGCTATTCACCTTCTTGATGCCCCCACATGATTTTATAAATGTCTATGTGCTCACCTCTCAACCTCCTACACTCCTGTGGAAAAAGTCCCAGCCTAGCCAGCCTAACTTTATAACTCAAACCCTCCAGTCCCGGCAACATCCTGGTAAATGGTTTCTGAACCCTCTCCAATTTAATAATATCCTTCCTATAGCAGAGCGACCAGAACTGGACACAGTATTCCAGAAGAGGCTTCACCAACATCCTGCACAATCTTAACACACCATCCCAATACTCAAAGAAATGAAGGTAAATATTCTAAACATTTTCTTAACCACCCTGTCTACCTGTGATGCAAATTTCAAAGAATTATATACCTGAACCCTTAGGTCTCCCTGTCCTACGACACTACCCAGGGCCCTACCATTAACTGTATAAGTCCTGCTTTTGTTTGTTTTACCAAAATGCAATACCGCATATTTATCCAAATTAAACTCCATCTGCCATTCCTCAGCCCATCGACCCAATTGATCAAGGTCTCTTTGTAATCTTAGACAACCTTCTTCACTATCCACTCCACCAATAATTTTGGTGTCATCTACAAAATTACTAACCATGTCTCCTAAATTCTCATCCAAATCATTGATAATAAATGACAAACAAAAGTAGACCCAGTACCAATCCCTGTGGAACACCACTGGGTGATGGTTTAACCAGAGGGTCTACCAAACTTCAGAGGAAGAGCAAGGTTGTCATGGTAGCCAGCACAGGAACTGAACCCAGGCTGTTGGTACTACTCTCTGTCACAAACCAGCCATTCGGCCAGCTGAGCTAACTCACCCCCAGATTTGGAGGGGACTGACTAATACAGGATTAGGCCACAAGTGGAGTTTTATTCCCTTCGAGGGCTCTAGGTGTTGCTGCGAGACCAGCACTTATTGCCGATTCTCAATTGCCCTCAGGAGGGTGATGGTGGACTTCTTTCTTAAATCATTCATGTGATGTGGGTTCACCCAGACAACTGTCGCTGAGGGCGTTCCAGGATTTTGACCTTGTGACTGTCACTGTTTACCAGAATGACCTACGGCTTGTATCTTAAAAATTAAAGTGAGTCCTGACCAGCAGATCACATACTTACTCATTAAAATCCAGAACGATGCTGGTCAGTGCACTAACATTGACAGCTTTCCCAAGTCTTTCTATTGACCAAGTATCTATTCCACAATCCAACAGCTCAAGTTTGGAAAATGGATATGATGTTCGTCCACGGAGTTCAAGGACTATTGCCTAAACAGTTAGAACAAGCAGGAAAAAATGTAAAATGTGAACTATTATCTTTAAGAGTTATTTGAAACTAAGAATCTGGTTGGTATTTTTCTGATCACATACATAGTGTAGAGAAACATATGAAGGTTTCAGAATTCTTTTGTCATATCAAAGAGGCAGAGAAAATTATTTTAATGAATTAAAAGATATGAATATATGGTTCAGGGCTCCCTTTAATGTTAAAAAGAACAATAATTAATGCAAGCATATGAGAGTGACAGAGACTGAAGGAATGTTGGGTTCACTGAGCCTGGAACGCGCTCATGCTCGCTGGAGTATCCAACACCTGCTATGCCCACAGGACCATAGACCAACTAAACACAGGAAGGATGTTTCCAATGACTGGGAGAGTCCAGGACCTGAGGTCACAGTCTGAGGATTTGAGATTGGCCATTTAGCTCTGAGAAAAGGGGAAATGTCTGAGAAAAGGAGAGTGGGGAGCCCGGTGGAATTCTCTGCTACAGACAGAGGCTGAGGCCAAAATATTGAACATTTTGCTTAAGGAGTTAGACATTGTTCCTATGGGTAAAGAGATTAAATGGGCGAAATTGGGAACAGGGGACTGAGTTGGACAATCAGCCATGATCCTATTGAATGGGGGAGCAGACTCAAAGGGCTGAATGGCCTACTCCTGCTCCTACTTTTTATGCTTCTGTGAACGTGTAATCTCCTATGGGAGAAAAAAACAGAAAAACCCACAGGTAGTAAAAAAAAACACACACACAGACGGACACACACACACACACACGCACACTCACTGACACACACACACACAGAGGCACACAGACACACACGCAGAAGCACACACACACACACACACACACACACACAGGCATGCACACACACACACAGAGGTGCACACACACATACACACACAGTCACACATACAGACACTGACACATGCACACGCATACACACACACACAATTACACACACACACACAAACCATCATACACACAAACCATCATACATACACACAAACATTCATACACACACACACACAGACTGACACACACAGACTGACACACACAGACTGACACACACACAGACAACACACACACACTGACACACATACAGACACCAACACATGCACACACATACACACACAGACACACACACAATTATACACACACACACAAACCATCATACACACAATCATACACACACACAAAAATTCATACACACACACTCTCACACACAAACAATCATGCACACACACACATATGCACTCACAGTCAAGCAGACACAGTGATACACACAGACAACCATGCACGCAGACAGATACACACATGCACACAGACACACACACAGGAAAATTCTTAGATAATATATTTATTATTTGCTAATCTATTTGCTTCTCTTTGATCAAGTAACTGATCCAGTCAGTGTCCTGTTCTCTTTGGAACAAAAACAGAAGTTGCTGGAAAAGCTCAGCAGGTCTGGCAGCATCTGTGAAGAAAAAATCAGAGTTAACTTTTTGGGTCCGGTGACCTTTCCTCAGAATTTCCTGTTCTCTTTGAAAGCAATTTCAGCTTTTTTTCTCATCTTCTGTGCAATTAAGAATCTACTTACTTTTAAACATAAAGAAGAGGACTTCTAAAATCATTTTGTAGTATGAATCATTCACAATGATTTACGGGTTCCTGTACTGAACAGATTCCTTGTGAATCCAGCTACTGTGAAATGTACAAGACAGTGAATATAATCTGATACCTACAATAAGGAAAATCAGAAGTAGAGGCCAAGAAAAGGATATACTTTTCGACACCATTTTGTGATTGGACATCCCTCTAGCATCAAAATAGCCATTGCCTGGTCCACTGGAGAACCTGGGGACTTTGCAGACGGCATTTACCTTATGCATAAAAGTATGGAAGCAATCATATAGACACAACTTATATCGGCTAATTGTATGAAGGGAGCAAAAGCAAGGTAGCTATGTTTCCTGATGACACCAAGATAGGTAGGAAATTAAGTCGTGAAGAAGACATAAGGAACCACCAAAATAATAATGGTAAGTGTATGAATAAGAACTGGCAAATGGAGTATGACGTAGGAAAATGTGAAATTGTCCACTTTGGCAGGAGTAATCAAAAAGCAGCGTATTACCTAAAAGGTGAGAGGTTACAGAGCTCTGAAATGCAGTGAGATCTGGGGTTCCTACCACACAGATCACAGAGAATCAGTGCAGGTACAGCCAGTAATCAGGAAGGAATGTTATCATTTGTTGTGATTGAACACAATGTATTTAAAAAGAAAGTAGGGAGGCTTCCTTTATACAGAGCACTGGTGAGACCATATCTGGAGAAATGTGCACAGTGCTGATCACTTCCTTTGAGGAAGAATGTAAAAGCTTTGGAGGCAGTTAGCAGCAGGTTTACTAAACCCATACCTACTCCCATTGCAATGAGAAAGAATCATGTGAAATCAACTCTTCCAACCATTTCTGTCCTTTCTCTTGGTAAGCTTGACAGTTATTCCTTTTGTCAAAGTCTTTGTTCTTACATTTTTCCCTCCCAAGGAATGTAGTCCCATTTTCACTTCCAGTTTCCTCAAGTAATTGTACAGACTAATCATTCTGTGTGTGACTTGTCTTTTATTTTAACTATGGCCGACAAAGTACTATGTTCATTTTTGTTTTGCAGCTCCACTTATTTGACGGAAATTTGATTATCATGCTGATTATGAAAAGATAACGTTTGAGACACACATGTATCTTTTCCAGCAAGAAAGAATCTAACTATTCAACCACATTACTATCACTGAGCCCTCACTATCATAATCCTAGGGATTACCATTGACCAGAGATTGAACCAGGTTAGCTACATAAATACTGTGAGTATAAGATTAGTTCTGGGTTGCAACAAGTAACTCATCTCTTGAATCCTCAAAGCCTACCCATCATCTACATGGCATAAATCAGAAATTCTCTCCACTTGCTTGGATGAGTAAAGCTCCAAAAATACTTCAGCTCGAAGTCCAAAACACAAAACAGCCTGTTTAACTGACCTTAAATATTCACTGCCTCCACCCTGTAGCCATCACCTACAGGAAACATTGTACTAACACACTAAGGCTTCTTCGACCACCTTTCAAACCTGCAACCACTAGCACCTCGAAAGACAACACAGAGGCAATGGCCCTAGTGGTATTATCACTACACTGTTAGTCCAGAGACCCTGCTATTGTCTTGGGGATCCAGGTTCAAATCCCTGTCGATTGTCAGAAAAACCCATCAGGTTCACTAATGCCCTTTAGGGAAGGAAACCTCCACTCTCACCTGGTCTGGCCTACATGTGACTCCAGACCCACAGCGATGTGGTCGACTCTTAACTAATCTCTGAGCAATTAGGGATGGGTAATAAATGCCAGCCTGATCAGTGATCCCGTTATCCCTTCAATGAATAAAAAAAGGGCATTAGACGCATGGGAACACTACCACCTCCAAAGCCTCCTCCTAGACACACACTATTTCCATGTTGGAAGTGTATCACCAAACCCTTCATTGTTGTTGGAGCAGAATCTTGGAAATCCCTCTCCACTACCAGACTCACTGCAATAGCACTGCGGGTGCACTTACACCACACAGACTGCGGCAATCCAAGAAGTCTCAACACTGCTTTCTCAATAACAGTTATGGGCAGCAAATGTGGGCATTGAGAATGATGCTTCTATTTCATGAATGAATAAAGGAAAAGCTTAACATGTAGGGGACTTCAGATTGGCAAGCTCATTGCAAAATGTTAGCGAGGAAGCTGGGATTTCTGCCCAACACACAGGATATGAAGGAATTCTGGATCATCTGGTAATAATTATTTCCAATGCCTACAGGTGGGAAATATAGGGAAGAATAATTGGATTTTTAATTCTATGAGGAGATAACTGAATCTAAAAGTTTAAAAAAAGTTAAAATTCACAAGTAACTACTAAGATCCCACAGACCCAGTCAAAACGATGACACCATGACACCCACACATGTCATTTTAATTTGTGCCCTTCTTATTCCTCTCCCCAAGCTCAATGGCTTTGCCATAAAAATAATTTATATTCTACCATGAAGAAATAGCAGTGAAACTGTGAAAGTAGCTCTACTCCTGGGTGATTAATTACTGCTGCGTTAGGACTGATGAATGGACGCTGTAGCCTCAAATAATGCTGATCTCGCTAACATTGATCTCGCCCAGTGCACGCCCTGTGCAATGTAACCTGTATGGCTCTGTCTAAGTCTTGTTGATCTGTACATCCTTGCTTACTATGATCTGCCTGTACCGCTCGTAAACAAAGCTTTGCACTGTACTTCGGTACATGTGACAATAAAATCAATCAATCAGTCATTCTCCAAGGACAGGATTCGATTGTCTTACATATGTTAACATTTAACCATACAATATAATCTGAAATACAGCTTAACAAGATCCTTTCTTGAAACCATGTGTTCCATTTAGTCTTGAGGTACAATCCAAATTACTTACTAAATTTGCTATATCCTCATTGTTCAGAGCAATGTGCCAGACGCACAATTCTTTCCCATACATGTAACGTTCATCTCGGATTGTCATTAGCAATGGCTGCAAAGTGACTGCTGGCAAATCAACTGCAGTTGCCTCAGGATGTGCAAGTATAAACTGTAAAGCAACCAGAAAGTATTGTTACAGTAACTTTGACTAACACTTAATCCAAATATTGTTTACATTAATATAGAGCCCAAAACTCAAACTTAATGATCTATATGGGCATTACTGAAAGTGGCAGAACAAGTTCAGAGCATGGTCAGTAAAAAATACAGCCTCCTGGGTCATATCATCTACTCCTATCTTCTTGCAATTCAAACATCCACTCCCTCCACCACCAATGCTCAGTAGCAGCACTGTGTACTTTTCTGAAGAAGGGTCTAGGCCCGAAACGTCAGCCTTCCTGCTCCTCTGATGCTGCTTGGCCTACTATGTTCATCCAGATCTACATCTTGTTATCTCTGTACTATCTACAAGATGCGCTGCAGAAATTCACCAAAGATCCTCAGACAGCACCCTCCAAACCCACGACCACATTCATCTAGAAGGACAAGGGCAGCAAATACATGAGGACCACCACCTCCAAGTTCCCCTCCAAGACACTCACCATCCTGACTTGAAAATATATCGCTGTTGCTTCACTGTCGCTGGGTCAAAATCCTGGAATTCCCTCCCTAATGGCATTGTGGGTCAACCCACAGCAGGAGGACTGCAGTGGTTCAAGAAGGCAGCTCACCCCCACCTTCTCAAGGGCAACCAGGGATCGGAAATAAGTGCTGGCTTAGCCAACAATACCCACATCGCAGAAATAAACTAAAAAAATTAAACTTTTTCTTAAAGCTATTCTTGAATTCCTTGGAAGTCATTTGTTTCTGAGTCCATGTGTTTTCCTGCGCAAATAACAGCTTTACACATCCTTCTGAGGATTTGAATTGTGATGATACCATGGCCACTTTTTAAATGTTTTCTTAACTGAACATACTTAGGAAAAATTAAAAATTACCCACTTTACGATTTTGCATTTTTTTTTGCAAATAATCCACTTTGTTCATTATCTTGATAATCCACTTTTGTGATCCATATCAGACTTGATTTCAAAAATCTTTAAAACATTATTCAGAAGAAAAATATTGTTATTGTGTTAATATTTTCCACATTTTGACTGATCACAGCTGACAGCCTCCTCCACATCGCTTAAAGATGTTTAATATTGGAGCCTTGACATTGCTCAGATAAAAGAAACAGGAACACACGAAGAAGCCTGAAGAAAATGCAGATCCTAATTTTGAGGATGATACAAAACTGGTGACAGCAGCTTTTAAGCAACCCCTTTTACATGCCCAATGACTTTTACTGACAATGACTTTCACAATTACACAAAGTGAAATCCATCCCCAATCAGTGCACAGCCTATTTCTATAGTTTTATATTGAGTCCTGAACTACCTGTTGCCTGCCACTTCGTGCACCACCCTGCTCTCTGGTCAACATCTCTGACTCCGGCTTGCTACAGTGTTCCAGTGAAGCTCAACGCAAGCTGGAGGAACAACACCTCATTTTCCACTTGGGGACCCTACAGCCTTCCAGACTCAATATTGAGTTCAATAATTTTAGGGCCTAAACTCTACCATGTCCCAGCCCCCCACCCACACACCAGGCTTTGTTACCACATAGCCTGCCACTACACACCCACTGTTGTTAGTCACTAACAGTCCCCATTAACAACTATTCACCCTCCCAGCCTGGTCATTAGCAACTCCTTTGTCCAACTGCCTTTCTCTCTCTTTGGGCTATATCCTATCGTTTACTCCCTCCCCCACCCACCTCCCTATTTTCTGCATATAAACTGATGTTTTCCCAGTCACCATCAGTTCTGAGGAAGGATCACCGGACCCGAAACATTGACTCTGTTTTCTCCTCCACAGATGCTGCCCGACCTGCTGAGCTTTTCCAGCAACTTTGTTTTTGTTCCTGATCTACAGCATCCGCAGTTCTTTTGTTTTTTTTTCTCCTTTGAGGGTAGCCCTTAAAGCTACTTTCTTGGAGTTTAACATACCAGCTATCTTTAGTCAGGTTCCCTTATACAGTTCAAAGCTCAAAATTATGTGTTTTTTTTTCTGAGAAATTGAAGGCAGCATAAAACAAATAAGTCAGTTAGGCTGAGTCCGTTTGAAGCTTTTCCTCCCATCTGCTGTTTCTCTGTAAAGTTAGAATCCATGTACTTCCATTGCCTGTTTGCAAAGGTCTGGTATTTCAAGTGTCTTTACCTGGGCATGTTTCCCTACAACTTGATTACAGCTTGCAGTGATATAATCCGGGGATTTGTATAAGCCATGATTTTATATAGTCTCTTGTGATCAGTTGGAAGCTAATTGAGTTTTCTTTAGATGAACAAGAACCTCATAACTCCTTTGTTTATGATTTTGTGATGGGGCAGCAGTTGCAGAATAATTCCGCACGTGCTAATAGCTACACAAATAACAAATGCAAGAACTTAAATTATTGAACTTTTAATATGGCGCACTCATGCTTGGTGAAGGGAACGTGCAAAAATACACAAGGGCCTGCTCTCCGTGAACAAAATATTGCACATTTCTTAAATTGCCTGGGACATTGGACAGTCTATAGTTCCCCGTTGCCTTTTCCATAGCAATGCCTCAATAATTCAGAATCAACTTACCAAGACCCTTTCCTCCTGTAACTTAAGTGGTTGTGATCATTTGGAATTTGACATTCTTGCATTTGTCCGGATCAATGCAAGACCAAAAGGTTTGGCAATGTACCTCTCATTTCAGTGAAATTCATACTGCGGTTGTTTCAGCCTCAAAACTAGTGCATTAAACGTTATAATTTTTTTATTTTTATGTGATCAAGAGGACTTTTTATGTAAGATTTTCCCATTTCTTAGGGTTCTTTGCGTAACATGTTCTGAGCATCTGTTCTACCATCTGTTTTGCATTTTATTTCTGATTTGGTGAACAAATGTGTTTTGTTCCCAGAGATACTGAGCTTTCACAATTTTGGGCACGCCAAGCATAGTTTGCACACACCAAATCTCCACGCTTTCAAAGTGTAACCTGTTGGCAAGCAATTATTTTCATGAATTCACACCTGCAGGATGCTTATAACATACAGGAACAGAGCATAAAGCCTCTGCAGTCTATCCCATTGTTCAATTCAACCATGGCTACCTTCACTTATCCACCTAGTCTCTGCAGCATTTTATACCCTTGCAGTTATCCACTGACCTTGATGGAGAGATGTTGAATTGATTTCGCCTCAACAGGGTTTTTTGGTTGTTGGATGAAAGGGAAGAAAGCTGTAAGCGTTTCAGGAGGATTAAGAGATAAATAGCAGAATACAAGGGTGCATAACGGACCAATGGCTTCCATTGGCAACAGTAAGGGACAACTCCCTGAAAGTATTCTCAGAAACATTGGGAAGATGTTGATGATCAATATTCCCTGTTGATTTCCTTCCTGCTAAACACTGCCATGGTGTCAAGTCATGTTTTAGTCATTAGATGCCAAAATTAAACATCTTGTGTGATTCAATTGATTGTCTTTGTGTTCAGAATTTCTTTGCTTTGTCATCATAGGTATGATCAGCAACAAAGCACTGGGATCTTTTCTGCACACCCTGCAGTTAATGCAGTAGTTGAAACAAATGGCAGTTTGGTGAGAAACAATGCCTCCAGATGGTGTTGGGGATAAACAGATAAACAGACAAAATGATGGGTGTGAATGCTTCAAAACCAACTTCCACCCAAATTTGGTGAGAATGGCAGCACTGCCAGGGGTGGGGGAAGGGGTTGGAACATGTGGGTTACCTTTGTGAGCATATGTTTATTTTCAATGCATTTCTGCAGACTTTGTATCAGCATTGAGCTGACAGCGCTGGAGGTCTGAGTACAGTGCCACCTGTAACTTTTCAAAAATTTTTCAATTATGATGGAAACATTTGGTTTCTTTCCGTTCTTTTTCTTCTTCATTTTCTTCATTCTCCTTGTTCCTCCTTAATCTTTACTGGAAAGAAGCACAAGGAAACAGTGTAAAACGATAAGATAAAGGAGCAGAATTAGGCCTTTCAATCCAACATTACAGTTTAGTTCAATGGTCTAACTCCAAAAGTGTTTGTACACATCGTTACTAAGACAACCACACTTTTAATACTGCAGTTAACAATCTGTAATCTTCCTCGTCTACCAGCTCCCATTTAAGCAGAGAACCTCATCCTCAATGATGGGGGCTCTATCGCCAAGGCCACTCAGCTCCTGACCTCATTACAGCCTTGGTTCAAACATGGACAAAGGAGCTGAATTCCAGAGGGGGGCGGTGAAAGTGACAGCCCTTGATATCAAGGCTGTTTTCAACCGAATGTGGCATCAAGGAGCCCTAGCAAAACTGGAATCTTTGGGAATCACAGGGAAAGGTCTCTGCTGGTTAGAGTCATATCTGGCACATAAGAAGATGGTTGCGGTCATTGGAGCTCAGTCATCTCAGCTCCAGGACATCTCTGCAGGAATACCTTAGGGTTGTGTCCCAGGCCCAACCACCTTCAGCCACTTTATCAATGACCTTCCCTCCATCACAAGGTCAGAAGTGGGGATGTTTGCTGATGATTGCACAATGTTCAGCAACCTTTAATACTTTCTCAGATACTCTTCTCACTCACTCACCCGCAAAAATTGCTATCCCATACTCACAATTCCTCTGCCTCTACCGCATCTGCTCCCAGGATGAGGCATTCTACTCCAGGACATCCCAGATATTCTCCTACTTTAGGGACCATAGTTTCCCCTCCTCTGTAATTAAAGATGCCCTCAACCGCATCACTGCCATTTACCCATGCTTCTGCCCTGAAACCCTCTTTTCCCAACAACAATAAGGATAGAGTCCCCTTTGTCGTCACATACTACCCCACCAACCTCTGAATATAATGCATCATCCTCCAGCATTTCCATCACCTATAATCAGAGCCTGCCAACAAAAAGATGTTTCCCTGCCCACTCCTGTCCAATTTCTGCAGGGACTGTTCACTCCGCGAATCCCTCATCAGCTCCACACTCCCCACTAACCTCTCCACCATACCCAGTACCTTTCCCTGCAACCACAGGAGGTGCTACACCTGCCTCTACACCTCCCCTCTCACCTTCATCCCAGGCACCAAACAATCCTTCCAAATCCAGCAGAGATTCACCTGCACTTCATCCAACATGATCTACTGTATCCGCTGCTCCCGATGTAATCTCCTCTATAAACACAGACTTGGGGACTGGTTCATGGAGCACCTACCCTCTGCACACACCAACCAACCCCACCTTCCGTTGACCATCCACTTTAACTCCCCCTCCGACTCCCCTGGTGACATGTCTATCCTTGGCCTCCTCCACTGTCAGAGTGAGGCCAAAGGTTAACTGGAGGAACAACACCTGATATTTCACCTTGGAAGCTTACAGCCCAATGGCCTGAATGTTGACTTCACCAGCTTCAAAACCCCTCCACCCCTAATCTGTCCATTTTCCAACTCACCTATCTGCTCCACCCTTCCCACTGACCAACCACAATGACCCCTTACCGTCATCCACCTACCTCCATCCCACCTACCCTCCCTCCAGCCCCACCCCTCCAATTTATTACTGGGCTCCTCTCCCCCTTCCCAGTCCTGACAAATGGTTTCGGCCCGAAACGTTGACTTTCTTGCTCCTCGGGTGCTGACCGGCTGTGCTCTTCCAGCTCCACCTTTATTGACTCTAGCTTCCAGCATCTTCAGTCTTTAATGTGTCCTCAGATACTGAAGGAATCCAAGTTCGAAAAATTCTGCCGCTTCCGCCTCCACGCTTACTTCTTCAACCTTGAATCTAACCCTCCCTCTACTGACCCCTTCTCCCGCGAAAAACTCCCTGGACTGACCTATCTCCTCCCTACCTCCCCACCTACACTCACCTTTACTGGCTCCATCCCCGCCTCTTTGGCTTGTCTGTCTCCTCTCCACCTATCCTCTCCTCTATCCATCTTCTATCCGCCTCCCCCTCTCTCCCTATTTATTTCAGAACCCTCTTCCCCTCCTCCATTTCTGATGAAGGGTCTAGACCCGAAACGTCAAGCTTTCCTGCTCCTATGATGCTGCTTGGCCTGCTGTGTTCATCCAGCTCCACACCTTGTTATCTCAAATGCAGCAAGATCTGGACAATATCCAGGCTTGGGCTCACAAGAGGCAAATAACATCTGTACCACACAAATGCCAGGCAATGACCATCTCTAATAAGAGACAATCCAGCCAGTGCCCCTTGACATTCAATGGCATTACCATCACCAAATCCTCCACTATCAACATCCTGGGTGGATAAACAGCAGGTCAGAGGCTAGGAATTCTGCGGCGAGTAACTCACTTCCTGACTCCCGAAAGCCTGTCCACCATCTACAAGTCACAAGTCAGGAGTGTCATAGAAAATTCCCCACTTGCCTGGATGGGTGCAGCCCCAACAACACTCAAGAAGCTTGACACCATCCAGGATAAAGCAGCCCACTTGATTGGCACTACATTCACCACCCTCCAGCATCCACTCCCTCCACTGTCAACGCTTGGTAGCACCAGTGTGCATTATGTACAGGATGCACTGCAGAAGTTCACCAAAGATCCTCAGGCAGCACCTTCCAAAACTCACAACCTCTGGTACCCGCCAGGTCAATGATATCAGACACATGGGAACCCCAGCAGCAGCAAGCTGCCCTCCTACACCACCCACCGCCCCCCCAACCACACCCACCTCCACTGACACCAAGCAAAGAAAGTGTTTTAACTCACTCAGGCTATTATAGTTATGGCAATGGTTAATGGAAGTCCATGGGGCGAAACAAATTGCTAATATCTGTTTCGTTTTATATTTTTAACACAACGCGACCGTTTTGCAAAGCCCAGCTGCCTGTGGATTGGATTGAAGAGGATTGTAATGGTTCGGGTTTGTGTTCTGCAACCAGTTTCGATGGGAACAAAACTCAAAACAGTGTATCAAGTGGGGCGGAGCTAGCGCTGCCCGGTGTTTGCTGATGTCTCGGCTTTTTCAATAGAAAGGCCGGATTTAAATATAAATTTGCTGGTTTTGTCCACTGACAGCAGGCAGCTCCTGATGTTGGTCAGCGTGCAACTTTGATTTGAGATTAAACGTAACCCATTGACAGTCATCTCCTCTGCCAGAGACACCCAGCAAACCCAGCCTCAACATATTTTACAGCAATGGATACTTTCTCATTACAGTTTGTAATCCTCTCTCCATTCCTCACTTTATTTTTCTCTTTCCCTCTCAGTTTGTATTACTCTCTCTGTCTATATTTCTGTCTCACTTTGCGGTTCTCCCTCCTTCACTTTGGATTTATCCCTTCCTCATTCCTCTTCCATGAGTGTCCCTCTCCCAAAGGCTGCAGGAGTCTTGTTGATCTGAGGATGTTCTGGCCAAGTGACCACCCCCACCTCGCTGTGATCATTCCCAGAGCAAGCAGCAGGAGGTGGCAGTGCCCGGAAAGTGGGGTGCTCTGACCCCAGCTCGGTCCGTGTGTAATTCGAGAACAGGGGCTCTCTCATATAACACCGAGGTTAAGCGGGAGTCAGACCGGATGACTGCACCCTCGCTGATACACACAGTTACATATTGCTGAATAATGCGCCATGCTTTTTACAGAACTAGCTGATCTGCTGTGAAATAAAAAGAAATAAACGTACCGATGATGCTGGAAATCTGAAATAAAAACAAATTGCTGGAGAAACTCTGCGGGTCTGGCAGCATCTCTGGAGAGAGAGAAAAACAGGGTCGGTGTTTGCACAGTCTGACGTGACTCTTCTGAACTTCATTCACAGATGCTGCCAGAGTTGCTGAGTTTCTCCAGCACTTGCGGTTTTTGCTGCAAAAGCTTGTGTTTTCAAATAAACCTATTGGACCATAACCTGGTGTTGTGTGACTTCTGACCTTGCTGTTTTTGTTCTGAAGTTGCTCTTGTCTGGAGAGCTGACAATCCCATACTGCCTGACCTCTGTTTCCCTATCTTAATGCTTACTGGAACCTCAACAAGGTAAACTGAAAAACAATTCTGGGTTCACTAATGTCCTTTAGGGAAGGAAATTGCCATCTTTACCTGGTCTGGCCTACATGTGAGTCCAGACACACAGTAGACTCTTAGCTGCCCTCTGGGCAATTCGGGATGAGCAATAAATGCTGCCTGGCCAGTGATGCCCTCATCCCATCAATGGAAAAAATTAATGAACAATCTTAATATTTGTAAATTTCTTGTTTCAGATCAATTGAATCCAGCAGATGATAGCTATGCCTATAACATATTGGTCCTTTTTAATTCCCTCGCTGGCTGGCCAGCATTCATTGCCCATCCCTAGTTGCCCTTGAAAAGGTGGTGGTGAGCTGCCTTCTCGAACCGCTGCAGTCCTCCTGCTGTGGGTTGATCCACAATGTCATTAAGGAGGGAATTCCAGAATTCTGACCCAGTGACAGTGAAGGAATGGCAATATATTTCCAAGTCAGGATGGTGAGTGGCTTGGAGGGGAACTTACAGAGGGTGGTGTTCCCATGTATCTGCTGTCCTTTTAGATGGAAGTGGTCATAAGTTTGGAAGGTGCTGTCTGCAGATCTTTGGTGAATCTCTGCAGTGCATCTTGTAGATAGTACGCACTGCTGCTACTGAGTATCGGTGGTGGAGGGAGTGGATGCTTGTGGATGTAGTGCCAATCAAACAGGGCATCCACAGGTTTAGGTCAGTGATTGCTGAAGCATTATTCAAAAAGTGTGAAAGTGCAGGCCAAATGATTATAGGCCAGTCAGTCTGATCTTAGTTGGACAAATCACTAGAATCAATACTGAGAGATAGGATTAACTATTAGCTGGAGAGTCATGAATTAATCAGGATGGTCAGCAAGGTTTTGTTAAGGAAAAGGTCAAAAATCACAAGCTTTTGGAGTCTCGCTCCTCCTTCAGGTGTTAGTGAGAGAGGTAGCATCAGACACTGAATTTATAAGTAAAAGATCAAAGGGTCATAGAACTGATGTGAATGTATTGAACAAACCTAAGATGGCTGTTAAATCTTTATGAAATGAGATGCAGGCTTCGATTGATTAATATGCAAATCCCAGAATTTCCTTCAAGTCACTGCCCTGAGATAACTAAAGATTTTATCAGTGTATGCAGAGGTGACATCTCAGGTCAGACAATGCATTTTAGGTGTGAGGCCTTGTTTAGAATCTGTCTGTGTTTTAACTTGGAATCACACTGGTTTTATTTCCACAGTAGGAATTTATAAAATGCCACACTGTCTGTCGACAAATTGTGTGCTTTTTGAACAAAATAGAATGTATTACAAATTATAAATCTGCAAATTCAAATTTGCCCCATAGATCTGTGTGTGTGTGTGTGCGAGTGTGTGTGTGCACGTGCGTGTGTGTGTGGGAGAGAGTGTGTGTGTCGCACACACATAATCTGTCTCTCCCTCAAACACACACACACAGACTCCCACACACACCCACACACACACACGTTCATCTGCTCCACCTTTTGATCATGGTTGATGTTTCTTAACCCCATTCTACTGCCTTCTCTCTGTAACCCTTTGATC
Source organism: Ginglymostoma cirratum (assembly GCA_024137785.1). Taxonomy (NCBI): domain Eukaryota; kingdom Metazoa; phylum Chordata; class Chondrichthyes; order Orectolobiformes; family Ginglymostomatidae; genus Ginglymostoma; species Ginglymostoma cirratum. Next base: position 12,983,076 of record JAHRHZ010000288.1, on the reverse strand, counting down.
CCTTTACTAATTAAGAAACCTATTTATCTCTGTCTTAAATACACTCAATGACTTGGCCTCCACAGCCCTCTGTAACAATGAGCTCCACAGATTCACCACCCTCTCGCTGAAGAAATTCCTCATCATCTCAGCTCTAAAGGGTCGTCTCTTCATGCTGAAGCTGTGCCTTTGGGTCCTAGTCTCTCCAACTGGTGGAAATGTGTTCTCCATGTCCACTTTATCCAGACCTCTCTGAATTCTAAGTTTCAATGAGATACCTCCTCATAGATCTAAACTCCATTGAACTCAGATCCAGAGTCCTCAACCATTCCTCAAATGACAAGTCCTTCATCCCCAGGATCATTCTTGTAAAGAACAAAAACAAAGTTGCTGGAAAAGCTCAGCAGGTCTGGCAGCATCTGTGAAGGAGAAAACAGAGTTAACGTTTCGGGTCCGGTGACCCTTCCTCAGAACTGATGGTGGTTGGGAAAACGTCAGTTTATATGCAGAAAATAGGGAGGTGGGTGGGGGAGGGAGTAAACGATAGGATATAGCCCAAAGAGAGAGAAAGACAGTTGGACAGACAAAGGAGTTGCTAACGATCAGGCTGGGAGGGTGAGTAGTTGTTAATGGGGACTGTTAGTGACTAATAACAGGGGGTGTGTAATGGCAGGCTATGTGGTAACAAGGCCTAGTGTGTGGGGTGGGGGACTGGGACATGGGAGAGTTTAGGCCCTAAAATTATTGAACTCAATATTGAGTCCAGAGGGCTGTAGGGTCCCCAAGTGGAAAATGAGGTGTTGTTCCTCCAGCTTGCGTTGGGTTTCACTGGAACACTGTAGCAAGCCGGAGACAGAGATGTTGGCCGGGGAGCAGGGTGGTGCATTGAAGTGGCAGGCAACAGGTAGTTCAGGGTCATTTTTGCGAGCGGAACGTAGATGTTCTGCGAAGCGGTCGCCAAGTCTACACCTTGTTTCCCCAATGTAGAGGAGACCACATTGTGAGCAGCGAATGCAGTAGACCAGATTCTGGGAAGTGCAGGTGAAGTGTTGCTTCACCTGGAGGTATGTTTGGGCCCTTGGATACTGTGGAGGGAGGAGGTAAATGGGCAGGTGTTGCACCTTCGCCGGTTACAGGGGAAGGTGCCCTAGGGCTGTGGGGAGGTGTTGGGGGTGAAGGAAGTGTGGACCAGGGTGTCCCAGAGGGAACGGTCCCTGTGGAAGGCGGACAAGGGAGGGGAGGTGTATATGTGTCTGGTGGTGGCATCTTGCTGGAGGTGGCGGAAATGGCATCTGATGATCTTCTGGATGTGGACGCTTGTGGGATGGTAAGTAATGATAAGGGGAACCCAGTCGCTGTTGCGGGAGGGAAGTGAAGTGGCAAGGATGGAAGTGCGGGAGATGGGTCAGAGCCGGTTGAGGGCCCTGTCGACATTGGAGCTGGGGAATCATCGGTTGAGGAAGAAGATGGACATTACGGAAACTCCCTTGTCGAAGTTGGCCTCATCTGAACATATGCGATGGAGACGGAGGAACTGAGAGAATAGGATGGAGTCTTTACAGGAAGTGGGGTGTGAGGATGTATAGTCCAGGTGGCTGTGGGAGTCGGTGGGTTTGTAATGGATATTAGTGGCCAGTCTATCCCCTGAAATGGAATCAGAAATGTCGAGGAAGGGAAGGGAGGAGTCAGAGATAGACCAGGTGAAAGTGAGGGCAGGGTGGAAATCGGAGGCAAACTTGATGAAGTTTTCCAATTCTCGATGAGAGAGGGAAGCAGCACTGATGATATCATCGAAGTATCGGAGAAAGAGTTGTGGGTGGGGGCCGGAATAGGACTGGAACAAGGAATGTTCCACGTACACCATGAAGAGACAGGCATAACTGGAGCCCATGCGGGTACCCACGGCAACCCCTCTTACCTGAAGAAAATGAGAGGAGTTGAAAGAGAAGTTGTTGAGGGTGAGGACAAGCTTGGCCAAGTGGAGGAGGGTGGTGGTGGGTGGGTGGGGATGGTTCAGGTCTTTGCTCCAGGAAGAAACGGAGAGCCCTAAGAAAGGATGTGTAAAGGGATTGCACATCCATAGTAAAGAGGAGGTGGCTGGAGCCGCCTTGCAAACCTCCTCTGGACACCCTTCCAGTGCTTGCACATGCTTCCTTAGATATGGTGCCCAAGACTGCTCACAATATTCCAAATGTGGTCTGATTAGAGCCTTATACAGCTTCAGCAGTATATCTCTGCGCTTGATTTCTAGCCCTCTTGAAATGAATGCTAACATTACATTTGCCTTCCTAACTGCCAACTGAATCTGCATGTTAACCTTAAGAGGATTCTGAAATTGGACTCCCAAGTCCCTTTGTGCTTCAGATTTCTGAAGCATTTCCCCTTGTGGAAAATAATCTACGCCTCTATTCTTCCTACAGAAGTTTATAACTTCACACTTTCCGACCCTGTATTCCACTCTCCTAGCCTGTCCAAGTCCTTCTGCAGCCTCTCCGCTTCCTCAACACGACCTGTCCCTCCACATAGTTTTGTATCATCCACAAACTTAGCAACAGTGCCCTCAGCTCCTGCATCCAGATCATTAATGTATAACATGAACAGTTATGGTCCCAACACTGACCCCTGCGGAACTCCACTAGTCACCAGCTGCCATCCTGAAAAAGACCCCTTTATGTGTACTCTCTGCCAGTCAGCCAATCTCCTATCCATGCCAGTACCTTGCCCCGAACACCATGGGCTCTTGTCTTATTTAGACACAAATGCCTTTTCCATCAATCAAATGGAGACCTTTTCTATTGCTGGGCTCAGCCATGTTATGATATGGCCTTGCCAATGCAATGTGTGTACTGTCCACCATGCCCTGCCCTGAGGGACGCCAGCTGTGTTGGCAAAGTCTCCTGTCCAGCTGCAGTACTGACCATGTCACAGAGAAATAAGATGAAGTGTGTGATCTTGGGCAAATTGCATTGATACCTTGTGAGTTGAGGACTGAGAGATCCCACACAGATTGCCAGTGGATTCGTGGAAGGACCCAGCTGCAGAAAGGTTTCGTGTGGCCATTGCCTTGACAACCACTGGGATAGGATGGCCAGTCCTGTGATCAGTTCATGGCCCACTCCAGCAGCTTTGGTGACACTCTCCCAGTACATCCCCAGACCGCAGTGACATGTACCTTGGAAATTGGGAGGAAATGGCATTGAGGGCAATAGACAATGGGCCAACTGCAGCCTGTTCCCACCCTCAGAGTGTGGCCTCTTCATCTTCAGGCTGTTCAGCAACTGCTGCTCCTCGGCTCAATTTGAGGTTTTCTTTTGCCGAATCAATCTCTTCAGAGATGTTACGACACACCATTTAGAGATGTTACGACACACCTCAGGAGCAGGTGGGACTTGAACCCAGGCCTCTTGGTCCAGGGATAGGGACATTACCACTGTGCCACAAGAGGGGCCCTCATGGTTTACAGTTTACACAGAGTTCTATGATTACAGAAATCTTAAATCTGTTCTGTGGAAGTGACTGATTAATGCAGTCTCCCTTTCAAAGGTCTCACATCAGGAATAACTGAAGCTTGCTCCCACAGGGAGATAAAAAAGCACAGGTCAGAATTCGCAGAGTGAGTCCCAGGCTCAGCGAACCTAGGTGCCTCCCCAAACCTTCTTGTTCCTTTCTCCCTTGCACTTCCTGTCGGCTCTATCTGTTCTGAACTCCCACACAGTCCCACCCGACTCTTTCACTTAATTCTTCGTCTCCACAGTTTACCCCCTGAGCCCCATATCTGCAGCCTAGTGCCATCCACAGGTGATGTACATTGTCCCCCCGCCAAAGGAACAAAAAGGGGAGGGGGTGTGGTGGCTGTCCTCGTTTCATCTATTGTCTCCCATACTGATATGTAGAGTTGACCCCCACCCCACCCCATAGCAGTTTGTTATCCACTCTGCAACCCAGCTTACTACCTCCAATCCCTACAAATGACTTCCAAACTCTCCTATCACAGCTGTGTCTCCTGATAACTCCCTTTGACTCTCTGTGAACAGACCCCCAGCACTGACCATGGCTCACCCCCTGACTGATGTGTCTGATGAGTGAGCAGACCTTGGACTGATCTCTGTGCAGCTCCTTGATTGACTTACCTCTAATCCTTGCCTTGGTTGTTCAGGAGCTGCAGAACTGACTGAGGTGCAATCCCCAACCCATAATGATGAGAATCCCCATGGCCCACTGACTATGTTCAAGCCTTTGCCTTGACATTGTCGTTGACAGACTGTGTGGGGATCCCTGAGTGACAGCTGTGCACCTTGACTTGACTAAGGATGACTCCACTCAGACTCCGAGACATGGGGAAGCTCATGCCTTATGGGATGTCAGAATCCCATGGGAAGTGTAATAATTACAAAAGTAACAACATTTTTAAAAATATACTGATTTGGTTGTAAAGTATTTTGGGACATCCTGTGATTGTAAAGACAACATACGAGCAAAAGTCATTATTGTCCTGTAGACCGAATATCTATTTTGTAATCTATACGGCAAGTGAGCAAATTCTCCTTCTCTGGGACTCACCACTGAATTCTCCCGTTGTGCTGATTAATTGAGTTTCAATTATTATTGACTCAATTTGCTTTTTCAATATCCCTTTGAAAGCTGTTCTCCTTCCTCTCCTGACAATGTTGCCTCCAGTTAGAATTCACTTTCACTGGTGTCAATCGCTGTGTGTTACCCCACTTTTATTCGGAGGCTAGGCAATGACTGCCATTCAATTATTTAACAATGAAGGCTATCTGCGTTGATTTCAACTCTGTATCTAATTTCACACAAAGATGGACTCTCAGCTAATATTGTATTGATTACTGAGACCAGGAGCGGGAAAGTCAGATGTAGCATTGCCATAGCTGACATCAGCCATGACAAAGGAAATAATTAGAACTTTCTGACTTATTGATAAATGGCCTGGTAATAATTGTTTTTAAAAAATAATTATTAAATGTGCATGAACCTAGCCAATTAGAAATGCGTACATGTCTAGGAGTTTGGCTTAACTATGATTTTTTTTTGCTGATATCCTGCCAACGAAGCAATTTTCATGGAATGACAATGAAAATCTATGGCAGATAGGATCTGATGTAGGAAATTATCCTGATTGTGAACCAACAAAGTTGATCAGAGCGCTTTTGAAACACTGAAACCATTAACTGGATAAGTTAGGGTTCCAAGTACAGAAACCATTAAACCTTAGTGGGCCGTTTAGTGAACAAAAGAAAAAAATGACTAACAATCTCGGGAGAGCTGAAAAATGAATGTGTGGAAATATATTAGAGCTGTACAGAGATTCGGTTAGACCTCATGTGGAATATAGCATTCAGATTTAGTACTACACCTCAGAAAGGATATTCCAACCTTGGACAGTCTGACTTTTGACAACAAGAAGTAGTGTGGTAGATACTCAAGGACTTTTTCCAAAGACTTAAAAACACTGTCGCCCAGATACACGAGATAAAAGGTACTGCAGATGCTGGAGAATCCGAGATAACAAGGTGTGGAGCTGGATGAACACAGCAGGCCAAGCAGCATCATAGGAGCAGGAAAGCTTGACGTGTTGGGCCTAGACCCTTCACGAAACGTCAAGCTTTCCTGCTCCTCTGATGCTGCTTGGCCTGCTGTGTTCATCCAGCTCCACACCTTGTTATCCCAGATACACAGTTGCCTTTTTTCTTGGAATACAATTGGACATTCTTCATTCGAAAGAACTTGTTTAGAGGAGTGGCAGCTTGTTTACATTAGGGCAGCTGGCCCAGGTTGTTTGGAAAGCAATGACTCCCTGCACAATGGGGAAGATCACAAATCTTTTGATGCGGTGCATTCACTCTGCCTGATTAGCAAGACAGAATGAAATTCCAGCGTCAGGAATTCTTACTATCTATGAAATACTGTCAGTTGGAAATGAATACAGTCCCTGTGACCTTTCCTGTGCAACTGTGGGTGACAAACTGCAAGATTTTGCATTTATCTCACACTCCAACCTGGTAGAATATTTATTTGTAGGTCTGTTTCACAGCCGTTGTAAACGTAGTCCTCACCCTGCTTTACAGTCGCATTTCTGCAAGTGACATATTTCAGTGACAATGTTCTTACTGAAATAAAAATAATGCTCACATTGTTTCTCACTGACGTTCAAGTAGGAGATCTGCCCCATGAATGGATATAACTTCCTGCTTTAAACCAACCTTCATCTCTGACTCTCAACAGCATAATTCTGATGGATGAAGATTTTCAGCTTTAACAACTTGAATATTTGTATTACAAACTCTCTTGGTTTGGAAATCTCACAAATAATAGAATGTTCCTGCTAAAGTTGACTCCCCTGAATGGAACATTTTTTACTTTTTCTGGGAGAAAACGGAAACTTGCCTCTGAACTCAACTCTGAATTCTTTCAAATTGAATTGAAAAACTCCTCCTCAGGGAAAACCTTTTCCCTTTTGAAAGAAGCTCTTGCTTTCCTCTGAAGTGATGTCAAACAAGACAAATGACTTTGTTCTACTCATTCTGCCAGACAAGCCATGTAATTATAAACATCTCTTGCATTAGTACGACAGGGACATAACTGCACTGAAGCACTGAGGTCACTGACCCAGAATGACTTTCCGGCCTATTAAAAAACCTTCACTGAGGTAACCTCCATCATCTTCCTCTACTTTGAAATTAAAATTAAAACACATCATGCAAAGATAAAACACTGATTTGGTTGTAAAAATACTTTGGAACATCTTGTGATTATGAAAAGTGACATATAAGCAAAAAAATCTCCCTGGACTGACCTATCTCCTCCCTACCCCCCCACCTACACTCACCTTTACTGGCTCCATCCCCGCCTCTTCGACTTGTCGGCCTCCTCTCCACCTATCCTCTCCTCTATCCATCCTCTATCCACCTCCCCCTCTCTCCCTATTTATTTCAGAACCCTCTTCCCCTCCCCCATTTCTGATGAAGGGTCTAGGCCCGAAACGTCAACCTTTCCTGCTCCTATGATGCTGCTTGACCTGCTGTGTTCATCCAGCCCCACACCTTGTTATCTCGGATTCTCCAGCATCTGCAGTACCTTTTATCTCTAAAAAAATCTTTATTTTCTTTGACGTTGAATATCTATTTTGTAACCATTACAGCAAGTGAGCAAATTCTCCTTCTCTGGGACTCACCACTGAATTCTCCCGTTGTGCTGATTAATTGAGTTTCAATTATTATTGACTCAATTTGCTTTTTCAATATCCCTTTGAAAGCTGTTCTCCTTCCTCTCCTGACAATGTTGCCTCCAGTTAGAATTCACTTTCACTGGTGTCAATCGCTGTGTGTTACCCCACTTTTATTCGGAGGCTAGGCAATGACTGCCATTCAATTATTTAACAATGAAGGCTATCTGCGTTGATTTCAACTCTGTATCTAATTTCACACAAAGATGGACCCTCGGCTAATATTGTATTGATTACTGAGACCAGGAGCAGGAAGGTCAGTTATGTATCCCAACCATTTCTATAGCTGTCATCAGCCAGGACAAAGGAAATAGTTAACACTTTCTGACTTATTGCTAAATGATGTGGTACGCAGAACTGTACTGAAAAATAGTAACTCTGTTCATGCTTGAGTTTAGTCTGCTCAAAGTCAAAATGAAAAATAGTTGATTTTTAAGAAATACGTTATAAATATATACGGCCATAGCTGACTAGAAAGTGTGCATGTCTTGGAGTTTGGCTTAACTGTGATTTTTGCTGATATCTTGCCAACAAAACAACTTTGACAGATTGATTATAAAAATCTACAGCAGAGCAAGACTAATGTTGGAAACTGTCCCAACTTTGAACTGAGAAGGTTAATCAGACTATTCTTTAAAGGTCAAAAATATTACGGTTGATGAGCAGAGTGAATTAGGGTTCTGTGTAAAAAAACATAATTAAAACTTAGTGGGTAGCTCAGCGAACAACAATTTAAAAGGATGAATGGAACATTTTTGCCTTTATCTCAAGAATGCTGAAGAATACAGACTTATATTAGAGCTGTACAGAGATCTGGTTAGACCTCATGTGGAGAATGGCATTCAGATTTGGCACCATACCTCAGAAAAGATATTTTAACATTGGATGGAGCAAAAACCTGGCAGAATGACAAAGCTTTAAATCGTAAAATTATGAGAGAGGTTGCACAGACCCAGCTTATGTTGACTTGAATATCGAAGATGGCATAATATTTTAATTGAACAGTTTGAGATAATCAAAGACATTGATTAGCAGATTTGGAATTATTTCCCCTTGGAGGGAATGTGAGTGTAATCTCTTAAAATTAACACTCAATCATTTGGAATAATGACAGAAGGCAATTCAATAGGCAGTGGAATTTTAAAATTCTTTTCTCCAAATAGAAGTTGAAGCTTGGAGAATTCAAAATTTCAGAACATACATTATTAAGTTTTTTGTGAAGTGCCATGGGAGCCATGGTTTACTGATAGAGATAAGGCACAGATCAACTTATCTAACTGAACAGGATGGTGGGGATGAATGGAGACTCTAATAATCTGAAAGCATAAATCTGAAATCTCAATCTGTTTCATCCACCAGAGATGGAAAAGGGCATTTATCTCTCTACATCCTTCTCCAGGCCATATAGAGGCTCAGTATCTGAATGTGCGTAAAATTTATAACAAGCAAACAAGTTGATTGCGCACCTTGACATATATAAATATAATTTGATAGCCATAATGGAGAGGTGGCTGCAGGATGACAAGGTCTAGATTCTGAATATTGGACAGCATTCTGACATTTAAGGTAGACAGAAAGCTAGATAAATATGGAGTGCTAGCACTGTCAATCAAGGATTGGATTGGGGAAAATGGTTAGAGAGACCTTGTTTCAGGAGGTTAGGATGTAGAATAGTTTGGGTGAAGATGATGGATAGTATGTGAAAGAGGACACTCGAGAGAATGGTATACATGACCCCCTACAGTAATGACACTGTCGATCAGAGAAAATAGGAGCTGAGTTGACCATTTGGCTCCTCAAGTTGTTTTGCCATTCAATAAGTTCATGACTCTTCTGCTCACGTTTCAAATCACACATTTCAATCTACTCCGAACATCCTCATGTGACAAGTATCTAAACACTTCTGTCCGTTGAAAATATCCAAGGAGAAATGCTGGGTTCTTGTGATAAAGGGATGGCGATCATTATGGGTGGCTTGAATCTGAATAAACTGGGAAAATCTGATTGTCAGTGATAGACTTGATAGGGAGTTCAAAGAATTCTTTCAACATAGTTGATTGATTTGATTTATTATATTTCCTAAGTACAGTGAAAAGTTTTGTTTATGAGCAGTACAAGTCGATCATAGTAAGCAAGGACACACAGATCATAGGCTGAAAGAAGTTTGGACAAAGTAAGGCACACAGGTTACACAGCACAGGATATGCGCAAGGCATGAACAACATTAGTAAGATCTGCATTATTTAAAGTTAGAGAGGTCCATTCATCAATCTAATGATGGCAAGGAAGAAGCTGTTCTTGAACCTGTTAGTGCGTGCGTTCAAGCTTCTGTCTGCTCCTGCTGCCTAATAGAAGGGGCTGTAGGGCATCATTTACCGGGGTGCGATGGGTCTTTGATGATGTTGGCAGCCTTTCAGCAGCAGCGAGCCATGTAAATGGAGTCCATGGATGGAAGAGATAGTAGGAACTGCAGATGCTGGAGAATCTGAGATAACAAGGTGTAGAGCTGGATGAACACAGCAGGCCAAGCAGCATCATAGGAGCAGGAAGGCTGACGTTTATATATATTTTTATATATATATTTATAAAGGAAGGACAGGTTAGGGAGGCGGGGATGAGCTGGGCTGGTTTTGGGATGCAGTAGGGGGAGGGGAGATTTTGAAGCTTGTGAAATCCACATTGATACCATTGGGCTGCAGCGTTCCCAAGAGGAATATGAGTTGCTGTTCCTGCAGCCATCGGGTATCATCGTTGTGGCACTGCAGGAGGCCCAGGATGGACATGTCATCTGTGGAATGGGAGGGGGAGTTGAAATGGTTCACAACTGGGAGGTGCAGTTGTTTAGTGCAAACTGAGCGTAGGTGTTCTGCAAAGCGGTCCCCAAGCCTCCGCTTGGTTTCCCCGATGTAGAAGAGGCCACAACAGGTACAGCGGATGCAGTATACCACATTGGCAGATGTGCAGGTGAACATCTGCTTGATGTGGAAAGTCTTCTTGGGGCCTGGGATTGGGGCGAGGGAGGAGGTGTGGGGGCAGGTGTAGCACTTCCTGCGGTTGCAGGGAGAAGTGCCTGGTGGGGTGGGGCTGGAGGGGAGTGTGGAGCGGACAAGGGAGTCACAGAGAGAGTGGTCCCTCTGAAAGCAGATAAGGGTGGGGAGGGAAAATGTCTTTGGTAGTGGGGTCGGATTGCAGATGGCGGAAGTGTCGGAGGATGATGCGTTGGATCTGGAGGTTGGTGGGGTGGTACGTGAGGACGAGGGGGATTCTGTTTTGGTTATTATTGCCGGGACGGGGTGTGAGGGATGAGTTGCGGGAAATGCGAGAGACACGGTCAAGGGCGTTCTTGACCACTGAGGGAGGGATGTTGCGGTCCATGAAAAACGAGGACATCTGAGATGTACGGGAGTGGAATGCCTCATCCTGGGAGTAGATGCGGCGGAGGCGAAGGAATTGGGAATAGGGGATGGCATTTTTGCAGGACGGTGGGTGGGAGGAGGTGTATTCTAGGTAGCTGTGGGAGTCAGTGGGCTTGAAATGGATATCAGTTTCGAGGTGGTTGCCAGAGATCTACATCGGGGAAACCAAGCAGAGGCTTGGGGACCGCTTTGCAGAACACCTGCGCTCGGTTCGCATTAAACAACTGCACCTCCCAGTCGCGAACCATTTCAACTCCCCCTCCCATTCTTCAGATGACATGTCCATCCTGGGCCTCCTGCAGTGCCACAATGATGTACCCGAAGGCTGCAGGAACAGCAACTCATATTCCGCTTGGGAACCCTGCAGCCCAATGGTATCAATGGTATCAACTTCACAAGCTTCAAAATCTCCCCTCCCCCATCGCGTCCCAAAACCAGCCCAGCTTGTCCCCACCTCCCTAACCTGTCCTTCCTCCCACCTATCCCCTCCTCCCACCTCAAGCCCCATCCCCATCTCCTACCTACTAATCTCATCCCGCCCCCTTGACCTGTCCGTCCTCCCTGGACTGACCTATCCCCTCCCTAACTCCCCACCTACATTCACCTTTCCTGGCTCCATCCCCGCCTCTTTGACCTGTCCGTCTCCTCTCCACCTATCCTCTCCTCTATCCATTCTCTATCTGCCTCCCCCTCACTCCCTATTTACTTCAGAATTCCCTTTTTCTCCCCCATTTCTGAAGAAGGGTCTAGGCCCGAAACGTCAGCCTTCCTGCTCCTCTGAAGCTGCTTGGCCTACTGTGTTCATCCAGCTCTACACCTTGTTATCCATGGATGGATGGCTGGCTTCCATAATGGTCTGAGCTGTGCACACCACCTTCGGTAGTTACTTCCAGTCCTGGGCAGAGCAGTTGCTTTACCAGGCCATTATGCACATGGACGGTATGTTCTCAATGGTGAGGGTTGGTGAGAGACCTTATGGACATGCCAAATTTCCTGAGCTGCCTGAGGAAGAAGAGGTGTTGTCGTTCCTTCTTGATCGTTGCATTTATGTGGGAAGTCCAGGACAGGTTGTTGGTTATCATCACTCTAAAGAACTTTGCGCACTCCAACATCTCAATCTCCACTCCATTGATGTAGGAGGGGGCATGTTCTCCTCCTTTCTTTCTGAAGGCAATGATCAGTCCTTTAGTTTTGCCAACATTGAGAGAGAGGTTTTTCTCATTGCACCTCAACACCAAGTCCTCTATCTCCTTACTGTATTCTGTCTCATCATTGTTTGATATTCTACCATGATGGTGTCATCAGCAAATGTGTAAATGGCGTTCATTTAGAATTTGGTAATACAGTCATGGGTGTACAGGGAGTAGGGGCCTGAGGACGTATCCTTGGGAGGCTCCAGTGTTGAATGTTATTGTGGAGGAGGTGCAGTTACCTACCTTCACTGAACGTGGTCTGTGGGTCTGAAAGCTGAGGATCCAGTTACAGAGGGTGGAGCTGAGACCTAGGTCTTAGAGTTTTGAGACCAGTCAGGAGGGGATAATGGTGTTGAGGGTGGAGCTGTAGTCAATGAGCAGGAATCTGACGTAGATATCATTGTTGTCTAGAGGCTCCAAGGATGAGCGCAGGGCTGGGGAAATGGCATCCGTTGTGGACTTGTTATGTCGGTAGGCAAATTACAGGGCATTGAGACAGGCTGGGGGACTATAATTGATGTGGACTGTGACCAGCCTTTTGTAGCACTTCATGATTATTGAAGTCAGAGCCACTGGGTGTTAGTCATTAAGGCACATTGCATATGCTTTCCTCGGTACAGGAATGATGGTGATCTTAGAATATCACAGAGTCCCTACAGTGTGGAAACAGGCCCTTCGGCCCAACTAGTCCACATCGACCCTTGGAGCATCCCACCCAGACCCATCCCCTTATAACCCACCTAAGGTACTCATCCCTGAACACTATGGGGTAATTTAGCATGGCCAATCCACCTAGCCTGCACATCTTTGGACGGTGAGACGAAACCGGGGCACCCGGAGGAAACCCATGCAACACGGGGAGGATGCGCAGACTCCACACAGACAGTCGCCCCTATGTGGAATTGAACCCAGGTCCCTAACACTGTGAGGCAGCAGTGCTAATCACTGAGACACTGTGCCACCCAATCTTCTTTAAGCAGGTGGGGACTTTGGCTTGTGGGAGGGACAGGTTGAAGATGTTGGTGAATACCTCCGCCAGCTGGTTCGCACAGGGTCCGAGTGCTCAGCCGGGGTCACCATCAGGCCCATCACTTTCCTTGGGTTGACTCCCAGGAAAACTGATCTGATGTCTGCAGCGGTGACAGAGAGAACAGGTATGTCCAGGGCTATCGGGGCAGGCATGACCACACCACTGGCATTCTGCTCAAACCCAGCATAGAAAACATTGAGCTTCATGTATCCCGTTATGTTGCTTAGGCCTTGCCATGGGCAGTGGGTGTCCATGTGGTTGGTTTGGGCCTTGCCATGGGCGGTGGGTGTCCATGTGGTTGGTTTGGGCCTTACGGCAGTTTCTTACAGCAGCACATTCTGGAATTGACCAGACAGCAGGTTCTATTTGATTCAGCATTGTGTAAAGTGACAGCACTAATTAAAGATCTCAGAGTAAAGGCAGGCCTGAATATGATTTAGTTTGCATCTAGTTTGAAAGAGAGAAGATTGGGGTGAAGACTAGTATTTCAAACCTAAATAAGGGCACTGTGTGGACATGAAATCTGAGCTATCTGGAGTGAACTGGAATCATAAATCAAAAGGAAGCAATGGCAGACATTGGGGATATTTCAGAATACTCAGAATAAATGCATTCCTAACATAAAGAAAAGTTCTGAATGGAGGATCCACTATCTGTGGTTAACTAAAAAAGTTAGGGACGGCATTAAGCGCAGAAAGCTGAGTGGCAGGTTAGAGGATTGGACAGAATATAGAGAATGACAGAGAATGATTAATAGAGTAATGTAGAGAAGGAAATTTTAGAATACGAGGAAGCTAGTTAGAAATGTAGAATGTAAAAACAGATACCAAGAGTTTCTACAGGTATCTAAAAAGAAAAAGTGTGTAAATAACATGAGTCTTGGTCTTCTAGAGAGTGACACTAAGGAGTTACTGGTAAATAAAAAGTGACAGATGAAATACTTTGCTTCTGCCTTCATTATAGACGATACAAAATATATTCCAGTATTAGCTGCAAATGAGAGATGGAGGGGAGAGAGAGGAACATTGTGAAATTACAATCACCAGGGAAGAAATACGGAGCAAACTGATGGAGCTGTGGCTAACAGCTCTCCAGGTGCAGATGTACTTCACGCCAGTGTGTGAAAAGAAGTAACTCAGCGTGGAGCTGCAGGAACGCAGTGTGGAGCTGGAGCAGGAACACAGTGTGGAGCTGCAGGAACACAATGTGGAGCTGCAGGAACACAGTGTGGAGCTGCAGGAACACAGTGTAGAGCTGCAGGAACACAGTGCGGAGCTGGAGGAACACAGTGTGGAGCTGGAGGAGGAACACAGTGTGGAGCTGCAGGAACCCAGTGTGGAACTGGAGGAACACAGTGTGGAGCTGCAGGAACACAGTGTGGAGCTGGAGGAACACAGTGCGGAGCTGGAGGAACACAGTGCGGAGCTGGAGGAACACAGCAGGCCAGGCAGCATCAGAGGAGCAGGAAAGTTGATGTTTTGAGTCGGGACCCTCCTTCAGAAATGGGGGAGGGGAAGGGGGCTCTGAAATAAATAGAGAGAAGGGGGAGGCGGTAATAGCAGGTATATAGTGGAGCAGATAGGGTGGGAGAGAAGACGGACAGGTCAAGGAGGCAGGGATGATGCTAGTAAAGGTGAGTGCAGGTAGGTGGTGGTGGGGATTGGTCAGTGAGTTGGGAGGAACAGATAGGATGGGAGGGAAGACGGACAGGTCAATGAGGTGGGGATGAGAGGGGGTGCTGGTCTTGGGATGAGGCTGGAAGTGGGGAGATTTTGAAGCTAGTAAAGTCCACATTGATACCAATGGGCTGCAGGGTTCCCAAGGTGGAACATGAGGTGCTGCTTCTCCAGTTTCTGGGTGGCACCGTTGTGACACTGGAGAAGGCCCAAGATGGACATGTCGCGCAGGGAGTGGGAGGGGGAGTTGAAGTGGTTCGCAACTGGGAGATGTTGTCGTTTGTTGTGAACTGAACGTAGGTGTTCTACAAAGCGGTGTCCGAGCCTCCACTTGGTCTCCCTGATGTAGAGGAGGCCACATTGGTAGCAGCAGATACAGTATACCATATTGACAGATGTGCAGGTGAACATCTGTCTGATGTGGATTGATTTTTTTTGGGGCCTGGGATGGGGGTGAGGAGGGAGGTGTAGGGGCAGGTGTAGCACTCCCTGCAGTTGCAGGGAAAAGTGCTGGGGATGGTGGGGCTAGTGGGGACTGTGGAGCGGACAAGGGAGTCGCGGAGAGAGCAGTCCCTCTGGAAGGCAGATAAGGGTGGAGAGAGAAATATATCCTTTGTACTGGGGTCAGGTTGCAGGTGGTGTAAGTGGCAGAGAAAGATGCATTGAATTTGGAGATTAGTGGGGTGATACGTGAGAACAAGGGAGATCCTGTCTTTGTTTATATTGCGGGGAGGGGGTGTAAGGTCTGAGGTGTGGGAAACGCAAGAGATGCGTTGAGGGCGTTTTCGACCACTGATGGGGGGAATTTGCGGTCCTTGAAAAACAAGGACATCTGGGATGTTCGGGAGTGGAATGCCTCATCTTGGGAGCAGGTGCAGCCAAGGCGGAGGAATTGGGAATAGGGGATCGCATTCTTGCAGGAAGGTAGGTGAGAGGAGGTGTAGTCCAGGTAGCTGTGGGATCGGTGGGCTAGAATTGGATATCAGTTTCGAGGTGTTCACCAGAGATGGAGAGTAACATTTGCTGTGGATGAAATGGGTTTTCTAATGATGTACCACATCAAAGGGTATTGTGGAAAATAACATTAATGAGGTTGTGGTGGTGGATTAAAGTCAGAAGCTTAATGTTGCTTAAAAGAGACACATGACACTGAATATTTTTGTTTAACACTCATGGTTATGGCAGGTAACGTTTTAGCATGGGTAGAAGATAGGCCGGCTGGCAGAAAACAGAGAGTATACATAAACATGTCTTTGCCTGATTGACAGGATGAGATGAGGGCAGTTGTACAAGGATCTGTGCTGAGGCCTCAAGGTTTTACAATTTATATGAAATGACTTAGATGAAGGAGTGAAGACATGATGGCTTAACTTGCAGTCGATATGTAGGTAGGTAGGAAAGTATGTTGTGAAGAAAACAAAGTGTTTTCAGATGGATATGGACAGGTTGAATGAATGGGCAAAAATCTGGTAGATGGAGAATAATGTAGGAAAGTGTGAAGTTGTTCACTTTGATGGAAAACATGAAAAGTGTGAGTATTACATGAATGGAAAGTGACTGCACATTTCTGACGTGCAGAGAGATTTTGATGCTCTACTGCATGAGTCACAGAGAGTTAGCATGAAGGTTTAGCATGTAATTGTTGAGGCTACTGGGATAGTAGCCATCATCATGAAAGGAACTGAAGATAAAAGTAAGGGGTTATGCTTCAGTTATACAGGGCATTGTTGAGATCACATCTCGAATACTGTGTACAGTTTTGGTCTCCCTATTTAAGGATGGATTTAAATGTATTGGGTTGTCTTATGAGGATAGTTTAGCCAGACTGGGCTTGTTTCTATTGGAACTTAGAACAACGAAGGGGAAATTGATTGCAGTGTGAAAGAATGGTCTTGACATGCCAGATGAGGAAAGGATGTTTTCATGTGTGGGTGAGTCAGCACTAGGGGGACAGAAGGGAGGAGAAATTATTTTTCTCAGAGGGCAATGTGATCTCGGGACTTCCTGTTTCGGAGAACATTGGAGTCTGTTTCATTGAATATTTAGCACAGAAGTGGGAAGATTCTTAGATAACAAGGTGTAGAGCTGGATGAATACAGCAGGCCAAGCAGCATCAGAGGAACAGGAAAGCCGACGTTTCGGGCCGGGTCTAGGCCTGAAACGTCAGCTTTCCTGCTCCTCTGATGCTGCGTGGCCTGCTGTGTTCATCCAGCTCTACACCTTGTTATCTCAGATTCTCCAGCATCTGCAGTTCCTACTATCTCTGGGAAGATTCTTGTGAGGCAAGACAATGGAAGGTCATTTGAGTGGAGGGGAATCTGTCATTCGAAACACAAACAGATCAGTTATCACCTAATACAATGGGAAGCAGGGTCAAAGCTATTTCTGCTTCTGAATGGGACGCTAACATATTCCTATGTTCACAGAGGCTAATCTCAATGTGTGAACAGGGGGCAGTCTGTCATTGTAGATATTCTAACCATTAGGAGAAAATTGTGACATTAATGCCTTTAACAGGTAGTCTAACTTTATTTCCAAATAATTGCAAATTTTGAGAATAGTTTAATTGGCAACAACCTAATAGTTTCCTTTAGATCTTGAGACGAATAAAGCTGACTGGAAGATACATAATATTCGACTGTTTCTCAGGTGGTTTTCAATATTAATGAGGTCGTGGCAGTGGATTAAATTCTAAAGTTATAAGTTTGATGTTGATGAAAAGAGACACATGACGCTGAATATTTTTGTTTAACACTTAGGACAAATGGAAATAATTTTAAAAAGTTTAAATGATTACATCAGTTTATACGACAGGAGAAAAGGATGCCCTTTGATTGACGAGTTGATTCTGATTGGCTAACACATCCCGATAGAGAAAGCAACATGGACCCAAAGACTCTCAAAGCTCCTGGGGAATTCCTGAAAACTATGAGGCTTAAACATATTCCCTTTGTTTACACAGAACAGATCTTTGTACGTGAATGTACATCACTTCTAACAAAAAAAGCCACGTTACAACCTCAACTGATTTAATTTGGTTATTAATGTAGATATTAGTGCACTTGGGTTGTTCAGCAAATGGGGCACAATCTTTGGATCACAACTAACATTCAACTTTTTACAGGATGTAGGAGCGAATTACCGCAGATGCTAGAATCTGTACCGAAAACATAACCCTCACCCTAAACCGCTGTGATATCCAGCATTTTTTGTTTTCAACATTTTGCTTTGGTTTTTGCAAGCAGGAGCTAGTTGAGCATTGTCTGGAATCTGATGATTTTGAACAAGTGGAGGTAGATGTTTACTAATTGTTTTGGGATGAATTCCCATGTACCTGACATTGCACTGGCATTGAAATTCATACATGATATTCCTCTAGTGTGTAGGAGGTAGGATGTCTTTCTGTAGTGATGAAAACCTTCGGCAGCACGTCTCCTTTTTCATTGATTGTCAAAGATACTGAACTTGTGTGTGATTGTCACAAGTTGGGTAGGTTCCTGACCCTGTAAATGCTGCCTACAAAAGCCAGCCAGATGATACTGCATAGGATTGTCTCGGATATAAGAGTCTTATGGTACAGCCTGAAAACTAGCAGTGGCTTTGCTCCCTTTGGGTTAGAGGGCTGCCAGCTACTTAATTGTGAGGTGAGTCGGCCAGAAACAAATGGGTTTACCTGGAATTTTTATCCTGGATGGTGGGGTTTCCACCCTTGACATAAAATGCCGTCCATTTTGGTTGATTATGTGAATGGAGGCAAATCTGAGGCTATCAATGAAATGATAAAATAAAGTACTTTCTAAATGGTGAAAAAGTAGGAATCATGGTGGTCCAGGCTGATTAGGAAGGGTGTTCATGTACAACAGAGATTAAAGTATCCTGAACAGGTAGAGAAAATAATTTAAAAGGCTAATGGAGTACTTGCCTTTTTATCCAGAAGGATATAGTTAAGAGAGAAGAAGGGACACCTCAAATAAACAAAGTTTTGATTAGATTGTATCTGGAGTATTGCGAATAGTTTTGTTCACATCTTAGGCTTAAGAGGGTGTGCACGATAGAGTTACCAGAACATTAACTGGATTCCGAGGATTAATTTAGAAGGAGCGGTTACACAAACCAAGATCATATCCATAGAATTTAATAAATTAATTTAAGGGATGATGTGATTTAAATTATGACGGTGAACAGGTAGATTGCATTGGGAGAAAGTATTTCTGCAAACTTGGTAAGCTGGCCCAAAATATGGTCAAAATATTTGCACCAGATTTTTCATGAATGAGATTAGGAAACAATTGTCCATGTAAAGGGTGGTAAAGAAAAGCAATGAGTGTTATTTAAATAGTTAATTTAAAATCTGTGCTTGGTAATTTTTTTTGTTATTGACAGATATGGGACAAAGTGGGGTCTATAGAACCAGGTTGCTGATCAATCATCATCCTATTGAATGACAGAAGAGACTTGAGAAGTTAATTGCCCTACTCCTATGTTCCTATTTGGAGAATTTAATATTCCTTTTGAAATAAAGGCCAATATTCCATTTGCTTTCTCTATTATCCATTGAAATTGGATACTAGGTTTTTATGTTAAATGCACAAGGACTTGTAAATCTTTCTGTGCGGTAGCTTTCTGCAGTCTTTCTCCATTTAAATAATATTAGCTCCTTTACTCTTCCTGCCAAAGTGTATATTTTCACATTTTCCCATATTGTTTCCCATATCCCAAATTCCACCTGTTAATTTTTACTCACTTGCTTGACCTTGTCTACATCCCTCTGCAGACTCTGTGTTATCTTTACCACGTGCCTTCCTACATTTGTGACATCTTCAGACTTGGCTATAGTACATTTACATCCGTCATCCAAGTTTTCCAGTTCTTTGGGACTTTTCCAGAATCTAAGGCATCTACTACCTCTGTTGCTTCTTCCTTTAAAATCTTAGGATTTATCCTATCAGGTTCAGGGGACTTGTCGATCTATTGTCTCTCATATATTTTCTCCAGTGATGGTGATTGTATTTAGTTCCTCTCCTTCTTTTGTCCCTTGATTATTTGGCAATTTTGGAGATGTTAAAACAGTATTTCACTGTGAGGACTGATGCAAAATATTTATTTAACTCCTCTGCCATGTCTTGGTTCCCATTATTATTTCCTCAGCTGTTTTTTCCAGGGAGCTTGTATTCACTTGGGCCCTCTCTTCTTTTTCTTATAAATTTAAAGAAGATCTTGCCATCCATCTCAATATTACTTACAAGTTTATTCTGAAAGTTTTATCTTCTCCCTTTTTTTATTTGATCATCTTTTGTTGATTTTTAAAACATGCCCAATCCTCTCACTTGGCACTAATCTTTACCACATTGAACTTTTTTCTTTCAATTTGATGTTATCCTGAACATCTCTCGTTAAGTCAAGGTTGGCACATCCCCTTCATAGAATTCTTCTTTCTCACTTTGCTGTGAGCCATGAGCTATTTTCTTAAATGTCTGCCAAGTTCCTTCAACTGTCTTTGCTGCTAAACTCTTTTCCCAGTCCACTCCAGTCAGACCTCATTCCTCTGTAATTATAGCTATTTAAGCTGAGCACAGCTGTTTCTGACCCAAGTTTCTCCCTCGCAAACTGAATGCTAAATTCCATCATGTTTTGGTCACTGTTTCCGAAGGGATAAGACCATAAAACCATAGAATTTCACCAATGAGTGAAATCATAGCTGTTCTGATAATCCTCAACTCCACTTTCTTACCTTTTCCCCTGATTCCCTCACTGATTAAAAATCTTTCTATCTCAGCCTTGAATATACTTGATGATCGAGCCGCGACAGCCCTCTGAGGTAAAGAATTGCACAGATTCCCAATCCTCTAAGAGAAAACTCTTCCTCGTCTTTGTGTTAAATGGGTGACCTCTTATTCTGAAATTATACCCTCTGGTTCTAGACTCTTCCACAAGGGGAAACGGCCTTTACAACATCCACTGCTCCCACCCCCACCCCCACGTCAAACCCCCTAAGGATCTTGTGTTGTTTATTTATTGTATGAAAAAATGATTAACTCTGCCTTCAGTACATATCGCTGGATCCAAATTAGCCTAATTCCTGGTTGGATCCAAAACATATTGTTTTAGGAATCTATCCCGAATACATTATGAATTCTTCAACAACAACATGTTCCGAAGTAGGGTCACTGGAACTAAATGTAAACTTTGCTTTCTCTCCGAGGATTCTGCCTGAGCTGCTGAGATTTTCCAGCAATTTCTGATTTTGTTTCTTCCTTCCAGCATCTGTAGTTCTTTAGGTTTTTAAAAATGAATTTGTCCTATCTCTGGCTATCTCTGATGCACTGACTATATCAGTCCAAATGAAGATTAAAGTCACCCATGACCTTTGTTACATGCCCTCATTATCTCCTTATTTATTCTCTGTCCTACCTGTTAGGAGCACATAGACCACTCCCACCATTGTCTTCTTCCACTTGTTTTTCTTGCCTCCATCCTTGTGACTTTTGATCCAGGATCATTTCTTGCTACAATACTTAAGTCATCCTGTGGTAACAATGCTATCCTTTTATTTAGAGAAAGCAGCCAACTGGTTATATAATTGGAATTGGGTAAAACAATTACATTCATGTTCTGAGCTGTGGTTGGTGAGTTAGACTAATAATGGACTAACAATCCAGAGGTTTAGACTAATATTCTGGAGACACAAATTCAAATTCCATCACCTTACAGTATTCAAATACCAGCAAGACTTCACTCTTCATTTCATTGATAAGTTTGAGTTAACTTGTTCCTTTCAATTCCAGGTCTTGAGAGCTTAATTGTAATTTCCTTGATTATTTAGACAACAGCTTATACTTTTAAAAAATTTAAATAACACTGACTGTGTTTCTAATCAAACACTTCTGGTCTGGAATTTTCAAACTAAAACCCTTAAACTGAGATATCCTATTTTCCAGCTGTTCTGACCTAACTCCTTTCCTGAGGAGAAACTGTTCTTACATCGATAGACAGAACCAAAAGCATTTCAACCTATGGACATTCAGCGATAGATTCATGGTCATCATTAGACTCTTAATTCCTAGGGTTTTTTTTATTGAAGTCAAATTCCACCATCTGCCTAACAAGATTCAAACCCAGGTCCCCAGAACATTAGAGATAATAGGTACTGCAGATGCTGGAGAATCCGAGATAACAAGGTGTGGAGCTGGATGAACCCAGCAGGCCAAGCAGCATCATAGGAGCAGGAAAGCTTGATGTTTCAGGCCTAGGGTCTAGGCCCGAAACGTCAAGCTTTCCTGCTCCTATGATGCTGCTTGGCCTGCTGTGTTCATCCAGCTCCACAACTTGTTATCCCCAGAACATTACCTGAGTCTCCAGATTAACAGTCCAGTGACCATAC
>JAHRHZ010000288.1:12942508-12961058 GCA_024137785.1 Ginglymostoma cirratum | reverse complement strand
TCCTGCTCCTATGATGCTGCTTGGCCTGCTGGGTTCATCCAGCTCCACACCTTGTTATCCCCAGAACATTACCTGAGTCTCCAGATTAACAGTCCAGTGACCATACCATTAGCCTATCACCTCATGCACATAGATTATAACACTCACTTCATTAGATCCAAGATCTGAAATAAAAGCAAATTGCAGGAGAAACACAGCTGTATTGGCAGCATCTGTGGAGAGAGAAACAGAGTAGACTCTTCTATAAATGATATTAATTTTACCGCGAATCATGTCTTACATCACACTCAGAACCCACCTCTTAGATCTGCCTTTTTGATCACCTACCATTTGACTATGTGCCCTAACCCGCACCCTACCTGGCCGGATGTCAATCTTTCCTTCACATCTCCTGAGAACAGCCTTGGAAACTTTTTACTTTCGTTCAAGACGTTGTACCTGAAGCTAAATCAGAAAAAGCTAGAGGAACTCAGCAGGTCTGGCTGCATCTGTGGTGAGACAAAGCAAGAGTTAGTTTCAGGTCCAGTGACCCTTCTTCAGAACTGTTTGCTTCGTATCTGAAGTTGTCTGTGTGCTTTTAGTTGGGGAGGGGCTTGGGGCTGGAGAATGCAGCTCAGGGGGTTACTTGACTCCGGCTGAGACCTTGCATGGCCAGAGGCCGGAAGCGGAGGTCCCTGTAGCCCTGGGGGGGAGCTCTGGATGAAAGCAGGAGGATGTGGAGAGCTGGGGACCGCTAGAAGCTGGAGGCTGGTCCAGCAGCATTTAATTCAGAAAGAGAAAGACAGAGAGAGAGAGATGCAACGGACCGAAGAACAAAACCAACCCCGGTTTCAACTATTTGGTGAGTTGATGATTTTGTGAATGGCAATTATATATTTATTTAATATATATTTATTTAAATAATTTATTATTTAAATTATAGACTGGATAGTCATTCTATCAGGTGAATGTTGACATGAAGTGGTAACAGCGAATTACCCCAGATGCTGGAATCTGTGCTGAAAACAAATTTCCAGCATTTTTTTTTAGTTTTCAGAAATAAAGTCGTCCTCTCTATCGAACTCAGAACGATCAATTTATTCATTCACCGAAATAATAAACAGCACTTTCTCTCCCGCAGCCTCCACTCAAATCAACTCTAAACTCGATCTGTTTGGCCATCAAAGAACCAACACGAAAACTAAACTTGTATCCCCTCATCAGCCTTCTCTCTGGAATTCCTTTATAGGAACCAACATAAAAACACACAAATTCCAGCCAATTGTTAACAATTTTTAAGGAACATCTTCTGCGTGTCATGCGAATCCAGATGCCTTTGCTTTTCCGGTCGCTTTGAAATATCATTTCGTGTAATTTGCAGACTTAAGATCTGCACAAAAACCATTGCTGGTCACAATTGTTGAAGTCTTTTTTGTAGACCCCCCTCTCTGTATTGGCCCCAGAATCAAGGATTTTATTTTTGTTTGTTTCTCCTCCAAAAATTCTACTGCAAAGGACAAGTTTTGAAAAGAGTGAACTTTGAAAAACAAATATCTCTACGTTTTTAACACGTGTGGCTGGTATCTTGCTGATCGAAGTTTTGAGACTATGAACGTTTTTCTTCAAACCGCAGGGTTCAAATATTAAAATATCGAGAAGAAAATCTGTCCTTTCCACACTCGGCGAATTTATGGGCGCATTTTGGACAGGGGAAAAATCAGATAAACCTGAAGGTCACGAGAATAATATTGGTGAATGTCTTTAAAAAGTACAAGTTAAATCAATTTTAAACAATCTGTTTTCTCTGTGTATTCCAAACGTTGTTCCGTTTTTAAAATTCACGTTTTACGTGAAATGTCTGTTACCCCCCCAAGGCTGGGCAACTGAAATTGATTTTTGTTAAAAGTGAAATGATCTTGTTTGTGAAACATTAACTATGTTTCTGTTTCCTCTAATGTTTGTCCAGTAACTTTTTTTTATGCCTCTGTATTTGTAGATTTTTTGGATGTGGTTTTGCTCTCCCACTTTAAGAAAGGGCATACATGTGTTTAGCAGCAGTTCAGGGAAAGTTTACTGATGTTTGCTATGAAAGGTGTTGGTGGAGGCTTTATCTTAGGAAGGAAGATTGGGCAGCCTGGGCCTGTATCCTTTGGAGTTTTGAAGATTAAAAAGTGATCTTGTTGAGACATATAAGATTCTAGGAGATAGTAGGAACTGCAGATGCTGGAGATGCTCTAATACCTCTCTCTCCCTCCTGGACCTCTCTGTCTCCATCTCTGGCAACCACCTAGAAACCGACATACATTTCAAGCCCACCGACTCCACAGCTACCTAGAATACACCTCCTCCCACCCACCGTCCTGCAAAAATGCCATCCCCTATTCCCAATTCCTTCGCCTCCACCGCATCTGCTCCTAGGATGAGGCATTCCACTCCTGTACATCTCAGATGTCCTCGTTTTTCAAGGACCGCAACTTCCCCCCCTCAGTAGTCGAGAACCCCCACGACTGTGTCTCCCGCATTTCCCGCAACTCATCCCTCATGCCCCGTCCCCGCAATAAAAAAAACCAAAACAGAATTCCTCTCGTCCTCACGTACCACCCCACCAACCTCCAGATCCAACGCATCATCCTCCGACACTTCCGCCATCTGCAATCCTACCCCACCACCATAGACATTTTTCCCTCCCCACCCGTATCTGCTTTCCAGAGGGACCACTCTCTCCAGGACTCCTTTGTCCGCTCCACACTCTCCTCCAGCCCCACCACACCCGGCACTTTTCCCTGCAACCGCAGGAAGTGCTGCACCTGCCCCCACACCTCCTCCCTCACCCCAATCCCAGGCCCCAAGAAGACTTTCCACATCAAGCAGATGGTCACCTGCACATCTGCCAGTGTGGTATACTGCATCCGCTGTTCCCGTTGTGGCCTCCTCTACATCGGGGAAACCAAGCGGAGGCTTGTGGGCCGCTTTGCAGAACACCTACGCTCGGTTTGCACTAAACAACTGCATCTCCCAGTTGCGAACCATTTCAACTGCCCCTCCCATTCCTCAGATGACATGTCCATCCTGGGCCTCCTGCAGTGCCACAATGATGCTACCTGAAGGTTGCAGGAACTGCAACTCATATTCCGCTTGGGAACCCTGCAGCCTAATGGTATCAATGTGGATTTCACAAGCATCAAAATCTCCCCTCCCCCAACCGCATCCCAAAACCAGGCCACCTCGTCCCCGCCTCCCTAACCTGTCCTTCCACCTATCACCTCCTCCCACCTCAAACCCCACCCCTATCTCCTACCTACAAACCTCATCCTGCCCCCTCGACCTGTCCGTCCTCCCTGGACTGACCTATCTCCTCCCTAACTCCCCACCTACACTCACCTTTACTGGCTCCATCCCTGCCTCTTTGACTGGTCTGTCTCTTCTCCACCTACCTTCTCCTCTATCCATCTTCTATCCGCCTCCCCCTCTCTCCCTATTTATTTCAGAACCTCCTTCCCCTCCCCCATTTCTGATGAATGGTCTAGGCCCGAAACGTCAGCTTTCCTGCTCCTATGATGCTGCTTGGCCTGCTGTGTTCATCCAGCTCCACACCTTGTTATCTAAGATTCTCGGAGGACTGGACTGAGTGGCTGTTGAAACAATGGATTTGCCTTGTGTAAAATACTGGAATGGGGGCCGCAGTCTTGAAATAAGGGGTCTTTCATTTAAGAAAGAGACAATTTTTTTTCACTCAGTGGGTTATGAGCCTGTGTAACTTTTTCCCAGAGACTGAGTTAGGCAGGAATGTACCAGACTCAGAAGAACCATAGTCTTATTGACTAGACTCAAGGGGTTGAAAAGCTCATTCTGCTCTTCAACCTGTTTATTTATTGCTCAAATTTAATTTGTTGTGGAATTCTTAAAATATAGAATCATTTTGCTGCTTTAGTTTTAATATTTCTGCAACCGAAACATTTACAGAAATGTAACAGTAAGACAATGTACCTTCTCAGAATATTTCTGTGAGTAGTAGACTTTTGCAAAGGCCATTTAGGAGGGATGGTATATCCAAGAGATTTGCTTTTTGGTCTTATATCAATGTGTGATTGTGGCAATACACTTGTTACAGAGAGAAAATGGAGTAAAAATTATTTACACCAGTTTTCCATTGCAAAATCCCAGGTCCTCCATATTCTGTTGGGTTTTTTGGAATAATTTCTTTGTGTTTACATGTTATGCTTATGTTAGGAAAGCCCAGGATTCCTGAAGCTATTTCTCATCTTGCCCTGTGCCCTGTGAAGAAGTCTGTAGGTACTTGTGCATGTGATTCTGTTCACACACCCGTTGTGCTGTACAGTTTTACGTCACCTCCTCCCCATTCTTCCTGCCAAAATTATTCACTTCACACTTCTGTGTTAAATGTCACATGCCGTGTGCACACCTATTTCATCCTGAAGTTTGTTACTGTCTTCCTCGGTCTGCATTTCTGAGTTTCATGTCATCTGTAAACTTTGAAATAATTCTGCGCATAGAGGTCCTGTCAATTAATAAGAAATCAGAAGAGCAGTGGTATAAATATCACCCCTGGAGAAACACTGTTAAATATTTCTTTCTGGTCTGAATAACAGTCTGTATCAAAGCTACTTTCATTAATCCTGTGGGTTTCAATGTAATTAACTAGTGTCTGGAATAGTTGAAGTGTGGTACAGTATGAGAAAACAGCTGGACTTTAATGTCGCTGGTGAGAGGTGTCCTCACTGCCACTGGAAACAGTTCCATGCAGAGGATAGCACTGTGTAATCCAGCTCCAGTAATCACCACTCCATCAGATCCAGGAGCTGGATCGCTATTGATCAGTGGCAGATCTGGACAAATGAGTGTGGGCCTCCCTTCAATATTTTGATCCTTTTAGGACCAACTCGTAAAATCCGTGAAAGGATCAATCAGAACTTGCACAGCGCGGGCTCTGAATATCTCCTCAGGATACAGCAGCCCTTATGGGGACTGAAGGAGCTTGCTGGAGAAGCCATGAGATATTTTATATTGAGCTCACTGGGGAACTAGGAGGAGCAGGACAGTTTTTCCTGTTTCCCTGTGTTTGTGCAGTTCACTTGGCCACTGCACCCCCAGAACCATCCCAGGTGGCTCCGACAGGATTTATGTTAGTAGCGTTGCTGACGTGGTAAACTGTCCGAATTTGTCCCCTGGAGTGGAACACATATCAGCAGCTCACGCCCATTATGGCAATGAAAGATAATTTCTGCTGAAGATTTAAGAATAAAAGAAGTAGGAGCAGGAGGAGGCAATTAAATCTCTTAAGCCTGCTCTGCCATTTAATACCATAGTGGTTGATCTCATCTTGGCCTTAACTCCTCTTTCTGGCCTGTGGTCCTTAACTATTTAACCGGTTAATTTAAAATTTAATTACTGTAAGTAATACCTCTTCATTCCATCCTATATGCATTGGGCTAACAATGTGAATTCTGTGTCCTTTCAAACAGTCAAAGGAGATTTAATGGACCCATCTCATATGATCTTCACGGAGTATCAATTAGAGTAATAGGAATAGTTGTCGTATTGGATTTGGTTATAATAATCAGTTATAGTAATCCAAAGGTCAGAATTAATCGTTTAGAGTATGCACACACACTTACATTTAGTTCATTAAATAAATGGAATGAAAACTTAGTATTGTTCATGGTGACCGTGGAGTTATTGGATTGTTGTGAAAAATGATCAGGTTCAATAATTCCCTTTAAGGAACAAAATCTGTCATTCATAGCCTGTCTTTTCTGCATGTAATTGGTTCCAAATCCACAGATTTTCATTTCCTTCTGAGACAGCTACTCAGTTATACACAAGATGGTGGTCGAAATTGAAACTATGTGCTGTAAATCATTTCGAATTAAAGTCAGTAGAATTAACAATGATTCTGTCCGGAATGCCAGCGAGTATCAAAATGTTTCATAATCCTTTTATGTAACTAGCTTCCAACTGTTACGAGATACTGAGAAGTTTACTTTGTAAATGTAATCTGTCATCAAAAAGAAAACTAATATATTGAATTATGATTAAAATGACCAGGCCTTTCCTTTTTCAGAGTTACTGATGAAAAGAAGGAAAAGGGCAGTGTGGCTTTCGAGCATTCTGCTTCTTCTCTCAGTTGTAATCATTGCCGTTGGTATTTTCACTGAAACAAGGACTGAGAATATCAGCATCATCGGCTATGCATCTGGAATAATTGTAAGTGAAAATGAGAAATTCCTCGGAGTGGGAATATGTAATATTCTCCAACCCCAAATAAATACCACAGCCATGCCACACTCACTTGAAGAACATTGGTGAAAACACAAAGTGCAGTTTTATGCATTTAGATTAATTGCACTGCATCTGTCTCCCCACACTTCCTCGCTCCTCAGTTTTTAATTCTCCTGTCATTTGGGAAGATAATGAGATCCAGTGGAAATGATGATCTCCACTGTTACCAAAGGTCAAGCAAGAGCTAGCAACTAAGACATAGTAATAGGTGTTAGCTATGAAGTTTATACACATCTCATTTTCACTCCATACACATTGTAGACAGGGAAGCTCCTCAAGGGTAGGTAAGACCTTGTTTTAAAGTTGAGTTTCAGGTTGGTTCCAGAATTATGTCAAGCAAGAGACGCAGATTCACATGTGTTTCTATAATAAGTTCTGAATATTTCCCTTTTAGATGTAGCCTTATCCATCATATACTTTAAAATATGAATCTATGGAGTAGTTTTCAGTATTCTCCGAAATTGAACACAGTGAGCGTAGTTGCATGTTATATACATTCTACTTAAGGCAAGTCAGACTACACATGTACATGCCATGCTCTTTCTGAGTCATTTAGATGGTCTCTACTATTCTGTGTTATTCATCACACTCAGCTTTGTCTGCTGCATGCCATTTTAATTAGCTCAAATTTCTCATCAATCTTACAATCTGAAATTGCTGACAGAAAATAAAATACATTGACATTTCCTTAACTTTGTAAGGCAACGTGGCATTTACTGCAAACTTATAAAATACTCAGGCAGTTTTTCTTGGCATAATCCGGTACTAGTAGTTATCCCAGAAACCCATGCTAATGTTCTGGAGTCATAGGTTCGAATCCCACCATGACAGATGGTGAAATTTGAATTCAGTCAAATCATGAGTTTAATAAAAAAATGCCTAGCAGCAACCATGTAACCATTGTTGATTATTGTAAAGAACCATCGGGTTCACTAATATCTTTCAGGGAAGGAAATCCGCCATCCTTACATGGTCTGGCCTACACATGACATATTTCCAGAATACCTTTGATAATGTGTCACACAGGTGGTTGCTCAATAAGATAAGAGCTCATGGTGTTCGGAGCAAGGTATTGGCTGGCTGGCAGAAGGCAGAGTGTGGGGATTAAGGATCTTTCTCGGGATTGCAGTGGGTGACTAGTGGAGTTCTACTGGGGTGAGTGTTGGGACCATATTATACGTTAACAATCTGGATGAAGGAACTGTGGGCATTGTGGCTAAATTTACAGATGACACAAAGGTAGGTGGAGGGACAGGAAGTGTTGAGACACGAAGGCTACAGAAGGACTAGGACAGGCTAAGAGAATGGGCAAAGAAATGGCAGATGGAATATAGTGTGGGAAAGTGTGAAGTTATGCACTTTGGTAGGAAGTATAGAGGTGCTGACTATTTTCTAAACAGGAAAGACTTTGGAAGTCTGAAGCACAAAGGGACTTGGGAGTCCTAATTCAGAATTCTCTTGAGATTAACATGCAGGTTCAGTTGGCAGTTAGGAATGGAAATTCAAGGCTGGCATTCATTTGAAGACGGCTAGTATACAAGAGCAGAGATGTATTGCTGAGGTTATATTAGGCTCTGGTGAGATCACATTTGGAATATTGAGAGTAGTTTTGGTCTCCATATCTGAGGAAAGATGTGTTGGCATTGGAGGGTGTCCGGAGGAGCTTCACAAGAATGATCCTGGGGATGAAAGATTTGTCATAAGGGAAGTGGTTGAGGAGTCTGTGCCTGTAGGCAGTGGAGTTTAGAAGGATGAGGGGGGTCTCATTGAAACTTACAGAATACTGAGAGGCCTGGATGCAGTGGATGAAACAGCAGCGCTCCAGAAGTTTGTGATTTTGAATATACCTGATGGACTATAACCTAGTGTTGTCTGACTTCTGACCTTGTCCACCCCAATCCAACACCGGCACCCCCACATCATAAAAGTGGATGTGGATAAGATGTTTCCACTAGTAGGCAGCCAGAGGATGGTGACTCTGTGGAAATCACTGCCACAGAGGGCTGTGGAGGCCAAGTCATTTGAGTGTGTTTAAGGCAGAGAGGGATAGGTTCTTGATCAGTGAGGGGATCAAGGGTTATGGGAGAAGGCAGGAAAAAGTGGTAGAGAAACATATCAGCCATGGTCAAATGGTGGAGCAGACCCGATGGACAGAATGGCCTATTTCTGCTGCTATAGCTTATGGTCTTATGGTGACTCCAGATCTACTCTTATCTGCCCTTTGAAATGGCCCAGCAGACCACTCAGTTCAAGGGCAATTAGGGATGGACAGTAATTGCTGGTTTGGCTAGGGATGCCCATATCCCATGAATGAAGTTTTAAAAAAAGTGAAATGCGCCAGATTAACATTGTAGGCGCCATTAAGTGATGGCATGTTGGGGGGATTCTTCAGAGTCAGTGGGCTGGATTATACCGGAAGTTAGATTCCTTGACCCCCAATGAAAGAGTTGGGGGGTGGGGGGGGTGGGGTTGCTGGGGATGTGCATGCTAAGGGAAAACCAGCTGCCCTGAATCCAGTCAAATTGGGATTTCTCAAGGATAGGAAACCCCCTGACACCACCAGCAGGCCACATTGAAACAGCTGGCCATGGTGTTGGATCAGGAAGTGGATCAATGTTTGGGGTGGAAACATTTTGAAGTAAAGAAGATGATTTAGACCCAGTAAGCATCACTCGTTTACTGCTTCTGCTCTCCATGGGGGCAGGATGAGGAGTGTAGCTGGTCGGAGTTTGAGAGGTGAATTGAAGAGAAATACACCCTGGCTGGACTGGCTAGGGGAAGGTGATTAGAACCCAAGGGGACTCATGAAGGAGGGAATCTCCTCTGGCTAACAGCCCTTGTAGGGAAATTGACTGGGCTGCCCCTTGGCTCAGTTTGTCTAAATCATTTGAAACTGAAAAGTTTTTTTTAAATCAGGAATAGAGTGAGCCATTCAGTTACGACACTGACAACCTCTGTTTTTTTTTAAGAGTACATGTTTGATTGTCAGTGTTATGTGGTTTTAATCAATACATTTCCTTTGTTTCAGTCAATTTCAGAAGGTATGGCTCCAACTGGGAGAGGTAGACAGGAGACTGCACAGATGGTTAACACTAAATCAGCACAAGGTTACGGGTTTGGACCTTGTTTCGGAAGCAGTCTACATTACTTTTTAGGTGCAAAAGCACAATTATTATCTTCAGCATTTGAAAGCACATCTACGTCGGTATATTACTGCAGAACTTATTGGACAACTTTGCTACCGATCACTACTTAAGGAATCTGTTTTGTAGTTTATGAGCTACCTCAAGGAGATTGCACAGGAGCTAACTATATATCCACTAAGCACCCCCCCTGCCCCGATACAATAACTAGCGACAAATGTTTTTATTTGGCTCTCTACATGGGGAGTTAAATTGATAGTTAAAACCACATTTTGGAGGAATTGAATCCAAGGAGAGTATTTGAGAAAAATATCTTGACATTACATAATATTAACACTATTTTTCCAGACATGTTGACAAGATTTAGAAATTGAGAAGTTATGCCGTTTAATTTACTTTAAAAGCTGTTTTGATTGACGTTTTCTGTGGAATCCCATATATTCAACCTTCTTTTATCAGTTCAGGGAAAATGATGGGTGATTGAAGATGAATATTCGCTTTGGTTCTGCTACAGTGCAGTTAGATCATTTAGAATCTAATCTTGGGCCATGTTTTGGCTTTTCAGTTTCTGTTGATTATTTATAGATCAAAGAAGAATATTGAGATCTCTGCAGAGAAAGTTAACAGAAAAATACCTGGAGGCAATCCGTAGTCAAGTGCTTATGTTTGAAACAAAGCAAGATTGTCCTGTTGTAGGTTCTACTTTTAAAATGAATCAGAATCCATGTAGTAAATTTGAACTCTTTAATTACAACCAGGACAGACAAAAATTACACATAGAATAGGGGATACCATAAATAATATCTCACAAGATTGCAATGAATCGTATGATTCTCTGTGTAAATGTGACACAATGTGCAATATCCCCTGTAAGTGCAAATTCCTGCAGATGCCGCGGTATCCCTTCCTGTCCAACATGCCTCCAAAGTGTAGGATTTCTCACTCAGTAAGTGTGGTCCATGAATCACCTACAACAGTAGCCCCACTCCATCCAATACCCATAGACAGTTGTCACTCATGTGCCACACAATTATAGAACATCCTCACCAAGGAACATGGCAGTCTTGGTGGCACAGATTTCCTAGAGATTCTTGTATGTGACTCCTTACATAAATCTTCTTAAATGTTATGCTTGTCTCTGAAAAAACTGAGGTATAGCCAAAGAATTATCTAATTTTTGCTTTAACTCCTTCTTTAGCTATTCTTTTTAATGACACATGGAATAGGGGATACTATAAATATTATCTCACAGACAGTTCCTGTAAATATGCCTTCTTTATTCTATTCCCACAACAATTATGAATTGTCAGAAGTTCTCCCTTATACCTGTAAACCACACGGTTTTCATACGTCGAACTCCTTCCTGTTGGTACTCCTTCTGGGTCAAGAGTTCCCAGGTCACATAGATCAGTATTTCATACAATTCAAGAAGATTACAATTTTCAATGCCTCAACAATGATAGAACTCCTAAAATTCCCTTCCTAAAATTTCATATAATGAATTACAGAATCCACAGAGATTTTAAGGAGGTGTTTTATATATGTGCAGTCAAATTGAGTCTCAGAACATTAGAAGGTTTTAACAGGAATTTGAGGATATATCAGTATTTTAATAATTTTAAACTACAATGATAATTTGCAAGAGAGCCTCTCTGAGGCACTGGGGCAGCAGAAGGATTACATTAAAATTAATCAACTATATTCATTTGATTGTTTAAGGTTAAAGAAAAATAGTTTTATTTATCGTCTTACGAACTACACACAGAAATGTAGAAAACAGGAGCAGGGGTAACCCATTCAGGCCCAGAGCCTGCTCCACCATTCAATATGATCATGGCTGATCATCCAACTCAGTATCCCATTCCTGCTTTCTCCCCCATACCCTGTGATCCCTTTATAACTATATCTCACTCCTTCTTGAAAACATTCTACGTTTTGGTCTCCACTGCTTTCTGTGGCAGTGAATTCCACGGGCTCACCACTCTCTGGGTAAAGACATTTCTCCTTGTCTCAGTCCTGGCCAAGGGACTAAGTAGCACCAGATGTTCAGTCGGCTTAAAAGATCAGAAATATTTAAAATTAACAGCAGGCTCAGAAAGTTCCCTGATTATCATCTGGTATTTATTTGCATGGTCTTGGTGAAAATTTATAGCTCGGGCTGTGGATGCAGTTGTTCGTTAGCTCACCGAGCTGGTTGTTCTGTGGTCGGCAGACATTTCATTACCTTTCTGGGCAACATCATTAGTGTGAGCTCTAATTGGAGTGTTGGTGTTCTGCTTCCTTCTGGATTTATATGATCCTCTGGTGTGAAGATCTGTATACAGACCGCTGCTAAAACAACAGAACCAGAAGTGACAGGACCGTCACACCAGAGGATCATATAAATCCAGAAGGAAGCAGAACGCCAACACTTCGGTTAGATCTTGCACTAATGGTGTTGCCTAGCAGGGTAACGAAATGTCTGCCCACCACAGAACAACCAACTCAGTGAGCTAACGAACAACAGTATTTATTTGCAAATGTTATAGATCTTTGATAGGCTATTACCTTTGTCATTTGATTCAATAGAAACTCATAGTTCTGTCTAGATTTGAAAATGAGTGAATTGCTGAAGTCAATCTCAGAGATTTCCTGCTGTGTTTGAAAGCAATGTGGACCAACATAGTAATGGTGGGAAATGTCTGACCATCTTCGTACTGTCGCACCTTTGGCTGAAGGGATGGAAGAGTCAGCGAGATTAGACAGAACCCTTTTTTCAATGTGAGGCAGAGCCAGAGGAAACTTCTGAATATCGAAGCTGACCTGTAGAGCCAGTTCAACTTGACAGAAGGACATAGGCCCTAGTATCCCAAGGGTCAAGTCTGATGATTATTCAACATTGATCTTAGAGCAATTATTTTTGCCTATATCCTCCATGATGATAAAGTAGCCATTTTCAGAAGCACTATTACTCGCTCTAGCTCAGGAGATTGGTGAAAAATATCCGAAAAGATTGTTCTCTCTCCATCATGAGTCTGCTGGCCCGCTGATTCGAGGCATCCAATCATAAATTCAAACAGAAAGAAATGGTACTTGCAAAAATACACCATAATCCTTGCCTTCTGGAATATTTGTTCCCCACATACCAGTGTGAAGGCGCTCACAGCTGTTCTCGGTGAGACTCAGTACCTTAACAACCATTAGTTTAATATTGTACACACCGTCACGTTTTATTGCAGTGATAAAATGGAGCATACACTCTAAGGCTGTAACATAGGCTTTGTTGTCCAAATTTAGTACATGAATTACAAGCAGAAAGCAACAATGACAGGCTGATGGTTCTTTAAACCTCTCTTGCTCTGTGACGTTGCCACGAGTGCTCAGGAATCAAGCATAAGCAATGTCAGTAACTTTGAAGAGAAAATCTATAAAGATCTAACTGACCAAGAAATGGTACAAAAGTAAGCCCCACAGATCTCAGTACTTGGATCAGCCATGATCATGGTAAAAGGTGATTGGACACCATTGAGTTAAACACAGAATCACTAATGTCGCTGTCCTCCTAAGTGAAAAACTAATCTTGCCATCACTGGTGTTGAGCAGAGGCCATCTGACTGAATCCAGTGAGGCCCTAGCACCTGATTGACTGCTGTTATGTGCCAGAGGGAATTTAGGATGTTTTGCCCACTTGTGTGGTGTATTGTGTTGGGTATTTTCCAAATTAATTGATTCAGGGATGTTATGTTATGACTTGAACCTGGGCTACTGTTACCATAAGAGTCCTAACTAATGCAGAGTGCTATTGCAGGCCTGATTACTGAATGGTATGATAAACCAATAAACCAATACTATGAGAGATAAAAGGTGCTGCAGATGCTGGAGAATCCGAGATAACAAGCATGGGGCTGGATGAACACAGCAGGTCAAGCAGCATCATAGGAGCAGGAAAACTTGACGTTTCGGGCCTAAACCCTTCATCAGAAATTCTATGACTAAGTAAACATCTATAGGCCATAATATTGGACATAATCCGTACTATAGCTGAAAAGACAGAGGTTAATCAAGGAATACAGTAATATAGATTTGCAAAGTTGCATGTAACATGTTTAATAGTGGTATAAGAGTGAATTGCTAAAATAAATGTAATGTTGGTTATATGTGTGGAATTACTAAAAGCATTTAACCAGGCATTATGAAGAAAAGGGGATAATATGTTTGTGTTTTATTGAGTCACTAATTACAGGGTATAAATTTAACATCAAAACCAAAATAATAAAGTGGGAAGCTGGGGGAAAAAGTAAATAGTTGAATGGTAGCACATGGAATCATAGAACCCCTACAGTATGGAAGCTGGCCATTCAGCCCTTCAAGTCCACACAGCCCTCAAAAGAACATCCCTCCCAGACCCATCCCACTACCCTGTCCCTGTAACTCTACATTTCCCATGGCTAATCCACCTAGCCCACACATCCCTGGACACTATGGGAAAGTTAGCCTGGCCAATCCACCTACGTGGAAAGGAGAGTAATAGAGTTTGGTTAAAGGAGGGATTTGAACAGCAGAATAGAATTAACACAAGAAGTGGTTTTGAAAGGAGTGGGGTATTGAAAGGTTTCAATTGGAAAGAAAGCTGAAGTATTATTTCCGAATTCGAGGAGAGTGCAGTTACATAAAGCTGTCCCAGATCTTGGAGGGGAAAATTAGCCCAAAGTGCAGGGGATTTGCCAATGCTTTGCTTTCTCTTGTGGTATATTTGTGATTTCAACAAGAACACCTGCTGATTTCTCCTTCGTTGGCCATTTGAATTCTTTCCTTTTTATTGAAATCAACAACAGACCAACCAGCTAAACAGAATACAGGATTCTGCAACTTGCTCTGATGGATTTGCATACAAAATGGGATGCTCAAAGTAGCTGAATACTTACATTTGTTATGGACCAGACCAGACACTCTCAAAATATTTTAAGAAGGTAGTCTTGACCCTAAATTTTTCTTATTTTAAAGGCAAGTGTACAGTCTGTGTTCCAGATGCAATTTGATTGGTCGAACTACTCGATGTTAAGCAAAACACAATTTATTCAGACACTGTAGTTAAAATACAACCAAAGAAAGAAGAACTTAGAATGACTTAACTCTGTTGGAAAACTTAACAGATACTGTAACTATTATGAATTAACTGTTCCAATACAGTAACATTCCATAAACACAGCCCTTGGCAAAAAGGCAAATTCAGAACACAGATTTTTTCACATGCAATGCCCACAGTAGGAAGAGAAACTCCAGCTTCTAGCTGTAACTGAGAGTGAGGGGTTTGGGGGGTGGGGAATAGCATCTACTTCTTCAAGCCTCTAGCAGCTTCTGCTGAATCTAGAAACAAAAGAAAAATAAAAATCCTGGTTTGTGAGAGCTGGCCACATCCAGCCAGGCTGCTTCTATTGTTCCAACTTTTAAAAAAATCCCAAGGCCTTAGAAACTGCTCAGCACCTCTCGTTCAATCTCTCTCTTAAAAGAGCCCAGGACAAAATACACCTCTTAAAGCCATGGCATCGTCACACATTATGTCGTCTGAATTTGTTACAATAGTAGCTGTAAAAAATTGTTCTGTTTAGAATAACATGACTCAGAGTGCTGTGTCTGTATTTTTTCCATAGCTTGCTTTTGGATCATTTCTGGCACTGCTGGGACTGTTCCTGGATGAAAACCGGAAACAACTGGTAAGGTGTTTTAATAACCACTTAATTTTCTTTATTTATTCACGGAATATGGGTGTCATTGGCTGGGCCCTCATTTATTGCCCATTTCTGAGTGCTCTAGAGAAGGGATGCGAACTATACCCAATCAGGTCATTATTGCCCAAGGGTCTATTTATCCCATGTTTAGAATAGTTTCTAGTATTTTCCCTATTATAGACGGAAGGCTGACAGGTCTTTGTTCCCTGTTTTTACACTCATCCTTTTCTTAATTAATGGGGCAACATTTGCAACCTTCTAATCTGCAGCAATCATTCCAGAATCTGTAGAATTTTGGAAGATAATCACCAACACATCTACTATCTCTATATTCAACACTGCAGGAAGTAGACCATCAGGTTCCAGGGTCATAACAACTTTCAGCTTCATTAACTTCTCCAGTATGACCTTCTTATAAATACCAATATCCTTCAAATCCTCTTCTCTTCTCTCAATTTACCTGTGTTCTATGTGATTTCTTGTATCTTCCTCAGAGAAAACAGACATAAAATAATCATTTAGCTTCTCTATTCCCCATTTTAAATTCTCCCAACTCTGACTATGATGGACCCACTTTTGTCTTGGCCAGATCTTTTCACACAGCTATAGAAACTTTTCTAGTCAGTTCTTGCGTATTTTGTGAGATTATATTGTATTCTGCTGTCCCTTTCACCCAGTTTGTTGGTCCCTCTTTGCTGTATTCTAAAAATCCTATCTGTGGCAGCTATATGTCTTTTCCTAAACCTCCTTAATCCTTAACTTCCTTTATCAGGCAGAATTAACTGAACACGTATGATGTTTTGCACTTTGAAGGAATGGATCCATTGCTTATGCAGAATCCTGTCCTTAAAGGTATTTTCCAAAATCCATCTCAGCTAATTCATGCCTATTGCCTTTATAAATTCCCTTATTCAAATTTGACAACTTAGCTTCAGATTGAACTACTTCACTTACAAACGTAGTGTAAATTTCTTTCACATTGCAGAAAATCATCCCTAAAGGCTCTTTTACAAGATTATTTGGCCCTTTCACGCTACTTAATTTTAGATGTAAAACAGAAGATCCTCTAGTTGATTCCTCAACATACTTCCTGACACACTTCAGAAACCCATCACAGTAGCTCAGTGGTTAGCACTGCTGTCTGACAGCAACTGGGTCCTGGGTTCAATTCTACCATCGGGTGACAGTCTGTGTGGAGTTTGCACATTCTTCGTGTGTCTGCATGGGTTTCGTCCAGGTGCTCTGGTTTCCTCCCACAGTCCAAAGATGTGCAGATTAGATGGATTGGCCATGCTAAATTGCTCCTAGTGTCCAGGGATATGTAGGTTAGGTGGATAGACCATGGGAAATGCAGGATTATAGGGAGCTGAGAGGGATGTTCATTGGAGAGTTGGTGTGGAATCGATGGGCCAAATGACCTGCTTCCACACTGTAGGGTTTCAATGATTCTCATACTCCACAGCTTTAGTGCTCAATTAGTTTACCCAGTCTATATACAGATGGAGGCCACCCATGATACCTATATTGCACATGTTACAAGCTTCACTCATCTCCGCATTAATAGCATGCCCCCACACTCAGTGACTTCTTGATGGCTCATTCATATCTCCAATCATTTCTGTTGTCCCTTCCAGTAAAAAGATAAACATACACTGAGATAACAAGATGTAGAGCTGGATGAACACAGCAGGCCAAGCAGCATCAGAGGAACAGGAAAGCTGATGTTTTGGGCCTTTCTGAAGAAGGGTCGAGGCCCTGATTCCTTATAGACTGGGCTTCTTTTCTCAGGACTTCCAATAAGTCAATAACTAGAGAATGATCTAAGAGGCCTCACCAAAGTCCTGTATAATCTCAACATGACGCCCCAACTCTCATATTTGACGGTCAGAGCAATGAAGGCAAGTGTGCTAAATGCCTTCTTAACCACCCTGTCTACTGCTGATGCAAATTTCAAAGAATTATATACCTGAAACCCTAGGTCTCTCTGTTCTACAACACTCCCCAGGGCCCTACCATTAACTGTATAAGTCCCCTTGTTTGTTTTACCAAAAACAATACCTCACATTTATCCAAATTAAACTCCATCTGACTCTTCCTCAGCCCATTGGCCCAATTGATCAAGATCTCTTTGCAATCCTAGATAATTTTCTTCACTGGAGAAGCTCAGCAGGTCTGAGGAAAGGTCACCGGACCCGAAACGTTAACTCTGTTTTTTCCTTCACAGATGCTGCCAGACCTGCTGAGCTTCTCCAGCAACTTTGTTTTTGTTCCTGATTCACAGCATCCACAGTTCTTTTGGTTTTTAATTTTCTTCACTGTCCACTATATCACCAATTTTGGTGTCATCTGCAAACTTACTAACCATGCCTCCTAAATTATCATCTAAATTGTTTATTTAATGATGAACAAAAGTGGACCGATCCTTATGGAAAGCTGCTGGTGACGAGCTTTCAATCCAAGAAACAACCCTGCACCATCATCCTCTGTCTCCTGCTGTAAAGCCAATTTTTTATCCAATTGGCAAGGTGTCCCTGAATCCCATATGATCTAACTTTACTAATCAGTCTATCATGAGAAACCTTGTCAAAGGCTTTACTGAAGTCCATGTGAACAACGTGTACTGCCCCGCTCTCAGCAATCTTTCTGGTTACTTCATTAGAAGAGACAGGATTTCCCTCGCACAAAACCATGCTGACTATCCCTAATCAATCCTTGCCTCTCCAAATGCATGTAAATCCTATCTTTCAGAATCACCACCAACTTACCCATCACCGATGTCAGACTCATGGGTCTATAGTTTCCAGGCTTCTCCTTACAGCCTTTCCTAAACAAACGCACAACATTAACCACGCTCCAGTCTTCCGATACTTCACCTATGTTTATAGATAATACAAACATTTCTGCAACGTGCCCCTCAATTTCCTCCCTAATTTCCCACAACATCCCGGGATACACTTGATCAGCTTTTGGACATTTATCCACCTTTGTGTTTTCTAAGACCTCCAGCACTTCCTCTTCTGTGACATGAACTGTTTTCAAAACATCAGTATTTAATTCCCTGAGTTCTTTAGCCTCTATTGCTTTCTCAACAGTAAAAACTGACGTGAAATATTCATTTAATATCTCTCCTATGTCCTGAGGTTCAACACAGAGACGACCTTGTTGATGTTGATCTTTAAGGGGCCCTACTCTCTCTCTAGTTGCTCTCTTGCTGTTAATATATTTGTACAATCTCTTTGGATTATCTTTAACCGTCTCTGCCAAGGCAGTCTCATATCCCCTCTTGTTGGCCCTCCTACAGCACTTACTTCCAAGAAACCAGTTGGACTTTGAAATACAGATGAGCCAGCTGAATACGCATTAAGAGATAAACGGTACTGCAGATGCTGGAGGATCCGAGATAACAAGGCGTGGGGCTGG
>JAHRHZ010000288.1:12906802-12932508 GCA_024137785.1 Ginglymostoma cirratum | reverse complement strand
GATGCTGCTTGACCTGCTGTGTTCATCCAGCCCCATGCTTGTTATCTCGGATTCTCCAGCATCTGCAGTACCTTTTATCTCAGATATTTTCCCTGGTCAGGTCTTCATACGGATATGTAGCAGCTCTAAAAAACATGTCACATATGTCAACTGGTGGGAAAACCTCAACATGTAATCAAACTGGCACCTTTGATACCTGCATCAGTTCTGAAGAAGGGTCACTGGACCTAAAATATTAACTCTGCTTTCTCCTCTCACAGATGCTGCCAGACCTGCTGAGTTTCTCCAGCAATTTCTGTTTTTGTTTCAGGTTTTCAAGATATGCAGTTCTTTGTTTTATTTTATCCCTTTAATATACAGATCAGGTTTTGAGGAACCAGTTAGCTGGTTGTTAGTGGACTGTGTCGGACTATTACCCAGAACAAAAACAGGATATCAGACATCCTTATCGTTATGGATCTTACAATTACAGCCTTGCCCAAGAAGATATAAAATCCAGGAATAATCTCTGGAATGAAATTTTAGTTGATGCAGTGCAGGTGTGCATAGTCTCTGATGGGGATAAAGAGATCATTTACTTTGTTTAAAACAGGGGATTTCCTGGAATTTGGAATGAGTAAACCTGGCATTAAAAAGATAGACAACAATAGTCTGTTCAGTTTGAAGAATATAAAATGCCTATGTCCATCAGAATGCCCTGACCTCCCAACTGTTTGCTATTTCAGTAAACCACCTTGCTGTCATGCTAACATTTCTGTTCTGGGCCTGCTGCAGTATTCCACAACGCAAGGTCAAGGGGACAACAGCTTCTTTTCCACTCTGGCACTTCAGTCTCCAGGGCTTGACATTCAATTCAATAACTTCTGAAACTGACCGCAAGATGTGTCTGTTCTCCATTTGTCTTACGTTGTCCCAAATTCAAAACCCCCCAGGTGTGGTGTTTGTGTCACCTAATTATGAATCTCCATGACGAGAAACATCTTCTCAGCATTGACCCTCTCAATCCATGTCAGAATCTTAGAGGGTTCATTAGATTCCCTCTGTTCTTCTAAACTGGGAACTATCCCAGTGAAGCTCCTCTGATTCCAATGAGGGAAAACCCACCTTCAGAAAGGAGACCAAACGTACACACTGTGACCCAGGTGCAGTCTTATCAATGCCCTGGACACAATTCCATCCCCCCTTGCAATAAAGGCCAGTCTTTTTACTGAAAAGCAAAGTTCGAAAAGATGAATGCAGTGTAGTGTTTATTGGAGTATTGCAACTGGAGAACAGTGTACTTATTCCTTCCGGATGTAATGAGCTAAATATAAACAGAGGATTTGTGGTGTTCTGTTCATTATCGAGTTTGTACTTCAGACAGCCAGCCAAGTTCCTGGAGAGACACTCTGTAAAGAAGGGTGTGCTGTTACGTTTCTGAGACTAGATAGCGATAAATTCTCTCAACCTCTCCTTCAGCCTGTAAGGCAAACATTGATCCCTTAGGGCTGAAACTGGATTCACTTCAGATCTGGTGGAGATGGAAGAATTCTTAAATATTCTCTTCAGCACCTGGCTTCAGTAATTGCTTGTGGCCTTAAGTCCCAGGAAGTAATGCCACATTTTGCACAAGACTCAAAGGGAAACGTTAATTCTGTGAACATCCTTGGGGACGTACTACAGCATTGGGTGGAGCTCTCAGGCTTGGAAGGGTTTAGAACAGCAGGCGGGGAAATCTCATTGGACAGGGACACAGTTTCTGTTTCCTGATGCTGGGTTAAACTTTGAGCATTAGGTTTCCTGAATTTTTCAAGCAGTTTGGCTTTCTGGACCTTGATGGGCTTTAGGTGGAGCAGATCCACACTCAATCAAAAACCAAACTGCAGAAACTGAATGGGTAAAGCTGTCTTGACTGCTCTGCTTTGGAGGTAAACAGGGGCTGACAGGTAGGACCCAGGTACTGGCTGGATTTGAGTTGATCAGCCTTGTATCTGCCATTATTAACAGCTTGGGATAAGGCAGTTCAGTCACATTGCTGCATTTTGGAGGTTGTGAAAACAGCAGGTCCCATTTGGCTAAGATAGAGCTGGGATGTGAACTTTGCTGCAGCACATTTTCCATCTGGTTATTCCTCAACATTCACGTCCTAAAGACCCTTCAAGTCTTCAGTAGAAACTATTCCAACTTTCCTAGCATCTCTGTCCATTTAACATCACCCCACCAGCTCTCCACTGGAGAATGACCTGGTAGAGGGCTGCCGGAGACTTCTCAATAGGGACTTGCCCTGGACTGGAGGAGACACCCCAGCTTTGGGAATTGACCCTGACTTTGGAATATGGCTCAGGACTGGGTGAAATAGCAAGCCAATGTCCCACCCTACCAGAACATTGAGACAAACGTGAGAATTCTCCCCAGGATGTTGATTGAGATTGAGAGCGAGATCGTCGGGACCTTGCTTGTCAGAGGATGACAATGCAAACTGGAAGTTCCGATGGGAGGTTGAGAGAGGCAAATCTGGATTAGGTTAGCTAGGTATCATTCCCAGAAGGAATTTCAGCAGCAGGGAATGAGAAGCAGTTCAGGCCCCTACATTGGGAGACCCAATGATTGATGTGACAAGTGGATATCCAGGATAGACAAAACAGAGACTGTAAGCTTGGCAAGAAGAAATCTGAATCTCGATTGACAGCAGAAGTGGTCACCCATTCCTCTATTCTAGCTGGGTTAGAAGCGCCTGAACTTTCCCTCCAAGACACTCACCTTCTGGACTTGGAAATATATCACCGTTCCTTCAGTGTCACTGGGCCAAAATCCTGGAATTCCCTCCCTATTTACCTACAGCATATAGTCTGAAGCAGTTCAAGAAGGCAGCTCACTACCACCTTCTCAAGGGCAACCATTGGTTCCCACTCCCCTGCTAGTTTAAATCCTCCCAAGCAAGACCAGCAAACGTCCCAGCCAGAATATTTGTGCCCCTCCAGTTTAGATGCAGCCGTCCTTCTTGTACAGGTCCCACCTGCCCTGGAAGAGATCCAAATGGTCCAGACATCTGAATCCCTCCCTCCAACACCATCTGTTTAGCCACATGTTGAACAGTACTATCCTCCTATTTCTAGCCTCATTGGCACGTGGCACAGGGAGTAATCCTGAGATTACAACCTTGGAGGGCCTGCTCTCTAACTTTCTACCTAACTCCCTGAACTGCTGCTGCAGGACTTCGTCACTCATCCTACCTATGTCGTTAGTACTGATATGTACCACAACCTGTGGCTGTTCACCCTCCCCCTTCAGAATGCTTTCTGC
Organism: Ginglymostoma cirratum; assembly: GCA_024137785.1. NCBI lineage: Eukaryota > Metazoa > Chordata > Chondrichthyes > Orectolobiformes > Ginglymostomatidae > Ginglymostoma > Ginglymostoma cirratum. Next base: position 12,929,226 of record JAHRHZ010000288.1, on the reverse strand, counting down.
CCGTTCAGCGACATCCTGGATCCTGGCACCAGGGTGGCAACATACCATCTTGGAGTCTCTTTTACATCCACAGAAGGGCCTATCTGTATCCCTAATTATAGACCCCCCTATAGCTACTGCTGTGGTGCGCTTTGTCCTTCCCTTCTTAAGAACAGAGGCAGCCGTGGTGCCACCAGTCTGCCTGCTGCTGCTGTTACCCCCTGATGGGTCACCCCCCACAACAGTATCCAAAGTGGTATACTTGTTAGAGAGGGGGGACAACCACAGGGGATTCCTGTACTGGCTGCCTGCCCCTTCTAGTGGTTACCATTTCTCTGCCTGCACCTTGGGTGTCACCACATCTCTAAAACTATTGTCTATGACGTTTTCCACCACCCTCATGCTCCTAAGTGCATCCAATGGCCGCTCCGACCTATCCATGTGGTCTGTGAGGAGCTGCCATTGGGTGCACTTCCTGCAGATGTCATTGTCCGAGACACTGGAAGCGTCGCGGATCTCCCACATCTCACAAGAGAAGCACTTAACCCCAGTGACTGACACTTCTATCACCAATCAAGCTGTTTATTTATTAAATTAAACACTTTAATTTATTAAACACTTACCCTTACTTATCGCTGCAAATATCCAAAGTAGGTCTCCCCTCACTCACCTTCCCAGGATGCTCCCTGGATCTCTCCCTTTCCCTTTGCTTCTGTCCTCACAGTGGCATGTGTGTGTTTTAAAGGAGGAAGTAGGGAGGGAAACACTGAGGAAGTGTTTGGCAGAGAATAAAACCCTAATGATCTAATTTTCCATTGAAGTGCTGTATGGGTCTTTTTGGTATAATCAGTCTATCACACTTCTCAGAGAGAAACTTGTGTGTGCATTATTTATGCTGGTGGTTTAAGTGTTTGAAATATTATTTGACCATTAGCTATGGAAGCAGAATTAGGCCATTGAGCGCATTGATTTTGCTCTGCTGTTTGAACATGGCTGATATGTATCTAAAGCCCTTTCTCCTGCCTTCTCCCTGTAACTTTTGATCCCTGTGTGTTACCTTCATTGATCAAAGTCATTCCCCCCTTTTCTGCATAGAATTAAACTGTGAATTATAAACACAGCTTCTCACCTAAAAAGACCATGTTTGATTATGTTACATTGCTAGACAATACATCAATAAGCGTGTGAAATTACTTTTGCAAACAAGAGCTGTTACCATCAAAGTCCTTCCAGAGGCTATGGGCTGACAGGGTCAGATAAAGTAGGATGGAAGGGCACCAGCCAATGGGACTGAATGGTCTCTGTTGTATAAGTTCTATGTATTTCTATGTAATTGAATTAGACAGAATTAAAAAAGTCATTGGTGTGGCAAATGCAGGTGCTACATTGATTTGTAATGACTTCTGGGTATCAAGTGATAGCTGTAGTCATAGCCTGAATATCCCTTTGGGTAAATCGCATGCAATTTCATGGACAGACAAGTGGCGCACTCATTGGACTCCAGCAGCTGGATACGGTCAGTTATTGAAAAGATGAAGAGGTGCCGATGTAGCAAGGTTTTGATCTTTGTAAAGTTGAGTAAACAATTTGGAAGCTACTGAAAAATAAATTCTACATCTGCTCCAGTAAAATCAGAAAAGATGCCAAACAAGTTATTCTGCATTAGCATTGGTGAGGCTCCAAATAAAATTTAACACAGTTGTTCAAAAACAATTTGCTTGTCTTCCACAAGCTGTGATCATTCAACAAGTTTAAAAACTTCTGAGAGACAGATCCCTTTCCAAAATTCTAGTGCGGTTTATGTTTTTGTTGAGAATTGTTGTCAACGATAAAAAAAGTACAGATCCAGGATTTCCTTTTTAATTGTTATCAGGGAATTATGGTAAAAAACGAGAGCAACATTTCATTCAGCCTTTTTGAGCATAGGGTCATGGTTTCCATTGAAATACTTAATTTCCTCAGCACCTACTGTTACTGGCTTTCAGAAGGTGGTGGTGAGCTGTCATCATCAAAACAAAGAAGTCTGTGTGGTGTAGCCTCACTCAAAGTACTGTTAGGAAGGGACTTCCTAAGGATTTTGATCCAGTGGCAATGGAACAACAGCAATGTTGCTGCAAGTCAGGAAGGTGTGTAACACCTAGAAGGGGAACCCACAGAATTGGTGCTGATGTGTGTGTGTGGGCTCCATCAAACCAGGAGCAGTCCAGAATGGATGAAGATCATCCTGGTCCAACGATTGAGTCTGATTCAGTAAACAATGTGAAGTTTGTGGCTTTACTGCATCTATTTGTTATAGTCAGCATGGATTTCCAAAAGGGAAATGTATGGAATTCTTTGAAGATATAACTACTAGAGTTGATAAGGTGGAGCCAGTCGATGTGGTTCATTTGGACTTTCAGAAGGCTTTCAACAAAGTTCCACATAGGAGATTAAACACACAACATTAAAATGCTTTGGGAATGGTGTCTTGAAATGGATAGAAAACTGTTTGGCAGGCAGGAAACAAGCAGTAAGAATAAAGGGTCTTTTTCTGAACGGTAGGCAGTGCAATACACAGGCATCAGCGCTTGGACCTTACTTTTCACAATATACATTAATGTTTTAGGTGAGGGAACTACGTGTCAAATCTTCAAGTTTGCACATGACAAAAAGATGGGTGGGACAATGAACTGTGAGAAGGATGCAGAGATGCTGCAGTCTGATTCGGACAAGTTGAATGAGTGGGCAAACACATGGTAGATGCAGTATAGTGTGGATAAACGTGAAGTTATCCACTTTTGGGAGCAAAAACAGCTTGGTCCTCCTGCTCAGAGAAAATCCATTCTCTTGTGTTCTTTTTAACTGAGACCTTGAATGATCTGTTGTGAAGTCAAAACAAAACTAATTACCTTCATATAACAAGGTGTGATGAAGGGTCTAGGCCCGAAACATCAAGCTTTCCTGCTCCTCTGATGCTGCTTGGCCTGCTGTGTTCATCCAGCCCCACACCTTGTTATCTCGGATTCTCCAGCATCTGCAGTACCTATTATCTCTAATTACCTTCATATGTTTATTCTTCCTGCCATAAACCCAACAATATAAATAGTTCTGAATATAAATATTTCTGAAGACGGGTCTAGGCCCGAAACGTCAGCCTTCCTGCTCCTCTGATGCTGCTTGGCCTGCTGTGTTCATCCAGCTCTACACCTTGTTATTTCAGATTCTCCAGCATCTGCAGTTCTACTATCTCTGAATATAAATAGTTCATCTGTAAACACCACAGAGGTTCTCACAAGCACTCTGCTGCAGTCAAATGTTTTCTTTGGATTAATATATTTAGCTCACTGTTCCAAATGTCTTGTTGATATTTGCAAAAATCTTCACAGAACTGATCACACATCTTTTCGCCTTGATTTTTAAATATACCCTACACCTTTTACCACATAAGGCACCTCACAGGACATTTAACACAAAACATTTCACATGCAGATACACAAGTGGTTGATAACCAAAAGCTTGGTTAAAGAATTATGTTGTAAAGGAGAGCTGTAAAACAGGAAAGTGGTATCAAGGCAGACAGGTAGCAAGCTCGAATTCTAGAGCTTTAAGCCCAGGCAGCTGAAAACAATTAAAAATCAGGAACTTATAACTGGCCAGAATTATAGGAATCAGGGATTGTGGTTCTGGATGCAGTTAAAGGAGCAAAGTCATGGAGAAATTTAAAAAAGATGAGACTTTTAAAATTGATGCTGTTAGGGTTCAATTCAATTCAATGCTTTCTGTTAATCTTTTCACATAACCTCTCTTTTCCTCCTGTGTTCACTTCCTCGATTCCTCCTTTATTTCTATTATTGCCGGGGCTATTAATAGCTAGTCAGATCCTGTGCTAGCTGGTCAGTTAATAGCTGACACTTGCCATTTTTTTTTCGTTCTGCTTTATTTGGTTTGCCAACAGGGAAATATTAGCTTTGGATGAAAAACACCCTGGGAAAGTCTAAGGCAGCCAAAGAGAAATATCACCTTGATGTAACGCTCCAAATGAAACCTGTGGATAAAATTTTGTCATTGACTAAAATGACTTGGAGAAGCAGTAACAAACAAAAGTCAGCGAACGTGGATACCAGAGCTGAAATCTTTTGACAGGAGATTCGAAGAACAGTCACAGCGGCACTATAAACCTGATCCATTGTAACACGAAGGTGTGGCAAAATGCAGGAAGACGTGGAGATGCAGAGCGCTTACCCTGCACTTTTTCACAAAGAAAATAAATAGCAATATTTGCTGAAATTGTACTCAACTGTGCAGACTCTGTGGAGAAGGGGGCCACATATTTGTTGGGTCTGAGGTTAAGTTCACCATTAACCTCCCGCGTTTATTGTTCAGTCTCTCTCTGCTGGAACTCTGTAATACCCACCCCCCCAGGGTATTACTGCACTAAATGGGAGCGGCTTGTCTAGGATGCTAAAGAATCTACTTACAGAACATGCCCAGTAAGTTTTCAGCAATGGAGCAGCTTCGAACAAGTTCTGTCTTCGATATGATCTCGACACAAAACCTATGGCGAGCCCAAAAAAAAACAGCAAAGGGCACAATTCCCAGATTTCAGCCCCTTCATGTCCAGCACGGATATTGCAGGGTCAGGACTTCCGAGCAATGCAGTCTCCAGTAATTCAGTCATGGTAGTGAGTCCCTGAATGAGGCAATCTGTCTTCTCCTGGGTTCTGTGTGTTTGGAGATTGCTCACCTTCAGTGCCTTTCTCAGTGCGATACCTACTGTCTTCACTGTCAGGACAGATAGTGGGGCTGGACGAAGTGGGATTTTACAGTCACCATACCCCATCATTCAGAGTGCACCAGGAAAAAGCAAGCATGAGACTCTCAACACTTCCAGAGAGGCAGACAGATTCCAAGTGCACAAGGTTCCTGACTTGGGGAAAACGATGCGTGAGAGACTCATAACTACGATTAAAAGGTTGATTTCATAAAGGTTCACTTCATGAGACAGCTTTACAATTTAAACTTGAGTGGTGTTGTAAGACGCTCAGGGAATGAGCGCACGTGTTTTTTTAAGGATGAGATGTCACAGGAAGATGGGAAGTTCGGGGAAGCAGGTTCAAACCAGACCAAGGAGCTTCGAGAAATGCAGTTCACTCATCATCAGGTTGTACTTACAGCAAACGAACCACTCCACAAAGAATAAAATTTCTGGATGATAATTAACATAGTGAGTGACATGGAATAACTAGAAGTCTGTCTTCCCAGTGTTGTATCCTTAACACTGGTAACCCCAAGGATCAGGATCAGGTTCAGCTTCATCCTCATGGTCGTCTGTGCACTATCCCTCAGCCGCACCAAACTAAACACTCCTTTTTATAGGAATGCTGATAACACCCAGCTCTCCCTCTCAGAACTACTTCTCTCAACCCACCCAGTCCCTTGGATTTCGTTTCATGCGATCCAAAATCTCCTTCAATTAAATATTTGGAAATCAAAGCCATTCAGTTTACCCAATGTAAATTCAGTTCCCTAGCCACTAGCTCCACCCCACTCCGTGGCAATTGTCTCAGGGTCAGCTTTACTGTTTGCGGTCTTGATGTTGTAGCTAATCCAGAGATGAGCTTCCAGCCAGGTATTAACACCATAAGTAAGGCCATAACTTATAACCACCTTCATGTGGTTACATCTGCACTGGGCTCAGCTTAGCTGTTGCCAAACCCTCACTCATGCCATCATTGCCTTTAGAGATTTGACTACTCCCAAATACTCCCACCTTACAACCTCTGGATACTTGAGGTGATCTAAAACTCTGCTGCCAGGGTCCAAACTTGCACCAATTTCCATTGTTCCCCTGTCCACTGAGACCAAGGTCTCAGTTCTCCCCTCTGTGACTGGATCCTTGATATCCTGACCCGTAGACCACAGTGAGAATAGGAAACAATACCTCCTCCACCATAATCCTCAACACCGATGTCCTGCGAGGCTGCATATTTAGTTCCCAAATACACTCCTTATACACTCATGGCTGTGTGGCCAAATTCTGCCCCAACTCCATTTATAAGTTGCCAATGACAGCACCATTGCAGGTTGGATCTCAAACAACAACGAGGCAGAGTACAGCAAAGAGATTGAGAGTTTAGCCGTATGGTATAATGACAACAATCTCTCCATCAACATCAGCAAAATGAAGAAGCTGGTCTTTGACTTCAGGAAACAGATTGGAGGGCACGCCCCTCTTTGTATCAACGGTGCTGAGGTCAAGAGCATCAAGTTCCTGGGAGTGATGATCTCCAATCTGTCCTGATCCACCCATATCTACATGACAGTCAAGAAAGCATGACAATATCTCTACTTCCTCAGGAGGCTAAGGAAATTTAGCACATCCACATTTTTATAGATGCTCCATAGAAAGCATCCTACCTGGATCGATCACAGCTTGGTTTGGCAACTGTCATTCCCAAGACCACGAGAAACTACAGACAGAGTGGTGAACATAACCCAGTACATCACACAAACCAGCTTCCCATCTATACTTGCCGCTGTTTCAGGAAGGCAGCCAACGTTATCAAAGATCCCTCCCATCCCAATTATACTATCCTCCACCTTCTTCCACTGGGGAGAAGATACAAAAGTTTGAATACACGTACCAACAGATTTAAGAACAGCTTCTTCCCTGCTGTTACCAAACTTTTGAATGGGCCTCTCAAGTGTTAATGTTGATCTCTCTCTCTCTGCACTCTCTCTATGGCTGCAACACTGTATTCTTCATTCTGTTCAGCTACCCTGATCCACTTAGTATGGTATGATCTGTCTGTATAGAATCCAAAACAACACTTCACTGTATCACAGTGCATGGGACAACGATAAATCAGTCACAAGCTGCTGTCTATCGCTGAGAACCTGGTAAAGCACGGCAGGTCAGACAGGGTTCAAGGAGCAGGAATGTCAATGTTACAGCCTGAAATGTTGACTTTAATGCTCCTCAGATACTGTCTGACCTGCTGGGCTTTTCCAGCCTCACACCTACAGACTCTGGCTTCCAGCATCTGCAGTCCTTAATGTCTCCAACCACAAGTTGTTGTTCAGTCTGAAACTGTAACACACATCATTATTTAGCATTTATTCACAAAAAGTGCCTTTTGAGTTTCAAATTAAAGTGACTAAATGGTTCACTTTTTAATCTGCTTTTGTTTCCTTTTCCATGTGACAGCTGGTTGCAGCCATCACCTTCCTCAGTTTTGGAATTGTAGGAGCTTTCATCTGTGTCGTTGTGGATGGTGTCTTCACAGCTGTCAGCATTGTGAGTCATGTTTATCTTTCAATCGAAGAGAACATCACAAAAATATCAGTCCTCAATGAGCAGCACTCACCACATTTTAAACTTTGCAACATTATTCCTGATCTTTAAACGAGGCATTACATTCAGGCACCAACTACTTCATCCAACCCTTCAGGGAACTTTTCTAAAACATACGGGATCTCTCCCCGACCCTGATTGTAATTTAGTTGGAGGTTGGAAACACAGGTTGAGAGTTGGGACAAAGCAGCAAACAGAAATGGATTTTTAAATCAATCCGCAGAATGAAACACGAGTGGGTGAATGTCAGATACAGGATGTATGATAAGGTCAGTGACAGTGAATGGGAACAATTGGTTTGGATTATTTATGAAATTTATTGAATGTTGACACGATTATGGCTTTTTTTTTGAAAACACATGTCTTGTTCCTAGGATCTAAGACCACTTCATGCAGGGAGATGCCAGTATTACACCAGTGGACAGAACTACATTTATGAGAATTATCTGGCGACTGTAAGTGGGAGTAATTTGTGAATACAGAATAATCAGATTGTTTGTAACTTTAATTTTGTCTGAAAATTGGGTCAAAAGTTTTGTTATGTTGCAGGCTGATTTGAAGGCATGGATATAATTTAAATGCAGAATAAAGGGGACCAATATATATAAAAATATAAAATAAAATAATTCAATGCTTTTATAATTGCAAAATAAAATATTTATAACAATACATTCTAAGACGTGAAAACACAAGAAATTAATGGGAGTAGCAGATACAGTGAATCTCACTGAAAGTACAAGTAAGTTGTTGTTTGGGAGGAGTGTGTGTGGCCGTGGAAAGTGAGGAAGATAGATGTAAAAGGATGGACATTGAAACTCTAGATTTTCCCTGGGAAGGTGCTGTAGGAAAAGGAGGGTCTGTTGGGAGTGACTAAAGGATGGAATAGGCTGTCACAGAATGAAGAGTCACTGAAGGACGCTTACAGGGGGGTGATGGTACCAGCCTAGAGGTGGCAGAAATGATGGATGATGGTCTGTTGAATACAGAGGCTGGTGGAGTGGAAGGTGAGGACAAGGGCTGTTCTGCCATTGTTCTGGTATAAGGAGGGGACAGGACAAGAGCAGAAGTACATGAATCAGATCACATATGGTGAAGGGTCCTGTCAATCACAATTAAGGGGATTCCTTGATTGAGCAGAAGCGAGGACATATTCGAAACAATAGAATCCCTACAAGTGGAAGCAGGCCATTTGGCCCATCAAGTCCACATCAACCCTCTGAAGAGTATTTCACCCAGACCTACCCCTGTTGCCCATCTCTAATTGTCCAGAGGGCAGTTGAAAGTCAACCACATTGGGTCTGGAGTCACATGTAGGCCAGTCCAGGTAAGGATGGTAGTTTCCTTCCCTGAAGGATATCATTGAGCCAGATGGGTTTACTGACAATGGACAGTGGATTCATTGCCTCCATTAGACTCTTGATTTCAGATTATTATTGAATTCACATTCCACTATCTGCCGTGGTGGGATTTGAACCCAGGCCCCCAGAACATTACCTGAGTCTCTGGAACACCACTAGGCCATCACCTATTCCATGATTTGAATCAGAAAGATTAAACATCTTCAGTTTTTTTTTGGCAAGAAAGCCTATATCCATGTCACCAAATATTCTTAATAACAAGATTGCGACTTACTAATACAACTTGCACCTGATTGTTTACCAAGCAGTAAATTCCATCTTATTAAACTCACTGATGGTTTCTCGCTGTCATTCTGAACCAAGCAGGTTCTTAGACCTGGTCAAGGAAGGACTGATTGATTGATTGTCATGCGTACCAAAATACTGTGAAAACCTTTGTTTACGAGCAGTACAGGCAGATCACAGCAAGAAGACGACATACCGATGAAACAGGCTTGGAGGCACATAGGTTACATTGCACAGGGTGTGCGCTAGGTGAGATCAACTTTAACAAGACCAGCATTATTTGAGGCTAGGGAGTCCATTCATCAATCTGATAATGGCCAGGAGTGTGTTCAGGCTTCTGTACCTTCTGCCTGACAGAAGAGGCTATAGGAGATCATTACCGGGGTGCGATGGGTCTTTGGTGATGTTGGCCGCCTTTGCCCAGCAGTGAGAGATAAAAGGTACTGCAGATGCTGGAGAATCCGAGATAACAAGCATGGGGCTGGATGAACACAGCAGGTCAAGCAGCATCATAGGAGCAGGAAAACTTGACGTTTCGGGCCTAAACCCTTCATCAGAAAATCTTTGCCCAGCAGTGAGCTGTGTAAACAGAGTCCATGGATGGAAGGTTGGCTTCTGTGATGGTCTGGGCTGTGCACACCACCTTCTGTAGTTGCTTACAGTCCTGGGCTGAGCAGTTGCCGTACCAGGCCGTTACGTACCCGGACAGTATGCTTTTAGTGGTGCGTTTATAGAAGTTGGTGAGGGACCTTATGGATAATGGCAAATTTCCTGAGCCACCTGAGGGAGAGGTGGCAGTACCCACAATCCACAAGCTGGTAGTGGTCATTATCACTGACGAGAATCCTTGTCAATATTTTCTACACCTTCCTTAAAACCATTACATCCTTCGTAAAGTGTGCTGCACCAAACTGAATCCAATATTCCAGTTCAGATTGAATTTATGATACGGTTACCCCTATTTTACAACTCTCTCAACGTGTCCTGCCACTTTCTAAGATTTCCATACATATAGCCCCAAGTTTTGTGAACTTAAGATTAGGAAAAGGATTTTTCATTAAGACTATTATAGCAATCAAATAAGAAAAGATATTCATTGAATCAAGGTGGCTGCGAATAAACTTTGGGGCGCTATGGTGATAAATGACTTGGGTGGGATTAATTGCCCAAAGCTTTTTCCACAAGTAAATGAAGAAGAAAGCCAGACAAATGTTGTGGCAGATAAGGGGTATCAGGAAATGGCTGAAGAGAATGGAATAATAACGCTTATCCAAAGACAAATGAGGTCACTATGGGGGGGTGGGGAGTTGTACATTGGGCAGCATGGCAGGCAATAAAGAATTTAAGATGTCTGCAAAAGGGAAGGTGAAAGAACAGTGAACAAAAAGACTAAGGTGCAGGAAGTACAAGGGAAATTCCTAACAACACTGGATGTTCTTGTAACCGGTATCAGTTCAAAATGGCAGCTCACCACCTCCTCCTCCAGATCATTAGGGAAGGACAATAAACAATGGCCAAACCAACAATCCCACCTTCCCATGAGCGGAAAGAAATAAAATTGCTGTGTGTTTGGACATAGACATTATACAGCATACTGCAGAAGTTCATCAAAGATCCTCAGACAGCACCTTCTAAACACACAACCATTTCCATCTAGAAGGAACAGAACCAAAGTTGCTGGAAAAGCTCAGCGGGTCTGGCAGCATCTGTGAAGGGAAAAACAGAGTTAATATTTCAGGTCCAGTGACCCGAAACGTTAACTCTGTTTTTTTCCTTCACAGATGCTGCCGGACCCGCTGAGCTTTTCCAGCAACTTCTGTTTTTGTTCCTGATTTACAGCATCCGCAGTTCTTTAGGTTTTTATTCCATCTAGAAGGATAAGGGCAGCAGATACATGGAAACACCACCCCCTGCAAGTTCCCCTCCAAGACACTCACTGTCCTGACTTGGAAATATATCACCGTTCCTTCAGTGTCACTGGGTCAAAATCCTGGAATTCCCTCTGGAAGGGCATTGTGGGTCAACCCACAGCAGGAGGACTGCAGCGATTCAAGAAGGCAGCTTCTCAAGGACAACTAGAGACAGGCAATAAATGCTGCCCATTCAGTGATGCTCACGTTCCACAAGTGAATAGGGTTTTTTGTTCATATTCTCTTGTTAAGAAGGCATGTGGAATAAAACACTGATTCATTCACAACTGGAGTACTATGTGCAATTCTAGTCATTACATGATAGGAGGATGGAATTATACTGGAGAGGGTACAGAGGAGATTTTGCAGGATGCTGCCTAGCTAGAGGGTCTAAGCTAAGAGGGAAGACCGGATAGTCTGAGGTTAAGAGAGGATCTAATAGAGGTAAGTAAGATTATGAGGGGCATAGAAAGGGTGGATTGGAAGGCATTTCCATTAACACAGGGGTCAATAATGAGGAGAAATAGTTTAAAGGTAAGAGGTAGAAAGCTAAGAGGAGATTTGAGGAGAAACTCTTTCAGCCAGAAGGTGGCGGGAGTGTGAAACTCTTGTCTGAATGGGTGGTTGGGTCAGAAACTCTCATTATATTTGAGCAGTATTTAGGTCCAACAGTCCACAGAAATCTGCACAACATTTGGAGGAAGGTGTAGTGTTACACTGAATAAACACTTAAAATTTTGTTACTGATAGCAGCAGATGATGTTAACAACAGTTGGAACTACTTTAATTATTTACCTACAATGTGAATGTGTGAAGCCTAGCATATGTTACAAGTTCATTCACACTTCTTTATATCTGTATAAATAAATATATACACCTTGCTGATTGTGTGTGTGTGGGAGGAGGGGAGTTAGTCCCTTGCAATGATGACTCTTGACCATGGCAAGAACCTGCAAATAGAGTCTGAGCAGGAAACTCTCCTGCTCTTTCCATTTGCTGCAAGTGTATCAGAAGGATTTACAGATTGGTAATCAGTTTGGCCACATCATGACATATTTTCTGCGGCCATTAATTTCTGAGGTGAAACTTGAACCTGGAGCTTCTGGCCCAGAGCTAGGGACATTAACACGGCACCACAAGAGCCTTCTATTTTGATTATATCTTGAGTGTGAGAAACACTGTCACATCTAATAATATTATAGACTTGTACAAGGAGGTGACCACAACTGGATGTTGAGTAGCTCGAGCTGGTTGTGATGTGTCTTTCTGAATTCCTGCACAGAAGAATACAATGATGGTTCTCAGCAATATTTCTTTACAGAAACAAGAACAGACATTGCTGGAAAAACACAGCAGGTCTGGCATCTGTGGAGAGAAAGCAGAGTTAAATGTTTTCGTTCAATGACCCTTCTTCAGTTGTGATTTTTTAACTTTTATTTTCAACTTTTCAATCACACATGGATGGGAATTGTTTCAAATTTAGCTGTTTGTTTTTCTGTTTGGAGCAGGTGCCTTGCCAGAGTTTCACAGAATCATGCAATCTGAAAGTGCGGAGTAACACTTGCTACTGCTGTGACCTGTACAATTGTGCAAAGTAAGTATTTTGCCTTTCTATGTCATACAGATTGGTTGTATTTATTTCTATAGAGTGAGAGAGAAGAGGCACATGTGAATGGGAAAGAGATGAGTACTCACTAACCAAAGGCAACGATGCATAACCATCCTAAAGACAGAAAAAGTTAATTTCAGACAAAAATGTCTTCCCACAATTGAAATTGCTAATCACAGAATCCCTATGGTGTGGAAAGCAGTCCATTTGACCCATTAATTCCACACTGACTCTGTGAAGAGCATTCCACCCAAATCTACCACACTGCCCTATTGCTGTAACCCTGCATTTCCCATGGCTAACCCACCTAAGCTACACATCCCTGAACATATGAGCAATTTAGCATGGCCAATCCAACCAACCTACACACCTTTGGGCTGTGGGAGGAAACCGGAGCACCCAGAGGAAACCCACGCAGACACAGGGAGAATGTGCAGACTCCACACTCAAGGGTGGAATTGAACCCGGGTCCCTGGTGCCGTGAGACAACGGTGCTAACCATTGAGCCACCGTGCCACCCACTTGTTTGTTCTCAGCAAGTTTGTTGTGCACTTCCTTATATCTAGTAATTAGATCACTGAGGCAATGTAGTAATTACTTACAGTAGATACACTAGCTTCTAAAAAAGTCAGCTTTACAAGGAACATTAAAGATGAAAATACATCTTTCCTCCACCATAAGGTCAGAAGTGGGGATGTTTGCTGATGAGGGTAAAGCGGTTGATGTGGTATATATGGATTTCAGTAAAGCGTTTGATAAGGTTCCCCATGGTAGGCTATTGCAGAAAATTCGGAAGCATGGGATTGAGGGCGATTTAGCGGTTTGGATCAGAAATTGGCTAGCTGGAAGAAGACAGAGGGTGGTGGTTGATGGGAAATGTTCATCCTGGAGTTCAGTTACTAGTGGTGTACCGCAAGGATCTGTTTTGGGGCCACTGCTGTTTGTCATTTTTATAAATGACCTGGATGAGGGCACAGAAGGATGGGTTAGTAAATTTGTGGATGACACTAAAGTCGGTGGAGTTGTGGATAGTGCGGAAGGATGTTGCAGGTTACAGAGGGACATAGATAAGCTGCAGAACTGGGCTGAGAGGTGGCAAATGGAGTTTAATGCGGAAAAGTGTGAGGTGATTCACTTTGGAAGGAGTAACAGGAATACAGAGTGCGGGGCTAATGGTAAGATTCTTGGTAGTGTGGACGAGCAGAGAGATCTTGGTGTCCATGTGCATAGATCCCTGAAAGTTGCCACCCAGGTTAATAGGGTTGTTAGAAAGGCGTACGGTGTGTTAGGTTTTATTGGTAGAGGGATTGAGTTTCGGAGCTGTGAGGTCATGTTGCAGATGTACAAAATTCTGGTGTGGCCACACTTGGAGTATTGCGTACAGTTCTGGTCGCCGCACTATAGGACGGATGTGGAAGCATTGGAAAGGGTGCAGAGGAGATTTAACAGGATGTTGCCTGGTATGGAGGGAAGGTCTTATGAGGAAAGGCTGAGGGACTTGAGGCTGTTTTCGTTAGAGAGAAGAAGGTTAAGAGGTGACTTAATAGAGACATACAAGATGATCAGAGGATTGGCTAAGGTGGACTGTGAGAGCCTTTTTCCTCAGATGGTGATGGCTAGCACGAGGGGTCATAGCTTTAAATTGAGGGTTGATAGATATAGGACAGATGTCAGAAGTAGGTTCTTTACTCAGAGAGTAGTAAAGGCGTGGAATGCCTTGCCTGCAGCAGTTGTAGACGCGCCAACTTTAAGGGCATTTAAATGGTCGTTGGATAAAACATATGGACGATAATGGAATAGTGTAGGTTAAATGGGCTTCAGATTGGTTTCACAAGTCGGTGCAACATCGAGGGCCGAAGGCCCTGTACTGCGCTGTAATGTTCTATGTTCTATGATTGCACAATGTTCAGCACCATTCATAACTCCTCAGATACTGAAGCAGTCTGTGTTCACATGCAACAAGATTTGGACAATACCCAGGCTTGTGCTGACAAGTGGCAAGTTACATTCACACCAAACAAACTCCAGGTTATGACCATCACTGATAAGAGACAATCTAGTCACTGAACGTTGACATTCAATGCTGTTACCATCACTGAATCCTACACTATCAACATTCTTGGCATTACCATTGACCAGGAACTTAACTGAACCCACCACATAAATAGTGGCTACAAGAAAGGTCAGATGCTAGAAATACTAACTCCCTGTAGGCTGTTGACCATCAGCAAGGCACAAGTGAGGACTGTGATGGAATACTCCCGACTTGCCTGGATTGGTGCAGCTCCAACAACACACAAGGGACAGACAATAAATGTTGGCCAGCCAGTGACGCCCATGTTCATGTGTGAATAAAAAAATCCCTTCTTGAAAGTTGTTTGTAAATCACTTTTTTATGTAATGCAAACCAGATTGCAACAACTCACTGAGTAAAAGACATTCTCAAGATTTCTGAAAACAATTCCCCAATATTTCTGCCAATTATTTTACATAATTGTTCTTTGTCAGTCCTGTGTAAATGGTTTCTCCCCATTCACTCAACCAAAATTCCTCATGGTTTTGAGCCCTAACCTGTTACTTCATCTCCCCTTAATTTGCTGTATTTGAAGGAGAACAATCTCAGGTTCACCAAAGATGCAAGACCCTTTAAATCCGATTATTCTGTTGGTAAACCTCCCCTATATTCTAACCAAGGCCTTGTGGTGTATACCGTGCCTGACCTCTGTTGTATCTGACCTTTACTCAACTGGTTCTAACTGAGCAAAACTTGGGAAATCTGGTTGACGTGGACAAGGTGGACTGAAGAGTCTGTTTCTGTGCTCTGTAACTCTGTGACTCTATTAAAAACACCGTTTCCAATGACTGATGACTCTTGCTTTAATGACCATGAACCTCAATCGGTGATGTTTGGTAAACAAGCCCTTTAGCATTTGCTAATTAAAAAATAAGTCATTGGAGTCATCCCAGTGAATGTTTGAGTGTGGAACTCTTCCATCAGGTTTGTGCCAGAAAAGGTCCATCACAACCTGCTCTAAGAAATCATTTCATCAACTAGTGTTTGGTAGAAAACCGTTTATCAGTTATGTTCTTTCCTTTTTGTAGTGGTGACTATTTGAACAATTACTTTGAGTTTGTTGGAGTGAAGAGTTGCCAGGATATTCAGTCCGTTTACATCATGATTTGGCTGGTAACCACACTCAATGTGTCTGCTTTTATTTTGGGAATTGCCACCTCTGCCATTCTTGGGAACTTCAAAAACATGGTAAGGCAAGGAACAATATTTCTTCCTTTCGGGTCTCAGTGATTGTTTTTGTTGTGTGCACTGAGCAGCTGTGTAATTGCATAAAGCACATATCGAAGAAAGGTCTTGCAGTTTTGTAGCCTACTTTACTTCTTTAAATAGTTTTTCATTTATGCCCTCCTGCGTGCGAAATGGCACTCCTGCCATGTCAACTGGGATGGATTCAAAACAGAAACAGTTGCTCAACACTGGGCACCCACAGAGCACTGTGAGCCATTAGAAGCATCGTATTCACCCACAGTCTGTAACCTCATGGACCAGCACCCTCACTCTTGGGGCTTCAGCCCTGATTCAATGAAAAGTGCAGCAGGACATGCCAGGAGCAGGACCAGGCCTACCAAAATGATAGAAACATGGTAAAGACACAATACAGGAATATACGCATGCTAAACAGAGGAAGCAGCATGCAGTGCAGTAAAAGAATAATCAATCAAAGGATCAGGTCTAAGATCTGCTGTCCTGCCCCATCCAGTTGTGAATGGTGGTGGACAATTAAATAACTCACTGGAGGAGGAGGCTCCACAAATATCCCCATCCTCAATGATGGAAGAGCCCAGCACATCAGCTAAGGCTGAAGCTTTCACAGCAATCTTCAACCAGAAGTGCCGGGTGGATGAGAAGTTCTCAGACTCCCTCTTACAGAGGTGTCCTCTTGCAGCATGATGTGCTTAGGGAAGCATGCTACACTGCATAGTGCCTATGATTGAAAAGTACACATGTAAGCTCCAGCAGCTACAATAACATTGAATTCATTGAATTCTTCACTGCCACAAGATCCACATTTCATCCTTATGTTATGGGAGCTGCCTTAGGCCTCACAGCCTGACAGCTGCAGATCACCAGCTGTTGCAATTTACTCTCAGTTAATCACCACCCATCATCACTGCTTCAAGAACAGCCCTCTGTCCATCATAAGATCAGTGGGGATGCTTGTTGCTGCCAGTGCAGTGTTCAATATCATTCACAAATCCTCAGATATTGGAGCAGTCTGTGCCCGCATACAGTAGGACCCTGCACACCATTAAGGTTTGGGTGGATAAGGAGCAAGTAACATTTACGTCAGGCAACAGAGACCTCCAACAGTAGAGAATCCAATCATTTTCCTTTGGAGTTCAAAAACACTGCCATTGAACATAGAACATAGAACATAGGACATTACAGCGCAGTACAGGCCCTTTGGCCCTCGATGTTGCGCCGACCTGTGAAACCAATCTGAAGCCCATCTAACCTACACTATCCCCTTATCATCCATATGTTTATCCAATGACCATTTAAATGCCCTTAAAGTTGGCGAGTCTACAACTGCTGCAGGCAAGGCATTCCACGCCTTTACTACTTTCTGAGTAAAGAACCTACTTCTGACATCTGTCCTATATCTATCACCCCTCAATTTAAAGCTACATCCCCTCGTGCTGGCCGTCACCATCCGAGGAAAAAGGCTCTCACAGTCCACCCTATCTAATCCTCTGATCATCTTGTATGTCTCTATTAATTCACCTCTTAACCTTCTTCTCTCTAACAAAAACAGTCTCAAGTTCCTCAGCCTTTCCTCATAAGACCTTCGCTCCAGACCAGGCAACATCCTGGTAAATCTTCTCTGCACCCTTTCCAATGCTTCCACATCCTTCCTATAATGCGGCGACCAGAACTGTACGCAATACTCCAAGTGCGGCCGCACCAGAGTTTTGTACAGCTGCAACATGACCTCATGGCTCCGAAACTCAATCCCTCTACCAATAAAACCTAATACACCATATGCCTTCTTAGCAACCCTATCAACCTGGGTGGCTGATAGTTGCCGAGTTGCTGAATTCCTCACTCTTAACATCTTGGGATTTATCACTGAGCAGAAAAAGACCCATCCGCATAAATACTTTGACAGCAAAAGCTGGTCAGAGGCTGGGAATTCTGTAGACGTAACTCACCTCTTGATTTCCCAAAACTTGTCCACCATCCCAAAGCTGCGGATCTGGAGTGTAGTACAATACCGTCCCATTGGCTTGGCTGAATGCAACAACAAACAAAAGGAGGTCAAAACCGTCTGTGACAAAGTAACCCACTTGATCACTTTCCAAACCCACAAACACTACCACTGAAAAGAACAAGGGCAGGAAATGCAGGGGAACACCAGCCCCCTAAAACTTCCCCTCCAAGCCACTCACCATCCCGATTTGGAAATATAATCGCTGTTCCTTTGGAATTCCCAAATAGCAGGATGTCTACCACATCACTTGGACTATGATGGTTCAAGAGGACACTCATTAAACCGTTTTCCCACGGGATATCAGCAAAGGGAAATAAATGCTGGCCTAGTCAGTGAAACACTCACCTTGTGAAAGAATATAAAAAAGTACCTTTAGTTAATAATTGTACCCCGGTTCACACCAAGTCATCATTCTTACACAGCATGATTTTTCTATTTTCCTATGCGATAACAACATCAATGCCAAGCAAATAGAGCACTCTGTGGCATTTATCATTGAAATTCCTTCAGTTAGTCCCTGAAAAATTAACAAGTAATGTTGATTGGGTAAATCAGCTGCATGAGATTAGAGATAAATGCTGCTTGGCCTGCTGTGTTCATCCAGCCCCATGCTTGTTATCTTGCATGAGATTAGAAATAGTTAATGTCAATGGTAGGAATTTATCCCAGTTTATTAGCTTTGTAAACTGAATGTCTTATTGCAGGAACCAAGCATGAACAAGACTGTTCAAGTATCCAATGAAGTCACACTCCATACTGGACAATGTTTAAAGCTAAAATTTCAATAAATAAGTTAAATTTTAAAGTATTTGAAGTACAGTAAAAAGCACCGAAAACAGCAGTATTAATAGACAATAATGTTTAACTTAATAATTCAAAGGGACATAAAAATGGATGTACCTTATGGAGCAAAATGTCAGTGTATCATTTTCAATGCGATTGTGCTATTTGTTGAAATATTTAGCAGACATAATTGATATTACATCCTGATTGCCGAATCTTTTTTTCATTTGGCATTTATATTCTTGAAGTTGATTGCATTTAGAAAAAAAAATTGCAGCGTTTTACTGTGAACCCCTCTGCAATGTAGGAAGAACATTATTTAAGCCAGCATGTTAACTGTTCTGACCCTTACGTTACCAATTAAGATATTGCTTGCTTTGAAACTTTCTACTTGTGCTTTTTCAAGGAGTCTCTCATTGGACCCGATGTTAGTGTCCAGCTATTCAACTTTCAAAATTCCAGGTGTAAGGTCAAAGAGCAGGCACAGAGCCAGCCCAGTACATCTCCCTCAGCACCTCTCCTTCTACAAGAAGAAGGTGGAGACACAATGCAGCAGGTGTGTTGTCTTTCTGATTTGTGCATTTAAAAGCTCGCATTCTATTCCAAAGTGATTGCACCTGAGACCTACTGAAAGTTAGAAATAATTTACGATTTGACCTATTTCTGTTCAAGTCTTGGGTCATGCTGGATTAGTTGAATTCAGTGACACTTCACTACATCCGGGAATAGTCAGTGAAGAAAAAACATTTTCTTTTTCCATTCACATATTGACATCAATTTAACTAGCCTTAAATGTTATGACCTAACAAGTGCTTGTCCAAGTACTTTTTAAAGATTGTGAGGTTTCCCTCCTCAACTACCCTCCCAGGCAGTGCATTCCAGATACCCCACCACCCTCTGGGAGATGAAGATTTTCCTCATCTCCCCCCCCAAACCTCCTGTCCTTGACCTTAAAATTATTCCCCCTTGTTATTGACCCTTCAACCATGGGCCCCGCTGTGCCCTATCCACCCTGTTCATGGCCCTCAATCTGATACACATTGATTAAGTCCCAGTCAAATGGTGCCTTGATAGAAGGGAGGTGATGGCCTAGCAGTATTATCACTGACTGTTAATCCAGAAACTCAGGTAATGTTCTGGGGATCCACATTTGAATCTTGCCATGGCAGATGGTGGAATTTGAATTCAGTAAAAATCTGGAATTGGGAATCTAATGATGACCGTGAGTCCATTGTGGATTGTCACAAAAACCATTTGGATTCACTAATGTCCTTTAGGGAAGAAAACTGCCATCCTTACCCTGGTCTGACCTATGTGTGACTCCAGACCGAAAGCAATGTGGTTCACTCTTAACTGCCCTCTGGGATGGGGCAATAAATGCTTGATCGGCCAGTGATATCATCATCCTGTGAACGAATTTAAAAAAATTCAAGACAGTCTATCTCATCTTACTCTCAATGTTTGAACTAAAAACTTCCAAACCTAAGAGGTCTAAGAGGATCGTCCTGTCTCTGAACTTGTTTCAATGTAAATGGGACAGAAATCCAAATGTTTACATTTCTTAGTCTGTAACCTTTTTGTAAGGAATTGGAGTCTGTATCTTCACAAGACAAATTTACAAAATCAATTTCAAACATTTCTCTATTCTTAGTTCAGTGACATAACTGTGATAAAAGCTGACTGGTAGACATCCATTTCTATAATTAATAATGTAAGTTTGATTAGAAAAGGAGTTTGAAATCATTGCAATTACCATTTATAGAATGATGGATCATTGTATTTTAAGAAACACAAGTACGGATCATTACTGTTGTCTCTCTCTCTCTCTCCCCTCAGAGGCCCTCTGTTCATTACATGTCAGTGCCAGCAACCACCTCTTTACCATGTTGTAATCATAGCCACATGAAGATAGATAACAACCCTCCGCCATTTGCTCCGTCGTATAACTTCTTGCCAGAAAAGCCACTGGGATATCTGATATGATCAGTGATTTCCCACTTGTGTGTACAGTGAACAGCCCAGCCTACAGAGAGGCTTAAAAAGATTAGACCAAAGAGATGACTTTGAGGGATATGAAAACCAGTGACTGTGAGTCAGCAGCAACTTTTAAGTCCTTCCAGATTCTTATTTCCTTTGTCTTCAATTTTCATTGACTGCAATGTTTAATGGCTATTGGAATCGCCTGTTTGACAAAACCATCTTCCATTGTTTCACCAGAAGCATATATATTCCACAAAATCTCTTTGAATGAGTTAAAAGATTTAAAGCTGTCCTATTGATTTATTTAGCCATTGTGTCATCAGTATGTCACACATACGATGTAGACAATGCATAATATTGAAGTATTGGCTCTCTGTTAAGACATTGTAAATATTTATATCATGCAAACGATATTTTCAAAAGATCAGCTGTATAATAGAATCCATTTACAAAGAAAGCACCTGTAATATCACAGGACGGAACAATATTCCTGTACTCCTATTTGCAGTTATCATCTGTAGCTAATCCGATTTCAATCCACAAGGAGCAGTGCAACAAGAATCATATAGACCAATAGGACCTCGTTTCTAAAGCACAATCAACCTCATTGTGCTGGTCTGAATGGACTGTATGTTTCAGGATTAATCTTTCTAGTTTCCAGTTCTCTTCTCCATCTGAATCCTGTATAGACCTGAACCTATAAAATACTGCTGCTTATGTCTGAAATCACACCGACTTGCTGCTGCCTGTATTCATGTGTATTGGCTTCAATTCCACTCTCCTCCAATTGTCTTGAATTTCCCAATTGCCATAATCTCCTTCAGCCCTATAGCCCACTCAGTCGCTGTGCTCCTCCAAATCTAGCCTTTTGTGTATCTCCCAGTTCACCCTACAATTGCTGGCCATTCTGTCAATTCTACATAGATAACAAGCAGGGGGCTGGATGAACACAGCAGGTCAAGCAGCATCATAGGAGCAGGAAAACTTGACGTTTCGGGCCTAAACCCTTCATCAGAAAATTCTACACTCTGAAGAGCCTTGCTAAAATGCTGCCTTTGCTTTGCAATGTAATCCAATCCAGAATCACTGATTAGTGACAGCACACAAGGAGATAAAGAGGTTTGCTGTGTCTGACATTCTAAATCAGCAACACATCTGGTGGCATTACCTCACCCTCTCCCTATTCATTGTGGAGACAGGTTCATTCAAGACTTTGAAAACAGAATTCGATTATTATCTAAGAAAGAAGAATCCACAAATGAACAGGGAGAAGATATTGTTCGACACTGCATTCCAGACCCTCAGCAGTCCCTGCATGGAAGTTTTTCCCCATGTTGTCATTACATCTTTTGCAAATGACGTTGAATCTGTTCCCCTGGGTTCTTGACCATTTCACTGCTGTGAACGGTTTCTCCCTATCCTCTTTGTCCAGGCCCTTCACAATCTTGAACCCCTCCATGAAATGTCCTCTCAACTCCCCTCTCAGGGGCAAACTGTCCTGAATTTCCCTATCTAGCTATGCAATTGAACCTCTTCATCCCTGGAATAATTGTTTTGAATCTTTTATGCACTGTCTCCAGTGCCCCTACACTGTTCTGAAAGTGTGATGGTTAAAACCAGACACAATACCCAATTAAGCCTGATTTGTATAAATTTGTCATATCTTCCTCACTCTTGTTCTGTGTCCTGACGATCTTATCTCTCAGGATGTGGAAACAAAACTCACCTCAAGTCAAATCCTAGGTCTTTATCTTAGAAAAATCTGGCATCAATTTCATGCAAGACTAACAGGAAGTGGGCTGTGGAGCACCTTCTGTGGATCAAGTGACTCGTGTTAAGAAGGTGAGTATTTCAGCAGAGATAACAAGGTGTAGAGCTGGATGAACACAGCAGGCCAAGCAG
>JAHRHZ010000288.1:12837516-12891953 GCA_024137785.1 Ginglymostoma cirratum | reverse complement strand
TGACGTTTCGGGCCTAGGCCCGAAACGTCAAGTTTTCCTGCTCCTATGATGCTGCTTGGCCTGCTGTGTTCATCCAGCCCCACGCCTTGTTATCTCGGATTCTCCAGCATCTGCAGTACCTTTTATCTTTAATAAGATTGCATATATGTGTATATATATATGCAGTTAACTTATACAGTCAGTGAGACACAAGTAAAAACTTAGCCCTCTAAATGTCCCCACACTGTGCACACAAATATATACAAACACACACCTTTTAGGAAAAGAAAAAATTCTCTGCACAGACCTTTCTATCAGAAAGCCAATTCAGTCAGTGCGCTATTCTTAAAGACAAGATAAAGGTAAAGCACCAGATGTTCCAAAATCTGTTTGCTCTGATGTTCTGGCATGTGGGTTGAGTCACTAATCACTTACGGTTGTCTCTGAAGACTTGAAGATGCAGCTGACTCAGGAAATACAATCTTGAAATGTTCTTTTAATCATTGTCTTGGAACAATAAATAGGGCTTCACCCTGAGCTGATGTAGAGAGTACTATTTTCAGAAATAGGAGAGATTAATTGGGCAGCTTGTTCTCAGTAGGCTTTCCTCCAACTGAAGCAGATGAAACAAAAATGTCTCTGAGGCAGTCACTGTTCAAAATAGCCCCAGCAGGAGACAACAGCAGTTGAGAGATTTACAGGATGTCTCATTAAAAAAAATCTTCAAAATCCACACTGAACTTTCAATAATCTCTTTTATAGAAACCACTCCAGGCATCTGCATAAAACCTGAAATAGATCCTTCAAAACTTAAGGACCCAAGCAATGTTAAATATAAAGTGCCTTTGTCACACAGGTCATAACACCAATGTGCAAGTGCCCAGTACCAAAAGTTACACCCCTGTATCTACCTCATTAAACCCTGACAGGATAGCAAACTATGGGCATTACCAGATAAATATCCTCAGGGCTGCAGAAATGATTGATGACATGTTGTTTGGTGCAGGCAGTTAGACAAATGGTGTTAATCACCATCCTGGTAGCCTTCTTTCACACAGTGATGCTGAAAGAATAATGAAATGTGGCTATATTAGTGGCACATTTTGTTTTTGGCCTGGCCTCCTTTGACACCTGCCAAAGATAGTAAAAAAGAGGAGATCTTTCAAAAATTCAAGACTCAACTTTCACGCAAAAGGGAATGATATGCATTTTCAGAACAACAGGATCAAATGGGAGCTGTGATTATGGGATAGACTAGGAGGAACTGGAAGAACAAGTTCCTAGAAAATAGTCAATACCTCTATTCTTCCTACCAAAGTGCATAGCCTCACTTTCCCACATCATATTCTATCTGCCTTCTTTTTGCCCAATCTCCTAGCCTGTCCAAATTCTTCTGCAGGCTCCCCACTTCCTCAACACCATCTGTCTCTCCAACTATCTTTGTGTCATCTACTAACTCAGAGACAATGCCCTCACAGTTCCTTCATCCAGAGAGTCATCCTACGTCAGAGAGGAAGGAGATTCTGATGGTCAGACACCTGGATGGTTACAAATGATATGCTTTCTCAGACAGACAGAGCCAGACAGAGTAAATATTGTGGGAATTTGGGAAATGCTCGCACGATGCTTTTAATTAGGTATATTTTATTAATAAAATTGAGTTGCACCACAAACAGAACTGCATCCCTTTGTCTACCTCACCGACAAGAATGCTTGGATAAAATGTTTTTAATGCATGAAATCTAGGGGAGGTGATAGCCCACTGGTGTTATAGCTTAACCGTCAATCCAGAGACCCACGCAATGTTCTGGGGACCCGGGTTTGAATCCTGCCATGACAGATGGTGGAATTTGAATTCAATAAAAAAAGAGAGTCTGGAATGAAGAGTATAATGATGACCACGAATCCATTGCTGATTTTTTTGGACAAATGCATCTGGTTCACTAATGCCCTTTGGGGAAGGAAACTACCTTCCTTACCTGGTCTGGCCTACGTGTGACTCCAGACCCACAGCAATGTGGTTGACTTTTAATTATTGGCAAGATGGGTAACGAAGCCCTTATCCCATGAATGAATTTTTAAAAAAACAATCAAAGTGTCCAAAGCACAGATGACATATTTGAAAAGAAATGCCCAAGGAACGGTTTTAATTTGTTCTGCAAGATAGAGTTAGCTGAACTGAATACCAGGAAAGGAAACAGTTCATACTAGTGAGACAAGGGTTTTAAATATACAAAAAAACTTTTACAGGGTATAAAACAGCAACTACTGTTCAGCAATGAGCACAGTCTAGCCTGATCTGACTTTGCATTCTCACTCTCTGTCAAAACGTGTCATCTCATTCCTTTCTGCTGTGAATTTCAGTTCATCCATGAGTATGCCTGTCACCAAGCTATCTACGTCCGTTTGAAATTTCACTGTCTGCTGTACTTCTGAGTTTCCTGTTCATGTCATTTATATATCCATAAAAAACAGCAGTGCTCTTTTACTGTGGCTGGGGGATTTTATTCTTGGATAGTTTAGCTCCACCGTTATGATGGTGTTTTAAATTTGCCAGCTATCTAAGAGGCCTCCACCTAAATTAGTCTCCCATTTATACAATTGCAGGTACTGATCTCAAGTGCACATTTTACGGGCACCAACTATTTGCAGCTAAATTACTGTGACATACTGTACGTACGTAACATCATTTATTTTGTCAATTATTCCTTGATAACATTTAACAACACTAATTATAGTTCCAAGGTAAACGCCTAATATTGTTTTATAGAATCATGGAGCTATACAGCACAGAAACAGACCCATCGACCCAACCCGTCCATGCCAACCAGATATCCTTAATTAATCTAGTCCCATTTGCCAGCATTTGGCCATATCCCTCGAAACCCTTCCCACTTGTGTACCCATCCAGATGTCTTTTAAATGGTGTAATTGTACTAGCCTCCACCACTTCCCCTGGCAGCTCATTCCATACACACACCAACCTCTGCATGAAAAAGTTGCCCCTTAGGTCCCTTCTAAATCTTTCCCCTCTCACCTTAAACCTATGCTCTCTAGTTTTGGACTCCCCCACCCTAGGGAAAAGACCTTGGCAATTCACCCTATCCACACCTCTGATGGTGTAATAAACTTCTATACGGTCACCCCTCAGCCTCCAACACTGCAGGAAAAATAGCTCCAGCCTCGCCCTTTAGCTCAAACCCTCCAACCCTGGCAACATCCTTGTAAACCATTTCTGAACCCTTTCAAGTTTCGCAAAATCCTTCCTATAGCAGGGAGACCAGAACCAAATGCAGTATTCCAGAAGTAGGCTAACCAATGTCTTGTATACGTGCAACATGACCTCCCAACTCCTATACTCAATGCACTGACCAATAAAGGCAAGTGTACCAAACACCTTCTTCACTATCCTGTCTACCTGTGACTCTACTTTCATGGATCTATGAACCTGCGCTCCAAGGTCTCTTTGTTCAGCAACACCCCCCAGGATCTTACCATTAATTATATAAATCCTGTGCTGATTTGCCTTTCCAAAATGCAGCACCTCACATTTATCTAAATTAACTCCATCTGCCACTTCTTGGCCCTTGGCCCATCTGATCAAGGTCCCGTTGTATTCTGACATAACCTCCTTGGCTGTCCTCTACACCTCCAATCTTGGTGCCATCTGCAAACTTACTAACCATATTTCCTATATTCACATGCAAATCATTTATATAAGTGACAAAAAGCAGTGGGCCCAGCACCGATCCTTGTGGCACACCACTGGTCACAGGCCTCCAGTCTGAAAAGCAACCCACCACCACCCTCTGTCTCCTACCTTCGAGCCAGGTCTGTATCCACATGGCTTTTCTTACATCTTTAATAGACATACAAAGATATGAAATAGTACAGAAGCACACCATTGAGCTCGCTCCCCTGGTCAGGAAGATTATTGCTGAGATTTTGTGTTTTGAATTTCACATCCAATCTACCCTGATAGATCTTGATTCCCTACCTAACAAGAATCTATCCAATTTGGTCTTAAAAATATTCAACGATTTTATGTTCACTGGCTTCTGATGTAGACAACATCAAATGTGGACAACCCACCAAGAGAGGAACATTCTTCTCAGTTCCATCCTGAAAGAGCAGCCCCTAACTTTAAAACAGTGCCCCTTAGCTCCGTACTCACCCATGAGAGGAAATATCCTTTCCATATCTTCCTTGTTAAGAATACTCAGGATCTTATACACTTCAATCATGTCATCCCACATTCTTCTGAATTCCAGTGAAAACAAGCCCAGTTTGCCCACTCTATCTTCTCAAGGCAATCCATTCATTCCAGGTATCAGTCTAGGAAATCTCCTCTGAACCACCTTCAATGCATTTATATTCTTCCTTAAATAACGAGACCAAAACTGTGCACAGTATTTGAATCTGATCTATGTTCTGTATAACTCAAGTATAATATGTTTACTTTTGTGTTCAATTACTCTCCTGGTAAAGAATAGCATCCATTAGCCTTCTTGATTATATACTGTTCCTACATAAAGGTCTTTTCCCCGGGGTGGGTGTCTCCAAAACTAGAGGGCATAGGTTTAAGGCGCAGGACCTGAGGGGCAACTGTTTCACGTAGAGGGTGGTGCATGTACGGAATGAGCTGCCAGAGGAAGTGGTGGAGGCTGGTACAATTACAACATTTGAAAGGTATCTGGATGGGTACATGAATAGGAAGGGTTTGGAGGGATATGGGCCAAATGCTGGCAAATGGGACTAGTTTAATTTAGGATATCTGGTCGGCATGGACAAGATGGACTGAAGGGTCTGTTTCCGTGCCGTGTGACTTTAACTTTTTGTGACTCATGCACCATAACATCTAAATCTCTTTGCACTTTGGAATTTTGCTGTGGTTTAAGTAACATACTGCTCAATTGGCAACAAAGGCTGCATTCATTGATTCAGCAATTTGTGTGGATTATGATGCAAGATTGCTTTAAAAGCCACAGATACTCTAAATGAATTGAACTAGGGCAAATAAAGGAAAACAGATACAAGTTTTGAGAATGCGCCCAGAATGTTGATTGCTATCAAAGACTACGGACGTTGAAGAATCACGATTGTTAATATTGTACAACATGGCACTTGAAGACAACAGCAACAAACCAGTGAACGAGACACCCACATTTCAGCAACACTGATGGCCAAGCATGGAAGAAAATATTGCTTGGCTTTGCAGCCTTAGGGAAGAATCTGAATGTAATTTTTTTTCTTGAGAACAGTCACCTTGTTTCTTTTGCCCAGAGGACAGTTAAGAGTCAACCACATTGCTGTGGGTCTGGAGTCACACGTAGGCCAGACCAGGTAAGGATGGCAGCTTCCTTCCCTAAAGGACGTTAGCTAGAATAACAAAGAACAGTACAGCACTGGAACAGGCCCTGTGGTCCTCCAAGCCTGGTTCCGCCACATTTTGCCCTTCTGTATTAAAACTACCTTCACTTATATGATCTGTATCTCTCTATTCCCTTCCTATTCATAAGCATCTTGAATGCTGCTATTGTGTCTGCTTCCACCACCTCCTCTGGCAGCACGTTCCAGACACTCACCACCCTCTGTGTGAAAAACATGCCTCACACCTTGAACCTAGGTCTCCCAGTAACTGACCCCCTCCAACCTGGGAAAAGGCCTCATACTTTCCACTCTATCCATGCCATTCACAATCTTATAAACTTCTATCAGGTCGCCCCTCAACCTCTGTGAATATGGTGAACAGTTCTGGATTTCTTATCGAAGGAAAGATATACTGGTACTGGAGGAGTCCAGAAGTTTACAGATAGATACCCGGGGGAGGAAGTGACTTACGAGGTGAAGTCGAGTAGGCCGGGTCTGTACTCATTGGAATATAGAAGAGTGATTGGTGACCTTATTGAAACATACAAGATTCTTAGGGGAGTTGACAGGGTAGATGCAGAAAGGTTGATTCCCCTTGTGGGAAAGTCTAGGACAAGACAACATCGTCTGAGAGAATGGGGTCGCACACTGAGAGGAGGAGGAATTGCTTCTCTCAGAGGGGAACGAATCTGTGGAATTCTTTACAGCAGAGGACTGTCGAGGCTGGGTCATTTTATTCAAGGTTGAGATAGACAGATTTTTAATCAATAAGGGAATCAAAGGTTATAGGGAAAAGGCAAGAAAGTGAGGTTTATTAGATCATCCGTGATGACACTGAACGACAGAGCTGACCTAACGGGTTGAACGGCCTATTTCTGCTCCTGTCTGATGGTAACTTGTAAAATCTGTATCACATCATTGCTTCTTGGGGAAAAAAAATTTAAAAATATTTTCAAGATGTGTCCATGGGGACAAAGCTCTGTGCACAGTGATCTGCCACTTATCCTGAGTGTGTGTAGGTAAACATTCTTTAAGGATTCGGACCGTTATTTCCATTACTCCTAAACTGTAGGAGAAATTCCAAGATTGTGATCCATTGACGATGAATGCATTAGTGACATGTCATACAAAGGTCTACATTTAGAACATCATTTACTCTTTGTTAGCTGTCTCCAAATTATTATAAAGTTAACATTGCCTAGACAGTATTAATCGAAACAGGCAGCAGCAGTGTTACTGTGAACGGGAAAAGGCACAAAATGAAACTTTATATTCATTTACACTTCTGTGAAAGAAACGTACTAAAATAACATAGGTGCATGGCTTAAAACAACCAGAGGCTCTTGGTAGACAAGCTGTTAATTTAGTTTTGTAAGTAAGGAATTTAATCTAGTTACAATGCTCCTGTTCACCTGTTTTCTTTTTGTATTTAGTATCAACTGATGATGATTCTTTTGGTCATGGATGAGTAAGTAGGATAACCAACCATATAGGCGATAAACTTTTGTTTTGTAAGAAACGTGCAAGACAAGTTATTAAAATTATTCACAGGATAGGGGATAGAACATAGAACATAGAACATAACTGCGCAGCACAGGCCCTTCGGCCCTTGATGTTGCGCTGACCTGTGAAACCAATCTGAAGCCCATCTAACCTACACTATTCCATTATCATCCATATGTTTATCCAACTACCATTTAAACGCCCTTAAAGTTGGCGAGTCTACAACTGCTGCAGGCAAGGCATTCCATGCCCTGACTACTCTCTGAGTAAAGATGCTCTGTAGTGCCTGTAAAAGCTGAAAGAACTGCGGATGCTGTAAATCAAGAACAAAAACAGAAGTTGCTGGAAAAGCTCAGTAGGTCTGGCAGCGACTGTGGAGAGAAATCAAGAGTTAACGCTGCGGGCCCAGTGACCCTCGGAACTGATGGTAGCTACGAAAGTGTTGGTTTTTATGCAGAAAATAGGGTGGCAGGAGGGGGCAAGGAGTAAATGATAGGTAGGGATAGAGCCCAAAGAGAGAGAATAACAATTGGACAGGCAAAGGAGTAGATAACAATCTGGCTAGGAGGGCGAATAGCTGTTAATAAAGACTGTTAGTGACTAACAATAGGTAGTGTGTAATGGCAGGCTATGTGATAACAAGGCCTGGCGTCTGGGGTTAGGGGACCAGGACATGGGAGAGTTCAGGCCCTAACATTATTGAACTCAATATTGAGTCGAGAGGGCTATAGGGTCCCCAAGTGGAAAATGAGGTGTTGCTCTTCCAGCTTCCATTGAGCTTCGCTGAAACATGGCAGCAAGCCAGAGACAGAGATGTTGGCCAGGGAGCAGGGTGGTGTGTTAAAGTGGCAGGCAACAGGTAGTTCACTGTCTTTTTGTGTGGACAGAACGTAGATGTTCTGTGAAGCGGTCACCCAGTCTAAGCTTCATTTCCCCAATGTAGAGGAGACCACATTGTGAACAGCGAATGCAGTAGACTAGACTGTGTGAAGTGCAGTTGGAGAGCTGCTTCACCTGGAAGGTACATTTGGGCCCTTGGATAGGGAGGAGGTAAATAGGCAGGTGTTACACCTTTGCCAGTTGCAGGGGATGGTGTCGTGGAGCTTTGGTGGCGGCGTCAGGGGGTGTGGTGTAACAAAGTCAGGGTGGGGTCATGGTCCGGGGAAGATAGGAGGAGGTATCTGAGAGCTGGGACCTCTGTGCCCATTTCTTTGGGCAGGAGTCCTCTCCCCATCCCACAGGTCCCTTTTCCCAGTTCTAACGCTCTCCCTGTACCTGGATCCCTCCCTCTGGCCTTTCACCTGCACTTTCACTGAGAACTGGCTAGCGCAGTCGGCAGAGCATGAGACTCTTAATCTCAGGGTCGTTGGTTCAAGCCCCATGCTGGGTGTCTTTGTTTCTTACAACTCCACTTTCTATAATGGCACAGTGTCTCAGTGGTTAGGACTACTGCCTCACAGCGCGCCAGGGACCCTGGTTTGATTCCAGCCTCGGGTGACTGTCAGTGTGGAGTTTGCACATTCTCCCCGTGTCTGTGTGGGTTTCCTCTGGGTGCTCCAGTTTCCTCCCACAATCCAAAGATGTGCAGGTTAGGTGGATTGGCCAGGTTAAATTGCCCATAGTGTTCAGGGATGTTTAGAGTTAGATATGGGAAATACAGGGGTAGGAGAACAGGTCTGGGTGGGATGCTCTTTGGAGGGGTGATGTGGACTTGTTGAGCCGAATGGCCTGTTTCCATACTGTAGTGATTCTACGATTCTAACTATAGATGCGACATTAGTCGCCTCAATTTCTCTGCCCCCTTCACTCAATCCAACCTATCTCCCTCCAAACTGACCGCACTCTCTGCACTTAGATCTAGCCCTGACTTCGTTATTAAGCCTGCTGATAAGGGTGGCTGTTGTAGTCTGGTGTATTACATTGCAGAGGCTGAGTGCCAGCTCTCAGATAGCTTCTCCTATCTTCCCCCGGACCATGACCCCACCGTGGCACATCAGGCCATTGTATCAACTACAGTCACTGATCTCATTTCATCTGGTGACCTCCTCCCACTGCCTCCAAGCTGCTGGCCCCCGCCCCTGCACAGCTCACGTTTACCTCCTTCCAAAAATCCACACTGTCTGGACAGACCCATTGTATTAGCCTGCTCCTGCCCCACAGAACTCATCTTTTCCTACTGTGACTCAGTCTTTTATCCCCAGTCTAGTCCTCGCTCACATACATCTGCAATTCCTCTGACGCTTTATGCCAGTCTTGGAATTTCCAGTTTGCAGGTTCCGGTTGCCTCCTCTTTACCGTGGACATGTAATCCTTTTACATGTCCATCTCCCACCAGGATGGTCTCAGGACTCTCCGCCTCTACTTGGAACAAAGGCCTGAACCATCCCCACCCACCACCATCCCCTCTGTCCTTATCGTCAACAACTTCTTTTTCAACTCCTCTCATTTTCTTCAGATCAGAGGGGCGGCCATGGGTACCCGCATGGGCCCCAGTTATGCCTGTCTCATCATAGGCTACGTGGAACATTCCTTGTTCCAGTCCTATTCTGGCCCTACCTGCAACTCTCTCTACGATATATCGATGATATCATCGGTGCTGCTTCCCTCTTTCATCCGGAATTGGAAAAGTTCATCGATTTCGGTTCCAATTTCCACCCTGCCCTCACTTTCACCTGGTCTATCTCTGACTCCTCCCTTCCCTTCTCAACATTTCTGTTTCCATTTCTGGGCATAGACTAGCCACTAATTTCCACTATAAACACACTGACTCCCACAGCTACCTGGACTATACATCCTCACGCCCTGCTTCTTGTGAAACTCAGTTCCTGTTTCTGTCACACAGGTCTGATGAGGCCAACTTTGACAAGGGACCTCTGAAATGTCCACCTTCTTCCTCAACCAAGGATTCTCCAGCACCATTGTCAACAGGGCCCTTAACCAGGTCCGACTCATCTTCCACATTTCTGCCCTCATCCCCTCTCTTCCCTCCTGCAACAGTGACAGGGTTTCCCCTGTCCTCACCTACCATCCCACCAGCATCCACATCCAGAAGATCATCAGATGCAATTTCTGCCACGTCCACCGAGATGCCACCACCTGACACATATTCCCCTCCCTTATCTGCCTTCCACAGGGACTGTTCCCTCTGGGACACTCTGGCCCACTTTTCCTTCACTCCCAACAAACCCTAACCCCCAAACCCCATGGCACCCTCCCCTGCAGCCGCCAAAGGTGTAACACTCGCCCATTTACTCCTCTTTCCTCAGTATCCAAGGGCCCAAACATATCTTCCAGGTGAAACAGTACTTCACCTGTACTTCCCACAATCTAGTCTCCTCTATCTTGGGGAAACAAAGCGTAGACTGGGTGACCGCTTCGCAGAACATGTAGTTCTGATCGCAAAAATGATCGAGCTTCCAGTTGCCTTGGTTTCTAGAGGGATTGAGTTTAAAAGCAAGGAGATTTATGTTACAGCTGTATCGGGAGCTGGTGAGGCCACACCTGGAGTACTGTGTACAGTTTTGGTCTCCTTACTTGAGAAAGCACGTACTGGTCACTGGAAGGGTTGCATTGGAGATTCACTCGGTTGATTCTGGAGTTCAGAGGGTTGGCATAAGAGGAGACACTGAGTAGACTGGGATTATATTCATTGGAATTCAGAAGAATGATGGTGGAATCTTATAGAAACATATAAAATTATGAAGGGAATAGATAACAGAAGCAGGGAGAATGTTTCCACTGGCGGGTGAAACTAGAACAAGAGGGCATAGCCTCAAAAGAAGGGGGAGCAGATTTAGGACGGAATGGAGGAGGAACTTCTTCACCCAAAGGGTTGTGAAGTAGTTGAGGCTTCCTCATTGAATGTTTTTAAAGCCAATGTAGATAATCTTTTGAACAGTAAAGGTTATGCTGAGAGGGTGGGTAAGTAGAGCTGAGGCCACAAAAAGATCAGTCGTGAACTTATTGAATGGTGACACGGGCTCAAAAAGCCAGATGATCTACTCCTGCTCCTGGTTCTTATGTTCTTTTAACACACCATCCTATTCCCTGGCTAACATCTCTGTCGCAAGCTGGAAGAACACCACCCCATTTTCTGCTTGGCGACCCTGCAGCCCTTTGGAGTCATGATGACTTGAATAATTTTAGGGCCTGAACTCTCCCCTTTCCTAGCCCCCTACCTCATGCACCAGATCTTGTTATCACATAGCCTGCCATTACACACTACCTATTGTTAGCCACTGACAGTCTACATTAACAGCTATTCATTCTTCTAGTCAGATTGTATCTACTACTTTGTTTGTCCAACTGCTCTTCTCTCTCTTTGGGCTCTCTCCCACGTATCCTTGACTCCTCACCCCTCCCACCCTAACTTCTGGATATAAACTAAGAGTTTCCTAGCTACCATCAGGTCTGAGGAAGGGTCACTGGAGCCACAACGTTATTTCTGACTTCTCTTCACAGATGCCTGGCTCTGTGGCTCAGAAGGGAAGGGGGCAGAATAGGAGCATGATAGTGATAGGAGATTCAATGGTTAGGGGAACAGACAGGAGATTCTGTGGTACCGAGCGAGACTCCCGGATAGTATGTTGCCTCCTGGGTGCCAGGATCAGGGATTTCTCAGATCGAGTCTACAGGATTCTTAAGGGGGAGGGACAGCAGCGAGAAGTCGTGGTACACATCAGTACCAATGACATAGCTAGGAAAAGGGATGAGGACCTGAAAAGGGAGTTAGGTTGGAAGCCAAAAGCCAGGATGAGCACAGTAGTAATCTCAGGATTACTACAGGTGCCATGGGCTAGTGAGGCTAGGAATAGAGAACAAGTGCAGCTGAACACGTGGCTACAGAGCTGGTGTAGAACATAGAACATAGAACAATACAGCGCAGAATAGGCCCGTCGGCCCTCAATGTTGCGCCGACCTGTGAACTAATCTAAGACCATCCCCCTACACTATCCCATCATCATCCATATGCTTATCCAAAGACTGTTTAAATGCCCCTAATGTGGCTGAGTTAACTACATTGGCAGGCAGGGCATTCCATGCCCTTACCACTCTCTGAGTAAAGAACCTGCCTCTGACATCTGTCTTAAATCTATCACCCCTCAATTTGCAGCTATGCCCCCTCGTACTAGCCGATGTCATCATCCTAGGAAAAAGACTCTCACTGTCCACCCTATCTAATCCTCTGATCATTTTGTAGGTCTCTATTAAATACCCTCTTAGCCTTCTTCTCTCCAATGAGAACAGACCCAAGTCCCTCAGCCTTTCCTCATAAGACCTTCGCTCCAGACAAGGCAACATCCTGGTAAATCTCCTCTGCACCTTTTCCAATGCTTTCACATCCTTCCTGTAATGGGGCGACCAGAACTGTACGCAATATTCCAAGTGAGGCCGCACTAGCGTTTTGTACAGTTGCAGCATGACATCACGGCTCCGGAACTCAGTCCCTCTACCAATGAAACCTAACACACCGTCTGCCTTCTTAACAGCACTATCAACCTGGGTGGCAACTTTCAGGGATCTATGTACCTGGACACCAAGATCCCTCTGCACATCCACACTACCAAGAATCTTTCCATTGACCCAGTGTTCTGCCTTCCTATTATTCTTCCCAAAGTGCATCACCTCACATTTATCTGCATTGAACTCCATTTGCCACCTTTCAGCCCAATTCTGCAGTTTATCCAAGTCTCCCTGCAACCTGCAACATTCTTCCACACTGTCCACCACTCCACCGACTTTAGCGTCATCTGCAAACTTACTAACCCATCCACCTATGTCTGTGTCCAAGTCATTTATAAAAATGACAAACAGCAGTGGTCCCAAAACAGATCCTTGTGGCACACCACTAGTAACCGGACTCCAGGCTGAATATTTTCCATCAACCACCACTCTTTGGCTTCTTTCAGAAAGCCAGTTTCTAATCCAAACTGCTAAATCTCCCTCAATCCCATGCCTCTGCAATTTCTCCAATAGCCTACCATGTGGAACCTTATCAAAGGCTTTACTGAAGTCCATGTACACCACGTCAACTGCCCTACCCTCATCCACATGCTTGGTCACCTTCTCAAAAAACTCAGTGAGGTTTGTGAGACACGACCTGCCCTTGACGAATCCATGTTGACTATCTCCAATCAAATTGTTGCTTGCTAGATGATTATAAATCCTATCTCTTATAATCCTTTCCAAAACTTTTCCTACAACAGATGTAAGGCTCACTGGTCTATAATTACCTGGGTCATCTCTACTGCCCTTCTTGAACAAGGGCACAACATTTGCAATCCTCCAGTCCTCTGGTACTAAACCTGTAGACAATGATGACTCAAAGATCAAGGCCAAAGGCTCCGCCATCTCCTCCCTAGCTTCCCAGAGAATCCTCGGAAAAATCCCATCGGGCCCAGGGGATTTATCTATCTTCACACCTTCTAGGATTGATAACACCTCCTCCTTACTAACCTCAATCCTTTCAAGTCTAATAGCCCGTATCTCAGTCTTCTCCTCTACAATATTCTCCTTTTCCTGAGTGAAAACAGATGAGAAATATTTGTCTAGCACCTCTCCGATCTCCACAGGATCCACACACAACTTCCCACTTCTGTCTTTGACTGGCCCTATTCTTACCCTAGTCATCCTTTTATCCCTCACATACCTATAGAAAGCTTTAGGGTTCTCCTTAATTCTACCTGCTAATGACTGCTCATGTCCCCTCCTTGCTCTTCTTAACTCTCTCTTTAAATCCTTCCTAGCTAATCTGTAACTCTCCATCGCCTCATCTGAACCATCTCGTCTCAATGTCACATAAGCCTCCCTCTTCTGCTTAACAAGAGATACAATTTCTTTGGTAAACCAAGGTTCCCTTACCTTATCACTTCCTCCCTGCCTGACAGGGACATACCTATCAAGGACACACAATATCTGTTCCTTAAACCAGCTCCACATTTCGATTGTCCCCATCCCCTGCATTTTGCTACCCCATTCTATCCCTCCTAAGTCTTGCCTAATTGCATTATAATTGCCTTTCCCCCATCTAT
Source organism: Ginglymostoma cirratum (assembly GCA_024137785.1). Lineage (NCBI taxonomy): Eukaryota > Metazoa > Chordata > Chondrichthyes > Orectolobiformes > Ginglymostomatidae > Ginglymostoma > Ginglymostoma cirratum. The sequence goes on along the minus strand of JAHRHZ010000288.1, from coordinate 12,878,070 downwards.
AACTCTGCTCCTGCTCGACGCGCACTCTGCGTCACGAGGTAAGTTTTTAAAAGGAGAAGCTCACCTTCCCAGGCTGCCCTCGCGCCTCCTTCCGGACTCCCGCCGCTGAAACGACTGAAAGCTTCTGTCTGAAAGTGTAGGAGGGAGGGCGTGAAAGGACTGAAAGTGTAAGAGGGAGGGCTTCAGGTTTGTGGATCATTGGGATACCTTCTGGGGAAGGTAGGACATGTACAGGAAGGACGGGTTGCACCTGAACCAGAGGGGCACCAATATCCTGGGCGAGAGGTTTGCTAGAGCTCTTTACAAGAGTTTAAACTAGTTTGGCAGGTGGATGGGAACTGGAGGTACAGAGCAGAGGATGGGGTAGCCAGTGTACAGACAGATAGAGCAAGCAGAGAATCTATGAGGAAGGATAAGCAGTTGATAGGGCATTGTTGCAGTCAGTGTGACGGGTTGAGGTGTGTCCGCTTCAATGTAAGAAGTGTCAGGAATAAGGGTGACGAAGTTAGAGCATGGATCAATACTTGGAACTACGATGTTGTGGCCATTACAGAGACTTGGATAACACAGAGGCAGGAATGGTTGTTGGATGTTCCGGGGTTTAGATGTTTCAAAAGAAATAGGGAGGGAGGTAAAAGAGATGGGGGAGTGGCATTGCTAATCAGGGATGGTATAACAGCTGCAGACAGGGAGGTCGTGGAGGACGGTTTGTCTACTGAGTCAGTATGGGTAGAAGTCAGAAACCGGAAAGGAGCAGTCACTTTATTGGGAGTTTTTTTATAGACCCCCCAATAGCAACAGAGACGCTGAGGAACAGATTGGGAGACGGATTTTGGAAAGGTGCAGAAATAATAGGGTTGTTGTCATGGGTGAGTTCAACTTCCCTAATATGGACTGGAACCTCCTAAGTGCAAATAGTTTGGATGGAGCAGAGTTGGTCAGGTGTGTCCAGGAAGGATTTCTGACTCAATATGTAGATAGGCCGACTAGAGGGGAGGCCATATTGGATTTGGTGCTTGGCAATGAACCAGGTCAGGTGTCAGATCTCTCAGTGGGAGAGCACTTCGGTGATAATGATCACAACTCCCTGACCTTTACTATAGTCATGGAGAGGGATAGGAGCAGACGGTATGGGAAAGTATTTAAATGGGGGAGGGGGAATTACAATGCTATTAGGCAAAAGCTACCGAGCACCAATTGGGATCAGATGTTCTCAGGGAAATGCACGATAGAAATGTGCAGGTTGTTTAGTGAACAGTTGCTACAGGTACTGGATAGGTTTGTCCCACTGAGGTAAGGGAGAGATGGTAAGGTGAGGAACCTTGGATGACGAGACATACTGAACACCTAGTCAAGAGGAAGAAGGAAGCTTACTTAAGGTTGAGGAAGCAAGGATCAGACAGGGCTCTAGAGGTCTGCAAGGTAGCCAGGAAGGAACTGAAGAATGGACTTAGAAGAGCTAGAATGGGGTTTGAGAAAACCTTGGCGGGTAGGATCAAGGAAAACCCCAAGGCGTTCTATACTTATGTGAGGAACAAGAGGATGGTCAGCATGAGGGTAGGGCTGATCAGGGATAGTAGAGGGAGCTTGTGCGCAGAGTCAGAGGAGGTAGGGGAGGTCCTTAATGAATACTTTGCTTCAGAATTCACCAGTGAGAGGGACCTTGACATTTGTGAGGACAGCATGAAACAGGCTAATATGCTTGAACAGGTTGATGTTAGGAAGGAGGATGTGCTAGAAATTTTGAAAAACACGAGGATAAATAAGTCCCCTGGGCCAGATGGGATCTACCCAAGGTTTCTACAGGAAGCAAGGGAAGAGATTGCTGTCCCTTTGACAATGATCTTTGCATCCTCACTGTCCACTGGAGTAGTGCCAGAAGATTGGAGGTTGGCAAATGTCATTCCCTTGTTCAAGAAAGGGAATAGGGATAATTCTGGAAATTACAGAGTGGTCAGTCTTACTTCTGTGGTGGGCAAATTATTGGAGAGGATTCTGAGATATAGTATTCATGATTATTTGGAAAAGCACAGTTTGATTAGAAATAGTCAGCATGGTGTTGTGAGGAGCAGGTCATGCCTCACCAGCCTCATTGAATTCTTTGAGGATGTGACAAAACACATTGATGAAGGTAGATTAGTGGATGTGGTGTATATGAATTTTAGCAAGGCATTTGATAAGGTTCCATATGGTAGGCTCAGAAAGTAAGGAGGCATGGGATTCAGGGAAATTTGGCTGTCTGGATACAAAACTGGCTGTTCAATAGAAGACAGAGGGTGATAGAAGACGGAAAGTATTCAGCCTGGACCTCGGTGACCAGTGGTGTTCTGCAGGGATCTGTTCTGGGACCTCTGCTCTTTGTGATCTTTTTAAATGACTTGGATGAGGAAATGGAAGCTGAATTAGAAAGTCTGCCAATGACACAAAGGTTGGTGGAGTTGTGGATAGTGTGAAGAGCTGTTGTAGGTTACAACGGGACATTGACAGGATGCAGAGCTGGGCAAAGGAGTGGCAGATGGAATTCAACCCAGAAAAGTGTGAAGTGATTCATTTTGGAAGGTCGAATTTGAATGCAGAATACAGGGTTAATGGCAGGATTCTTGGCAGTGTGGAGGAACAGAGGGATCTTGGGGTCCACGTCCATAGATCCCTCAAAGTTGCTACCCAAGTTGATAAGGTTGTTAAGAAGGCGTATGGTGTGTTGGTTGTCATTGGCAGCGGAATTGAGTTTAAAAGACGTGAGGTTATGCTGCAGCTCTATAAAACACTGGTTAGACCACACTTGGAATATTGTGTTCAGTTCTGGTCATCTCATTATAGAAAAAGATGTGGGAACTTCAGAAATGGTGCAGAGGAGATTTATCAGGATGCTGTCTGGACTGGAGGGCAGGTCTTATGAGGAAAGGTTGAGGGAACTAGGGCTTTTTTCAATGGAGTGAAGTCGGATGAGAGGTGACGTGATAGAGGTTTACAAGATGACGAGAGGCATTGATAGAGTGGATAGTCAGAGACATTTTCCCAGGACGGAAATGACTATTACGAGGGGGCATAATTTTACAGTAATTGGTGGAAGGTAGAGGGGAGATGTCAGAGGTAGGTTCTTCACACTGAGTGGTGGGCGTGTGGAATGTGCTGCCAGCAGTGGTAGTGGAGTCAGATACTTTAGAGACTTTTAAGCGACTCTTGGATAGGCACATGGAGGATAGTATAATGTAGGGTATGCAGGGTAGATTGATCTTCGTAGTATAATAGGTCGGCACAACATCGCGGGCCGAAGGGCCTGTACTGTGCTGTACTGTTCTATGCTCTATGCTGGCAGACCTGCTGAGCTTTTCCAGCAAATTCTGTTTTTGTTTCTGGTAATGCCTGTATTTATTACTGACCTGACTGTGTCTTTGACGAGGTGATGACTAGCCAGTTTCCTGAACCAACGCAGTTCAATGTGGGTACGTACACCTCCAGTGCTGTTTGCAAGGGAACTCTAGGATTTTGACCCCCACAACAGTGAAGTTTCTTTATTCTTTATTCATTGACAGGATGAGGGTGTCGCTGGCTAGGCAGCATTTATTGACCATCCCTAATTACCCACAGGGCAGTTATGAGTCAACCAGATTGCTGTGGGTCTGGAGTCACATGTAGGCCAGACCAGGTAAGGATGGCAGTTTCCTTCCCTGAAGGGCATTAGTGAACCAGATAGGTTTTTCCCGACAATTTGACAATCGATCCTTAATTCCAGATATTCTATTGAATTCAAACTCCACCATCTGCTGTGGAGGGATTTGAACCCAGGTCTCCAGAACCTTATCTGGGTGTCTGGATTAACAGCCCAGCAATAACGCCATTTGGCCAACACCTCCCAGTGGTCACTGGACCCAAAACGTTAACTCTAATTTTTCCTTCACTGATGCTGCCAGGCCTGCTGAGCTTTTCCAGCAACTTCTGTTTTTATTGCTAAGCTGCAGCAATATCAGGGCAAGTTAGAATGGTACAAGGCACAGAGGGGAACTTGCAGGTGGTAGCGTTCTCATGTATCTGATGCTCTTGTCCTTCTAGATCGTGGAGGTTTGGAAGGTGCTGTAAACAGAGTTGTGGTGACTTGCTGCAATGCATCTGTGGATGGTAATACACCATTGCTGCTGTGGAGAGCATGAACGTTTGAGGTCCTGGATCTATTGCCAAACTACCAGGGCTGCTTTGTTCCAGATTGTATTGAGTGTCTCAAGTGTTGTTGGAATTATACTTCTGCAGATGTGGAGGGAATTCCATCACACCCTAGATTTATAGCTTGTAGATGATATATCACATGCAATAGAATTGCGGTTGTGCCCTTATATAAAACAATGCAGTATAAATCCACTTATGCTGCTCTCCTCAATTCCTGTAAGGCTTTTCAGTGCCTTGTACAGCTGATATGAAAATGCTGGAAGCTATGGGAGTCCATGAATGATCCCATTCCCCAGTTGCAAAGAGTACATAATAGAAGCGGAGATATTTAACTTAACGGTCTGCAAAGAGAAGCAAGTGAAGACTGTTTACTGTCACTCATCCTGATGTCCTCACATCAACATTAGTTTAAGGATTGCAATGCCCCTTTCATAAAGGTTGTGTTGTTTGTGAACTCTCTTCACCCAATTGCTGTTATCTACATGCTAGAGTGTTCAGTGGACACAGTCCAAGGATTAGGCAAAGGCCTCTGTGATCTTCACCGACAGCAGAGTCCAATTACTGCCAGGTTGACAGCATAAGCCATGCTCAAATCATCTTAATTGTCTTGAACCAACAGACATGCAAGGAGGGATTCCTACCAGCACCAAACTCAAGTCACGAGGTGACTCAAGGTAAATTTAAAAATTCTAACATGTATTGACCTGCTGCAGAACATTTTGAGAAGGGAGGAGTCATTTTTACTGTAAGCAATTCTTACAGATAAAACAATGGACATGGACTAATGCTAAGTTGAGCCTATATGCTGCAATGAATTGGAACATTTAGACCACAAAAAACAAACTAGCATATTCACAGCTGTTCTGCATATGTTTGTTATAGAATGAATTGTAGCTTTGAAGCTTAGCAAGACAACAGCTGGAAGGCATTAGGTGAAGTCTGGAGAAATCACTTGCTCATATATTCAGGATTCATTCTTTAGTAGAACTGAATTGTAGAAGCATAAGTAATCCATTAATTGCTATATCTCCAACTGATGGAACCAGCATTCCAGGTATTCTAGATTCCAACTGCAAAAGCCTCAGGGTTTTTGAGAAGATTTGTAGCTCGGGTTGTTGACTTGTTCACTGAGCCGGTAAAGTTTGTTTGCAGACATTTCGTCACCACTCTAGGTAACGTTATCAGTGCGCCTCCGGTGAAACGTTGGTGTTCTGCCTCTCTTGCTATTTACATGTCTCGGATTGTTGGGGTGGATGGCATCACTTCCAGATTTGTCTCTTAGTGGTTGGTACATAGTGGTCCAGCTCTACGTTTGTTAACGGAGTTCCGGTTTGAGTGCCAGGCCTCCAGGAATTCTTGCGCATGTCTTTGGTTGGCTTGTCCTAGAATGGCTACATTGCCCCAGTCGAATTCGTGTCCCTCTTTGTCCTTGTCTATTGAAATGAGTGATAGTTGGTCATGTCTTTTGGTAGCTAGTCGGTGTTCGTGAATCCCGATGGTTAGTTTCCTTCTGGTTTGCCCTATGTAATGTCTTTGGGTGGTCTTTGCATGGTATCTTGTAAATAATGCGGGTTCTGTTAGTTGTGGTTGTTGGATCCCTTATTCTTGTCAGTAGCTGTCGGCATGTAGTTTCTAAAGACACAGTACAGGTGTTCCTCCTCGGATTTGCGCAGCTCCAAGGTGCTGCAGTGTGTTGCGGCTCGCTTGAACAGAGCTTTGATGCAGCTCCGTTTGTGGGTATTGGGATGATTGCTATTGTAGTTGAGTACCTGATCCGTATGGGTGGCCTTCCTGTGTGCGCTGGCCTGGAACTCACCATTCACCTTACATTCAATCCATTATGTCCAGGGAGGGAGGTCTGTTGTTATTCTTCTTTTCCCTGGTGAGGATGTTGTTCACGAGTAGATGGGTTTCCTCCAGTTTAAGAGTGTTTGATAATGACAAAGGTGTCATCCACGTAGCGGATCCATTGTTTTGGTTGGATGGGGGGGTGGGGCTGCAGTATGGCTTCTGCTATTAATCCTGATATCGGTGATGCCATGGGTGTTCCGTTGATTTGTCCGTATACCTTGCCATCGAAGGTAAGTGCATTGTGAAGCACAGATCCAGCAGTTTGAGGGTGCCATCTTTGCTGATGGTGTTGGTGTTGTCGTTGTCAGGTCTCTGAATCCCTGGTCTTTCTAGTAGCGAGGCTATTATCTCCCTAGCTAGGGGGATGTTTACAGAGGTAAATAGTGCAGTCACGTTGAAGGAGACTATGATCTTGTCTATATCTATTCTGGCATCCTTGATGATGTTGAGGAATTCTTGGGTGGAGTGGGGAGTGGTTTGAGCCATCTACTTGGTGTTTCAGTCTCCTTTGTAGTTTTTTCACTAGTCTGTATTTCGGTATACGCAGCAGTGAGATTATGGGTCTGAGAGGGACCTCCAGCCTGTGTACCTTGGGGAGTTCATAGAAGCTGGATGTGTTTGCTTCTGCTGGTTTTATTCTCTGGTAATCAAGTTTGCTAATTTCACCAGTTTTGTGAAGATTTCTCAGTGTGGTTATAAAACGATTTTACAATTGTGGTGGTAGGTCTGTCATCATCTGTTGGTAGGTGTCAGCATCTGTGAGTAAAGCGTTCACTTTCTTGACATACTGTGTTCTGTTCAGTATGACAGTCATGTGCCCTTTGTCTGCTGGTAGGATTATGATGTTTCGGTCTCTTGAGCCCTTGTAGGGCTTTCCTCTCTAGTGTGTTGAATGTGTTCCATTCAATCCTTCTGTTTTGTGTTGGGGCTACTGTCTGACAGTTTGCCGAGTCAGTTGTTTTTTTTAATGTGGATTCGCGTGCAGCTAGGAAGTCGGTTTTATTAGCATCTCTGTGATTGGCATTTAGTCCACATACCGGCATGGCTTTTTCAGTGTCTGAGTGTGGTCAGTCAGATAGTATCCTTATCTGAGTGTCTGCCCTGTCTATGTTGTTGTTGTGGGTAAATTTAGTCAATTTTTTTTTCTGTAGTGCCTGTCTTTTCTTGGTCTTGGTCTGTTCAGCTGTTTTGTGTGCTTGTGGATTGTTTAGCAGTGGCTTGTATCTTACACTGTGTGACAGTACCTGCTCTTTGATGCATTCAAATGAAGTTGCTCCCAGGTGGTGCACATTCGAATGGCATTAGTTTCCCATCATCGGGCTAGTTTGAGCGTGTTGCGCCCATGGGCGTTCAAGGTTTTTGAGAAGATTACATCAAGGACATATCTGAAATGACCACCAGATTACTCTGCCCCCTAGGAATCACTGTATCCTACATACTGACAGCTACTAACGAGAATAAAGGATCCAACAACCTCAAATAACAGAACCCACGTTATTTACAAGATACCATGCAAAGACCACCAAAACATTACGCAGGGCAAACCAGAAGGAAACTAACCATCAGGATTCATGAATATATCACTCATTCCAATACACGCGGACAAAGAGGGACACCAATTTGACTGGGACAATGTAGCCATCCTACGACAAGCCAACCAAAGACATGTACGAGAATTCCTGGAGGCCTGGCACTCAAACCGGAACTCAATTAACACATAGAACCAGACACAATAGAATCCGGAAGTGATGCCACCCACCCCAAGAAACCAAGGCACATAAATAGCAAGGGGAAGACACCAACGCTTCACCGGCAGCACACTGATGATGTTATCTAGCATGGTCATGAAATGTCTGCAAATGAACTTGCTAGCTTAGTGAGCAAGTCAACAACCACAAAAGCCTCAATTGTACAAAAGTTTGCAATTATTTTATTTTTACAAGTGAGTTTTATATCTTTCATGGGATGTACATGATGCTGCAAGGTCCAGTTTATTGGCATTTGGTGACTGTCCCAAGGTAATCATGCCACCAGCCTTTTTGACAATGCTCCAATCATGAAGAGGATACGATCTGGTCTCAAGAAAGAAAACATATACAACAAGGTAGAGGTGAGAATTAGAGGAGAACATGGAGTCACTAATGCTGCCCAACCGTGTGTTCATCGGATGTGCTTGATCTCCTCAATGAATAGGGCCAGGTTGTGCATGGCAACATAGATAATTTTATTTTTAGTAGCATAAGATGAACAATCTAGTCATCTACCTTGCTATAGTTTGTGGGACCTGACTGAGCACAAATTAGTTGATATATGTGTGCACGTTACAATCAGAATAGTGACTATTTTTTTTTTGGCTGCAAAGAAATATTGCTGCACATTTGGAACTTTAAAAAGTGCTGATTAAATGTAATTTTTTTTTGGTATGTTGCTGCAGTGCAGCGGTCCTTAAACATTGTACATTTCAGCAGGCTGACAACAGCTTTTGGGCACAAGTACCTTGTAGTATTATCAAGAAAAATTAACACTGAACTACACAAAGGTATATCAGGGCAGGTGACCAAAAGCTTGATCAAACAAACAGGTTTAAGAACCAACTTAAAGGAGGGGGAAAAAAGGTAGAAGAACTGCAGAGATTTACAGAAATCCAAAGTTTGGGGCCAAGGGAGCTGAAAAAATGGCTGCCAATTGTGCAGCAATTAAAATAGGAATACACAGGATGTCAGAATTGGATGACCACAGATACCTCGGAGGCTTGTAGGTCCAGAGGATGGTTATACAAGTGTCAGTTTAGTTAGATGCAGAATGTAACACGCACATCTTTTGACTAAAAATGAGAAGTCGCCCGAGTACAAAAGCTAGCTAGAAATACAAAACTAGTTAGTAAGAGTTTTTCCAAATAGTTCACTAGATAAGTGATACTGAGCAAATTCTGGAACTGCAAGCTGACAAGTACCCAGCACTAAACTGACTTCATAGGGGCTAAAAAGATATAGCATGCGAGATAATTAGTGAGCTGGTTTTAATCTTGCAACATTCTCCAGATTCTGGAGAAGTTCCATTCAATTGGAAAATAGTTAATAGTACTACTTTATTCTAAGAAAAAGGAGACAGATGTAAGGTTTATGAAACTGGGATCAGACAAGGCCCTTAAGGAATATAAAGGAAAGAATGAACTTAAACAAGGAGTTAGGAGGGCTAACAGGGGCTATGAAATGCCTTTAGCAAATGAGATTAAGGAGAATCACAAAGCATTTTATACGTATATTAGGAGCAAGAGGGTGGCTAGGGAAAGGGTAAATCCACTCAGCGACAAAGGAGGGAATTCATATATGGAGTCAGAGGAAGTGAACAAGATCTTTAATGAGCACTTTGCATCGATATTCACTGAGAAGGGCATGGATGATGCTAATATTAGAAAGGAATATGTTGGAAACGTAGGCCAAATCAACATTAAGAAAGAGGAAGTGTTGGGTGTCTTGAAAAACGTTAAGGTAGATAAATCCCCGTGGCCTGAAGGGATCTATCCCAGGTTACTGGGGGAGGCAAGGGAGGAGATTGGGGCTTTGACAGAGATCTTTGTATTCTCTAGCCACAGGCAAGGTCCCAGAAGACTGGAGAATAGCTAATGTTGTTCCTTTGTGTTAGAAGGGCAACAGAAATAATCCAGAAAATTATAATCCAGGAACTATGTCTCACTCCTTCTGGAAAACATCCAATATTTTGGCTCCAACCACTTTCTGTGGCAGACAATTCCAGAGACTCACAACTCTCTGGCTGAAGAAATTTCTCATCTCAGTCCTAAATGGCTGACGCTGTATGTCTATACCATGATCCCCGATTCTGGACTTCTCGGTCATTGGGAACTTTCTTCCTGCACTTATCCTTTAAGTCCTATTAGGACTATTAGAATTTTTTGTGTATCCATTGGATCCTCCTTCATTTCAAGTCCAGTGAACATAATCGCAACTGATCCAGTCTCTCTTCATGTCAGTCCTTCCATCCCAGAAATCAGTCTGGTAAACCTTTGCTGCACTCTCTCCATCGCCAGAACTTTCTTCTGCAGATAGAGACCAAAACTGTATACGATACTCCAGGAATGGTCTCATTCGTACAGTTATAGCAAGACATCCCTGCTCCTGTACTTGAATCCACTCACAATGAAGGCCAACGTACCATTTGCCTTCTTCACTGCCTACTACACTTGCATATTTACTTTCAGTGACTAGTGTACAAGAACACCCAGGTCTCACTGCATCTCCTCTTTTCATAATCAATCACCATTCAGATAATAACGTGCCTTCCTATTTTTGCTCCCAAATTGGGAAACTTCACACTTAAGATACTGGAACAAAATTGAGCAATTTACCTATGTTACACATCCCAAACTTATCCAAGCCACGGTGGAATGAAGGTTGGTGGAGTTGTGGATAGCGTGGAGGGCTGTCGTAGGCTGTAACGGGACATTGACAGGATGCAGAGCTGGGCAAAGAAGCAGCAGATGGAATTCAACCAGGAAAAGTATGAAGTGATTCATTTTGGAAGGTCGAATTTGAATGCAGAATACAGGGTTAATGGCAGGGTTCTTGGCAAATGTGGAGGAACAGAGGGATCTTGGGGTCCATCGATCCCTCAAAGTTACTACCCGAGTCGATAGGGTTGTAAGGAAGATGTATGGTGTGTTGGCTTTCATTGGTAGGGGAATTGAGTTTAAGAGCTGCGAGGTTATGCTGCAGTCTATAAAACCTTGGTTAGACCACACTTGGAATATTGTGTTCAGTTCTGGCCGCGTCATTATAGGAAGGATGTGGAAGCTTTAAAGAAGGTGCAGAGGAAATTTACCAAGATGCTGCCTGGGCTGGAGGGCAGGTCTTATGAGGAAAGGTGGAGAGGTGGAGAGGGCTGGGGCTTTTCTCATTGGAGTGAAGAAGGATGAGAGGCGATTTTATAGAGGTGTACAAGATAACAAAAAGCTTAGATAGAGTGGATAGCCAGAGACCTTTCCCCACAGCGAAATGACGATCACGCACAATTTTAAGGTGATTAGAGGAAGGTATAGGGGAGATGTCAGAGATAGGTTCTTTACAGAGTGGTGGGTGCATGGAATGTACTGCCAGCAGTGGTAGTAGAGTCAGATACATTAGGGACATTTAAGCTACTCTTGGAATAGGCACATGGATGATGGCAAAATGAAGGGTATGCAGGTTAGCTTTGATTTTAGAGTAGGATAATAAGTCGGCAGAACATCATGGGCCGAAGGGCCTGTACTGTGCTGTACTGTACTGTTCTATATATATATCTGCATCTTCCTCAGAGCTCAGCCTCCCATTCAGCCTTGCATCGTCAACGAACCTACAGATACTATATTCAGTTCCCTATCTAAATCATTTGTACTGTGAATTGCTGGGGTCCAAGCATTGATCCCTCTGGTGCCCTATTTGGCAAAAGATCTGTTTATTCCTATTGTTTGCTTCTTGTCTGCCAACCAGTTATCCATCCATGTCAGGACATTACCCCAATTCCCTGCTCTTTAACCATATATGTTGACCTCTTATTTGAAACCTTACTGAAAGCTTTCTGATAGTTCGAGTAAACCACATTCACTGATTCCCTCTTAATGACTCTACTAATTACAGCCTCAAAAAAATTCCAGTAGATTTGTCAAGCATGCTTGAGATTGTAAATTAAAAACTGAAAGAACTGAGGATGCTGTAAATCAGGAACAAAAACTAATTTGCTGGAAAAGCTCAGCAGATCTGGCAGCATCTGTGAAGGGAAAAAACAGTTAATGTTTCAGGTCCGGTGACCCTTCCTCAGAACTGATAGTGGCTGGGAAAACGTCAGTTTATTTTCTGCATATAAACTGACGTTTTCCCAGCCACAATCAGTTCTGAGGAAGGGTCACCGGACCCGAAACATTAACTGTTTTTTCCTTCACAGATGCTACCAGATCTGCCGAGCTTTTCCAGCAAATTAGTTTTTGCTCCTGTTACGCTTGAGATTGTGGAGGTTATGTATTTGGAATGTGCTGTCAGAGGAGCCTTGCTGAGTTACCTCAAAAGATGGTAGAAGCAGAATCTTCGAATATTTGACAGACAGAAGTGGGTAAGCCAGAAGGCGTAAAGGTTATTGGGTTAGGCAGCAATGCATTATGGCTAAGACTAGATCATCCATTATCATATTGAATAGACAGGACACTCATGCTCCTAATTTGGATGTGCACAGGTTTACTCAAAAATATTTGCACTTACAGGTCAATACACAGATTAAATTTCAAAGTCATGTTTTAATATTTTGATACGAAAATAAAATTTAAATAAAAATACATTCCTAAAACACTAACATGCAGATAAACAAGTGCTGAGACATTAAAAAAGTACAACTTTTTGAGACAGTAAAGCTAATATACAAAATAATACAACAGTTTGGCTTTTCAACATATACACACTAAAATATTCATTAAAAGAGCATGAACTATAAACATCCAAATTCCGAGCAGACCTTTCTGGAAAATGTCTACTCATGTACCAAATTGTTTTGTAGATGTTCTTGAGCAATCATATGATCACAAATCATTGTTTCATTCATTGAGATACTAATTAGCGCTGACAATCAAGCATGAAAAACCACATCTCATTTATTGAATGTTGTGTTCTTTGGGGAGTGTTTATTTGTCACTTTTCTTAATTAAACAATCTATAATGTATTCTTCAATTATTCAAGACAGGCAAGACCAAATGCTCAGATCAGTCACTTCAAAAATTCACGTTTGTCAAACTGTCCTGCTCAAACAATAAAACATCTTATTGCCACCATCCATGCCAAATGGCAAACAGTAATCACAATTTCTTTGTTAACAGTTTCCCAATATTTTAAGTACCTAACATGTAGATTTAAAGTTAAATGCTGTGGGAGTCATCAAAATGCACAGTGAAAATACCAAATTTAAAAAAAAAATTTGTGGGATCTGGGCAGCACTTATTGCCCGTCCCTAGTTGCCTTTGAGAAGGTGGTGGTTCGCTGTCTTCTGAACCACTGCAGTCCACCTGCTGTGGGTTGACTCATGATACCATCAGAGAGGGAATTCCAAGATTTTGACCTAGTGACAGTGAAGGAATAGGGATGTATTTCCAAATCAAGATGGCGAGTGCCTTGGAGGGGAATTTGCAAGTGATGGTGCTCCCACATATCTGCTACAATCTAGACAGGTGTGAACTTTAATGTCATTGAGTTGACTGACGCTAGCTGGTTGGAACACCAACTAGTGTCTACTGTAAGGAAGAAGCTATAGAGTGTAACTGGGAGATGAAAGAAAAATGCCTCTAAACAAAATCAATTATTCTCATTCTATATGTCAGGAGGTGACATTGGGCTTAGCTGTGTGTCTACCTTGAAGATCTATTCTGCCAACATACAGGAATTACGCACAAGAAGAAAGTTATGAGTTTGGATTTTACTGAGAGAATGTCTCCAACCAAATGAAAAGACTGAATCAACTGTCAACCAACAGGTGCTATTTTATCATTCGCTTAAAAAACAATGTGAATTTTATCAGGAAACCAGCAAGTACTGAACAGTATCAAAGTTTTTAATCAAAGGGGGAAGGGGAGGTAAAACCAGTCAACATACCTGTGCATAACAAGGAAACAGGGATTTTTTATAATCTCAATTCTGTTGGAAGGTGACAAAACTTTTGGGCCACACTGCATATAACCCAAATTTTGAAACTCTTCAGGGAAATAGGCAGGTTACATTAAAACAACAGTTAAAATTATAAGGGTTGCAATTCAAGAACATTCATTTGGATGAACAGTGCTGGAGGGTTGTACACCTACACACCAGCATCGATCGTGGCCTTTGGGAAATTGACATGACACAAATTGCTTGATGTTAGTGGACACAAAAGTGCATCTTTCGTGTATGCTTATTTTATAATTTACCAACTATTATGATGACTGAAATAAAAATATCCCACCATAAACCTACATTCTTCTATTAGTACCTTTGTTTATTGATGCACCTGGAAATACGAAGTTATTTTTATAATTAAAATCCAATTTTTCAGATGAAATACTATAAGCTTTGTTTTGCATATCATCCAGGCTATTAACATCTAGAAAATATTATTACGTTCTTGATGCTATGGTCAAAAATATTCAAGTAATCATTAAAGCTACAATCTTCTGAGATGATAGCAATGATATGACGTGATATTCAACTCTGAATAGCAGCATATGCAGGAAATAACAAGGCTCAACCTGCTCACAGCCTACAGGAGGAGCACTGAAAACTTAAAAGGGCATTACAATTACAATGGAATATAATCTGGATAATTCTGGTGATCAGCAGAAATGACAGACTCTTGGGGTATTAGAATGAGTATTTAACAGCTTCCACTTGGTTCATTTTTCACTAAAAGATAAAACAAAAATTAAACTGCATAAAAACATGCGAATTAAGAAAATTCAGGCAGCTCCTCAGACGTGTTACACAGCAAAAATTAAATGAAACACACAGAACGGACACAATGAATAACCACGTTATAACCAAACGGATCATTCAACTGATCTGATTAAATTGATACTAATATCAGTTTTTTAAAAATATATAAATTAAGATCACCTGGGAAAGTTCAGATGATTAAAGTGCATTGAACTCTTTTGTGGATTTCACATAAATGTTAGTCATCAGTAAAACATTCTGTATGTCTACCGAAGACCAGCCTCTCCAATACTTACACCAATATAGGAATGACAAAAAGAATAAGTAATTTCCAGAGGCATTTCCTGTATAGCTTCAGCAGTTACAATATTCCATCTTCAGTTGGAATTATTTTGCTCCGATAGGATTTTCTCTGTGACAAATAAAAAAAATCTTAGGATGATAACTTTCTGAAATTCCTTATTACTTTACAGAGAAGAAAGCTGCACTCAGCATTCACAGTGAAACTGATGATTTAAAGACACAAATCAAGGTATTTAATTGTCTCTACATAGACCGAGAACTGAATATTCAAAGATCATTTAGGAAGGATAGGCAAAAAGGAAAAGGAAAGAGAGTAGTCCTTAATACAGGATGAGATCAGTACGAATGAGCAAGATCTCATATCAAATGATTGAGATGTAGAATCAGTTTGGGTCAGACATTGTGGGAATTGTTTGTAGGTCACTAAACAGTAGTGGTAATGCCGGGCACAATATAAATCAGGAAATTAAAGATGCACATAATATGGGTAAGTCAGTAATAACGAGTGACTCGTATATGGATTGCGCAAAGGCAATCAGCATGATTTCTGTCAAGAGTTGTTCCTGGAGTATGTATACAATGGGCTTATGGAGCAGTATATCATGAGAAAAAGCTAGTTAATAATCTTGCTGTAAAGGAGCCTTGAATAAATAATGACTATAATGCAACAGAATTTCACATTAAATTTGCATGTTAAACAAAGATCCTAAATGTGAACAAGGGAAACTAAGAAGGTGTGAGAGCCAAGCTGACTATAATGAATTGGGATAAACACACAACAGGATTTGATCGTAGCCAGGTAATAGCTAGTATTTAAAGTAGTTCTAGGTGGTCTGCAAAAGATATACACACGCTAAGGTATAAACACGCACTGGGAAAAGTAAATCAACTATGGCTAACAAAACAGGATAAATAACGTTTTAAATCAAAGGAAGAAGTTTACAAGGATGCCAGAAGAAGTGATAAGCATGAAAATTGGCAACAATTTAGAATCCAGCAAAGTATGACCAAGAAACAGTTAATAAAAAAAACTGAAAAATACAGGGATGAGCACCTTTTTGGGATTGTACAATATGCCCCTCTCGTAGTTAACAGGAAATGGAGAAGCAAATTTGTAAGGAGATCTCACATCGAGAAGAATAATAGGGTTGTACTGGTAGGGGATCTTAAGTTTCCAAACATACACTAGGATTGCCATGGTCTTCAGGGCTTGGATGGAGAAGAATTTGTTAAGTTATGCACAAGAAAATGTTCTTATTGGAGCAGAACTTGACTTTCTCTTGGGAAATAAGGCAGGGCAAGTGACAGAGGTATCAGTGGGGGAGCACTTTGGGGCCAGTGATCATAATTCTATCAGTTTTTAAATAATTATGGAAAAGTTGGCCAGATCTAAAAGTTAAAGTTCTAAATTGGAGCAATGCCAATTTTGACAGTATTAGGCAAGAACTTTCAAAAGTTGGTTGGGAGAGGCCATTCATAGGTAAAAGGATAGTTGGAAAGTGGGAGTCAAAGTCAGAGTTGAGAGATGTACAGCATGGAAACAAACCCTTTGGTCCAACTCATCCACGCCGACCAGATATCCTAAATTAATCTAGTCCCGTTTGCCAGCATTTGGCCCATACCCCTCTGAATTCTTCCTATTCATATACCCATCCAGATTCCTTTTAAATGTTGTAATTGTACCAGCTTTCACCACTTCCTTTGGCAGCTCATTTCATACATGCATCAAACTCGGTGTGAAAATGTTGCCCCTCAGGTCCTTTTTAAATCTTTCCCCTCTCCCCTTAAACGTATGCCCTCTAATTTTGGAAATCCCACCCTAGGGAAAAAGACCTTGGCTATTCACTCCATCCACGCCCCTCATGATTTTATAAACCTCTATAAGGCCACCCTTTGGCCCCCGATGCTCCAGAGAAAATAGCCTCAGCCTATCCAGCCTCCACCGAACCCTGGCAACATCCTTGAACTGGTGCAGAAAAGATTTACAAGTTTAACTACATCCTTCCAATAGCATGGAGACCAGAAGTGAACAGTGTTCCAAAAGTGACCTAATCAACGACCTGTACAGCCGCAACATGACATCCTGACTCCTATTCTCAACGCACTGACCAAGAAAGGCAAGCATATCAAACATCATCTTCACTACCCTATTTACTGTGACTCCACCTTCACGGAATTATGAACCTGAAACTTTATTTTAAAACACAGTAGTTCATGCATTGAATAAACTGCCAGAGGAAGTGGCAGATACAGGCACAGTTACAAAAGACATCTGGATAAGTTCACGAATAGGAAACGTTTGTAGGGATATGGGCCAACGTAGGCAATTGGGACTAGTTTAGTTTGGAAACATGGTCGGCATGGACTGGTTGGAATCGAAGGGTCTGTTTCTGTGCTGTTTGAATCTAAAACGGAAACAAGATTATGAATGCAAGCTACAAAGAAACAAATGCGGTCTCTAAAAGCTTCTTTAGGCATGTAAAAAAGAAAAGATTAGCTTGGATAAATATGGGCCCATTATAGAAAATTTATAATGGAGAAGGGAAATGGCAGAGAAACTAAATTACTTTGTGTTCATGATGAAATTGAAAATCTCCCACAAATACAATACAACCAGGGAGTTGAAAAATTGAAGAACTAACAACTAATTTCTTCTCATGTAGGTAGTACTTGGTACGTTATTTGGTTAAAGGTTGATAAAATCCTTTGACCAGATGAGCTACATCTCAGAACATAGTGTTTCTATAGATTGGAAATCAGCAAATATAACTCCGTTATTTAAGAAGGGAGGAAGAGAGAGAAAGGATGTAAATTGCAGAAGTACAGACCTTGTTAGTTTGGACATCAGTAGTAGGGCAAATGTTATAACCTATTATAAAGAATATGATAAGTAGTGACAGAAAATAATGATGAAATTGCGCAGAGTCAACATGGACTTACGAAAGGCAATCATGTTTGACAAAACTTTGAGATTTTTGTGGATGTTACTAATAGCATTCAGAAAATAGAGCCAGTGGATGGTGGGGGCAGGGTTTGGATCTTCAGAAGGTTTTTAATAAAGTCTCAGAGGAGGTTAATTAAGCAAAAATAGAGTTTATGGGATTGAGAAATGGACAAAGCAGTGTAGAAATAAATAATTCTCAGAATGCTGGGAGTTGTTAGTGGGGTGCCACAAGGACCAATGCTAAGGCCATAGTAATTCACCATCAATTTAAATGATTTGGCTATGGCAACCAATTCTAATATTCTTGAATTTGCTAATGACACAAAATCAGGGCAGGAATGTAAGTTGGAAGGAAGGCGCAAGGAGGCTTCAAGTGGACTTGGACAGGTGAATTGAATGGGCAATGTCTTGGCAGATGGAATATGAGATGCGCAATTATCCACTTTGGTAGAAAGATGAGAAACACAAAATGTTTATTAAATGATAAGGGGTTGGGAAATGCAGGTGTCCGAATGGACTTTGGTACCCCTGTTCATGTGTCACTAAAACTGACATGCAGGTGCAACAACCAATAAAAGCAGCAAATGGCATGTTGGTGTTCAAAGAGGGAATGCAGCACAGAATTAAAACAGTCTTTCTGCAATTGTATGGGGCCCTGGTGACAGTATACCAGAAGTAGTGCATATAATTTAAGGATAGACATACTTGCCATTGGGCAAGTTCACCAGACTAATCCCTGGGATGACAGAAACATAGAAAAGGTTCAGGATTAGGCCATTCGGCCCTTTGAGCCTGCACCACCATTCAATATGATTATGGCTGACCACACAATCTCAGTATCCCATTCCCACTTTCTCTCCATACCACTTGTTTTATGAAGAGAAAGGGATGGGAAATAAATGTTAACCTTTCCAATAAACTGATCCTAAGAAGTGACCAAAAAAAGTCACAATAAATTAAACCAATACTTACTCGCTGCCATATATCGCACTTGTTGACCTTTTAATTCGATACTGTTCGTGAAATGTAGCCAAATTATTCACGACCGTGATTATTTGTTGAAGAGTTTTAAAGGTGACTCTTGAATCTTCAATAGTAAAGTGGGCGTATTCATCCTGTTCCAGTTGAGGACCTTGATACACATCTATACTCCCACAAGCATCTACGGAGAAATGTCAGCATAAGGAAGAAAGCATAGATGAAGTGAAGACACCAGCAATCTTCACATTCTCTCTATTATGTGAGTTCACTAGGTTCCCTAAAAGACAGTGTCAACACAGTAACATATCTTTCCACATCACAGATCTACACTTACAAACAAAAGAGTCCATTATGACCTTATAGGTCACATGTAAAATAATGTTTTCCCAGTTGAATTTAAAATGTAAACCTGAAGCCAAAGATGAAGTCACATTATTCATTGGGACATCTTGGAAACTAACCTTCCATTTTCTGTAGCCTGGGCAGGTTGGCACGAAACAGTGAAAATATCCTTTCAGCTTCCCGGTCACAGTCAATAGCTAACTGGATATTTGCTGGAGAACCCCTAGAGGCAAAGAGAAAAACAGTAGTAGAACCAACACAGGAAACAGGCTGTTAAGTTTGTTAAATTGAAAATATTCCTTCAGATATTTTTGTGTAAATGATTTTGACAGGGAGGTAGCAGAAGTAAAGTATTCACACTGGAGCTCAGCGACCAGTGGTGTTCTGCAGGGATCTGTTCTGGGACCTCTGCTCTTTGTGATCTTTATAAACGATTTGGATGAGGAAATGGAAGGGTGGGTTAGTAAGTTTGCTGATGACGCGAAGGTTAGTGGAGTTGTGGATAGTGTGGAGGGCTGCTGTAGGTTGCAACGGGACATTGACAGGATGCAGAGCTGGGCAAAGAAGTGGCAGATGGAATTCAACCCAGAAAAGTGTGAAGTGATTCATTTTGGAAGGTCAAATTTGAATGCAGAATACAGGGTTAATGGCAGGATTCTTGGCAGTGTGGAGGAACAGAGGGATCTTGGGGTCCACGTCCATAGATCCCTCAAAGTTGCTACCCAAGTTGATAAGGTTGTTAAGAAGGCGTATGGTGTGTTGGTTGTCATTGGCAGCGGAATTGAGTTTAAAAGACGTGAGGTTATGCTGCAGATCTATAAAACGCTGGTTAGACCAAACTTGGAATATTGTGTTCAGTTCTGGTCATCTCATTATAGAAAAAGATGTGGGAACTTCAGAAATGGTGCAGAGGAGATTTATCAGGATGCTGTCTGGACTGGAGGGCAGGTCTTATGAGGAAAGGTTGAGGGAACTAGGGCTTTTTTCAATGGAGTGAAGTCGGATGAGAGGTGACGTGATAGAGGTTTACAAGATGACAAGAGGCATTGATAGAGTGGATAGTCAGAGACATTTTCCCAGGGCGGAAATGACTATTCCGAGGGGGCATAATTTTAATGTGATTGGAGGAAGGTAGAGGGGAGATGTCAGAGGTAGGTTCTTTACACAGAGAGTGGTGGGCGCATGGTGCCGGCAGTGGCAGTGGAGGTGGAGTCAGATACATTAGAGACTTTTAAGTGACTTTTGTATAGGCACATGGATGATAGTATAATGTAGGGTATGCAGGGTAGATTGATCTTAGTAGGATAATAGGTCAGCACAACATTGTGGGCCGAAGGGCCTGTAATGTGCTGACTGTTTTATGTTCTATGAACTATACTCAATCCTATCCCTATCTCAAATGAAAGGCAACTTGAACTGAACTACACATGCAAGCACATAATGGGTTAATGGTATTAGAATTAGACATTACAGAAAGATTAGTGATGCATGAACAAATCCGATATACCACTTTTCTTCAATTTAGCATCACTCCCACATTTGGTTTTAATAGATTATATTGCATTGATAGAATATAGCAGAACTACTCAGATCTTATTACTATGACTGCTTATCTACTTGAGTAGATGGCGTCAAAACTACATGTAGAAGAACCTTTGCCAAGCGTAATTTGGGGTAGTATTCAGAATTGAGTTTCCTAACAACCTAGCTTATTAAATAAGTATTTCTACAAAATAAGATCTTATCAGATAACAAGCCATAAACATACATTTGTAAATATAACTAAAAATTAGGGAAGCAAAACTCAGATTTAATTAACATAGTATTTCGTGAGATTGTTGCAAGCACTAAGAGTTGGGTTACATTGTGTACTGGAGGCATGTTCCAAACTGGATACCAGACAAGTGACACCAGTGACAAATGCATTAAAACTTATTTTACTCAGTGCTTTACTGCAAATTTGTAGGTGCTTTTACAGACAAGTTGTGTTTAACCATTATTTACTGCTTTTGCTTGGAATCAGCCTGCATTCTTAAAGAGAACATGGCAGAGATAATGTTTTCCACTCAGGGAATGACTCACCCAGTACAGCTTGTGCAACCAGCAGCTTTCTCATCTGTATTTTTACAACAGATCCAGCTTCCAGATATAAAAGCACAAGGATGGTAAACATGCAGCCTCTCGGGATTGCAACGGCTCACTCTGGTGATTATCTCAATCCATTCATTGGCCTCCACACAGTTGCCGGCTTGAACATAAAGTGGTCTTTCAGGTCTTTCAATACTGAGGACTTGGAACATCTGAAAACACAAATGTAATCATATTCAAATCTCATCCAAGTCGTTGAAGAACCAGAATTAGGGGAGTTTGAAGCAGCATCTGATAAGCTTGGCAAAGAAATACAATGTAATAAGTAAATACCCTGTGTACAAGATTGCAGTATCTTTCCATTTAAAACAAGTTCATAGATTAAACAGAATTCTGGTAATAACATTTGATTAACCCACAAGTAATAATTGCACTACCTAAGGATAAGTCCAAAGCACGAAATACCCTAGCACGTCACGCTAAACAAGTCTAGTAAAGCCATGAAGAAGCAAGGCTATAACTTTAAAGTCGTCCAAACATTACCTAATTCAAACTGAAAGGTTAACGGAGGCTGTGGTGCTTGGAAATGTAAAGTGTGTTATCCTGTAGTCATCACTGCAAGATAACAAGGTGTAGAGCTGGATGAACACAGCAGGCCAAGCAGCATCGGAGGAGCAGGAAAGCTGATGTTTCGGGCCTAGACCCTTCATCAGAAATGGGGGAGGGGAAAGAGGTTCTGAAATAAAAAGGGAGAGATGGGGAGGCGGATAGAAGATGGATAGAGGAGAGGATAGGTGGAGAGGAGACAGACAAGTCGAAGAGGCGGGGATGGAGCCAGTAAAGGTGGGTGCAGGTGGGGAGTTAGGGAGGGGATAGATCAGTCCAGGGAGGACGGACAGGTCAAGGGGGCGGGATGAGGCTAGAAGGTAGGAGATGGGGGTGGGGCTTGAGGTGGGAGGAGGGGATAGGTGGGAGGAAGGACACGTTAGGGAGGTGGGGACAAGCTGGGCTGGTTTTGGGATGCGGTTGGGGGAGGGGACATTTTGAAGCTTGTGAACTCCACATTGGTACATTGGGCTGCAGGGTTCCAATGCGGAATATGAGGTGCTGCTCCTGCAACCTTTGGGTGGCATCGTTGTGGCACTGCAGGAGGCCCAGGATGGACAGGTCGTCTGAGGAATGGGAGGGGGAGTTGAAATGGTTCGCGACGGGGAGGTGCAGTTGTTCAGTGCGAACCGAGCGTAGGTGTTCTGCAAAGCAGTCTCCAAGCCTCCGCTTGGTTTCCCCGATGTAGAGGCGGCCACAACGGGAACAGCGGATACAGTATACCACATTAGCAGATGTGCAGGTGAACATCTGCTTGATGTGGAAAGTCTTCTTGGGGCCTGGGATGGGGGTGAGGGGGGAGGTGTAGCACTTCCCGCGGTTGCAGGGAAAAGTGCCGGGTGAGGTAGGGCTGGAGGGGAGTGTGGATCGGACAAGGGAGTCACGGAGAGAGTGGTCCCTCCGGAAAGCAGATAAGGTGGGGAGGGAAAAATGTCTTTGGTGGTGGGGTCGGATTGCAGATGGCAGAAGTATCGAAGGATGATGCATTGGATCCGGAGGTTGGTGGGGTGGTACTTGAGGATGAGGGGGATTCTGTTTTGGTTGTTATTGCAGGGTGGGGGTGTGAGGGATGAGTTGCGGAAAATGCAGGAGACCTGGTCAAGGGCATTCTCGACCACTTGTGGGGGGGGGGGGAAGGGGGAAGAGTTGCGGTCCTTGAAAGACGAGGACATCTGAGATGTTCGGGAGTGGACTGCCTCATCCTGGGAGCAGAGGTGGAATCTGAGATGTTCGGGGGTGGAATGCCTCATCCTGGGAGCAGATGCGGTGGAATGCCTCACCCTGGGAACAGCATCTCATATTCCGCTTGGGAACTCTGGAGCCCAACGGTATCAATGTGGACTTCACAAGCTTCAAAATCTCCCCTCCCTTGACCGTGTCCCAAAACCAGCCCAGCTTGTCCCCGCCTCTGTCCTTCCTCTCACCTATCCCCTCCTCCCACCTCAAGCCCCACCCCCATCTCCTGCCTACTAGCCTTATTCCGCCCCCTTGACCTCTCCGTCCTCCCTGGACTGACCTATCTCCCCATCTACACTCACCTTTACTGGCTCCATCCCTGCCTCTTTGACCTGTCTGTCTCCTCTGTTCATCTTCTATCCGCCTCCCATTCTCTCCCTATTTATTTCAGAACCCCTTTCCCCTCTCCCATTTCTGAAGAAGTGTCTAGGCCCGAAACGTCAGCTTTCCTGCTCGACCTGCTGTGTTCATCCAGCTCTACACCTTGTTATCTCAGATTCTCTAGCATCTGCAGTTCCTACTATCTCATCACTGCAAGATAACTGCTTTTCTCTGTTTTATTTAAGTAACTTGGAGCACACGAACAGCAGTTCAGCATTGAGTGCACCTAGCCACAGTGTGTGTTTGGGAGTTTAGTTAGGGAATTTTAAGGGTTAATTTTTTACTAAAATCAAATCTTTGAATTTAACTACAAGTTACATTGGAAGTTTTTTTTAAACATTTCAGTCATCAATAAACAAGCTCTCTAAGGGAGGGGCAATAACAGCCAGTTAATTAGAGAACAAGTGTGAACTGGATTGTCTAATTAGCTGTGTTGACTCAGATAGAATTTCTGCTAATAAACAAACTATTTTGCCAAACGCACAAAGTAAATAAACATGACTAGAGCAGCTTGCCGCACAGAATGTGAATTTGGCGAGGGAGCTACAGAGCAGCTGTTCGACATGAGAGCTGACCAAAAGCATCTCACAGGTCAGCAGAACGGGTGCATAGTTGTGAGGACAGAGTTAAATAGATCACCAGTCAATAAAAGAGTGAAGGGTAAGGGACGGCAGACAGGGAAATGGAGTTCAGACAATAACCAAACCAAGCATAATCTTAATGAATCACAGGGTAGACAAGAAAGACCAAATGGCCTACTCCTGTCCCTATGTTCCAACGAATAAAAGGCGCTCAATCTAAATACCTGCAGACAAAACAAAGAAGGAATCGGTGACTTCAAAAGGACATAACAAATTAATGCCCTGCCTTCACAAGCTCAGAAGTTGGGCTCGTTTATGTATAATTGCACAGTATTCAGCTGCAATGACAAATCCTCTGATAGTGAAGCACTCCTTGACAACATGCAACTATGCCTTGACAATATTTACAAGAACATAAGAAATAGGAACAGGAATAAGCCACTCATCCCGTTTAGCCTGTTCCGCCATTCAATAGCTGATCCGACACAACTCACATCCACTTTCCTTCTTTTTCCCCATAACTCTTGATTCCCTGACTGATCAAGGATCTATTTCAGCATTAAATATACACAAGAATACTACCCACTTTGTGGCAAGCAATTCCAAAGACACTCAGACTTCTAAA
The DNA here is from genome assembly GCA_024137785.1 of Ginglymostoma cirratum. Classification (NCBI taxonomy): domain Eukaryota; kingdom Metazoa; phylum Chordata; class Chondrichthyes; order Orectolobiformes; family Ginglymostomatidae; genus Ginglymostoma; species Ginglymostoma cirratum. The sequence goes on along the minus strand of JAHRHZ010000288.1, from coordinate 12,853,529 downwards.
AGAAGGAATTCCTAATCTCAGTCTGAAATTGTTGCAGTAAGACTTCCCTCCTCTTATACTCCAAACTCCTTTGGAATAAAGGTCAACATTCCATTAGCCTTCCTGATTACCTGCTGCCCGTGGGTGCTAGCTTTCTGTGTTTCATATACAAGTACCCCATCGTCTCTTTGTGTTGCAGCGTTCTGCAGCTTTTCTCTGCATAAATGATACTCTATTCTTTTGTTCTACCTTCCAAAATGAACAACTCCACATTTAGCACATTATACACCCTTTGCCAACTTTTGGCTCATTTACTGATCTATAATCTCTCTCTGGACCTATAACATTAACTTTCATTAATTCCACAGATGCTGCCAGGCCTGCTGAGTCTTTCCAGCAATTTCTGATTTCCAGCACCCGCAGTTCTTCAGATTTTTGCTACCTCTCTGCAAACTGTTTATATTCAAGTCCCAAAACTGCCTTTCCACCGATTTTTGTGTCATCTGCAAATCTGGTTACAGTTCATTCATTTCCTTCTTCAAAAGTTATTAATATACATAGTTAACAGTCGCAGTACCAGCACTGATCCCTGTGGAATTCCACTGGGTATAGGTTGCTAATATGTTGTTGCTGTCTTGCTGTTTCCTGCCCATTCGCCAATTCTCTAGCCATGCTAATATACTACCTTCAACAACATGGGCTGTCATGCATGGGCATGAGGCTAGTAAAGTTTAAGCGATGCAAGTGCCTGGATGTGGTAATTTTCAACAAGCAGAATCTAAACATCGCTCATTAATATTCAAAAGTATTACTGTAGTTGAACCCCTCATCAGCAGTTTCCTTGGGGTCATCATTCACCAGAAATGCAACTATCCAAGGCACATAAATAAAGTGGTTGCCAAGAACAAATCAGAGGCAGAGTATTCAGTGGCAAACAACCCACCTCCTTACTTCAGGAAACCTTCTCAACACCTAAAAGCTGAATTCTATCACACTGCTGACCACTATGTACTTATCTTGATCGTTTCTGGAGTAGTGGTAAATTGGCACCCAATCCCTCACCTTAAATAATTAACACTCACTTGTGGACCAATGTGGCTGCAGTCAGTACCACCTCCAGGATGGATGTACTGCAGCAACTTGATAAAGTCACCTCAGTCCTACCAGACCACAGGGCTGCTCCATCATGAGAGAGACAAGAGTGGTGGTGGTTTAAGCTGAAGGTCACAATGCCTCAGGTGAGGGGAGAAGCTGAGAAGGAGACTTCTTCATGGTTACCTCAGCCAGTTTAGGATCTGAACCCACGCTGTTGACATCACTCTGCATTGATAGCTTGGTTAGCTCAGTTGGCTGGATGGCCAGCCTGCAATGCAGACCGCAGTTGACATCACAATGAAACTCAAGCTCAAGCTCAGCCTTCTCCTGAGGCGTGGTGATCCTAATGCCTCTAATGAGACAGCAGCCTCTGTGATTATAGCGACTTTTAATAATTTAAAGAGATGACATAACACAACTAATTTGCAAAATTACAAAACAGTTTGATCGATAGGGAGATCTAGGGTTAAAACAGGGAGGACAAGTTGGGAAAACTATAAGGGGGCTTAAGCCTAGATAGGGGCATAAGAGTACAAACACAAAAATGCAAGCTAAAACAAAAATTGCTGGAAAATATTGGCAGGTCTGGCAGCATCTGCGGAGAGAAATCAGAGTTAACGTTTTGGTTAGAGAGTGACCTTTCTTCAGAACGGCTTTGAAGAACCGCTCAGATTTTCAGCATCTGCAGTTCTTTCAGTTTGTTTGAAGCGTTGGAAAGGGTGCAGAGGAGATTTACCAGGATGTTGCCTGCTATGGAGGGAAGGTCTTATGAGGAAAGGCTGAGGGACTTGAGGCTGTTTTTGTTAGAGAGAAGGAGGTTAAGAGGTGACTTAATAGAGACATACAAGATGATCAGAGGATTAGACAGGGTGAACAGTGAGAGCCTTTTTCCTCGGAGGGTGACGGCTAGCACGAGGGGACATAGCGTTAAATTGAGGGGTGATAGATATAGGACAGATGTCAGAGGTAGGTTCTTTACTCAGAGAGCAGTAAAGGCGTGGAATGCCCTGCCTGCAATAGTTGTAGACTTGCCAACTTTAAGGGCATTTAGATGGTCATTGAATAAACATATGGATGATAATGGAATAGTGTAGGTTAGATGGGCTTCAGGTTGGCGCAACAGAGGGCCGAAGGGCCTGTACTGCGCTGTAATGTTCTATGTTCAAATCCTATTCAAATTTTAAGCTGGGCAACATTTGAAACAGTGGCCCAGGTTTTCCTAAAATATTCTGGCATAGCTATGACAAGGTGCCATTTTCCTGAGGAAGTCTGCTCAGAATAGATTCATGCAGCTTTATATCTAACCACATGTAAATTTTCCCTCTAACATAACCCGTAAAAAGTTTTTCAATTCATTTATATGGTTCCATGCTCCAAACAATAGTCCAGCTCAATAGCTTCCTGCACTTTGGTCAGTAATGTGCTAATGCAGATTTATACCCAAACATTTAAGCCCAGCATGTTCACAGTCACCTGTTATTGAGTCACTGGAGTTTTCTTGATCTTTCTTACTGAGACATGTGCAATACTTAACCAAAATACTGTCAGTCACAACATGGTCCAGTTACCTGCCCCTCTCCTATGTTCGGAAGGACTAAGCAGCTGGAATGGTGAGCCCTATGTGCATTACAGTATTTTCAATAATAATGCAAGAGGAACAGTGGCAGTACAGGTAAGAAACTTAAAATCTCACTTGCTATGACCTCTAATGTTGTGTCATATTTTCACTTGTTTCATTCGGCCTCCGTTTCTGGGAAATTTAAAGAAGTTTAAAAGAAAATACAGATGCAAGTTTCCAACAGCAGGATGAGAATAGAAATCAATGTAATGTTCAGCAATAATGGAATGGATAAAATTTTGGTGGCTTAGTTCAGAACGTATAATAAAGTAATGAAGATGATGCTTAAAGGTAAAATAATGATAATGACAGGAAAGACAATATAGCAATAATGGATGATGAAATTTGACTCGTTAGAACAATGAAGGTGAGGAGAAACTATAAGTAAACATCTACAGAATTCAGACAGCCTTTAAGTAAATTTGGGCAAAGTAATTCAGTAGCTGAGATTATACAAACAGGGTGGATTCAATTTAAGGTTTATCCTTTTGGAGTTAAAGATTAGAAAAAATAATTGAGAATTACAACGAACTGGAATGTTCTAGTATAATGGAAGGAGAACGCAGAATATTATTAAAGGGATAGATAAATAGTTGAAAAAGAAAAAATGGAAAATGGATATGGGGAAGTGACACAGGAATGAGACCAATAGATCTGGAAGTGGTGTAAATGTTGAATCGTATCCTCCTTCTGTGGTATAAGATTTTGTAACATCAAACCCAAAATGGAATTGGCTGACACAAGTATTGCAAACTCTTTTTTATTCATTCACAGGATTGAGGGCATCACTGGCTAGGCAGAATTTATTGCCCATCCCTAATTTCCCAGAGGGCAGTTAAGAGACAACTACATTGCTGTTGGTGTGCAGTCACATGTAGGCCATGCCAGGCCATGTAAGCATAGCAGCTTCCTTCCCCAAAGGACATTAGCGAACCAGATGGGTTTTTCCAACAATTGACAATGGATTCGTGGTCATCATTAGACTCTTAATTCCAGTTATTTATTGAATTCAAATTCCACCATCTGATGTGGCGGGATTCGAACCCCGGTCCCCAGATTCACAGTCCAGCGATAATACCACTAGGCCATTGCCACACCTACATGATGATGAACTGTAACAGTTGTATTTACCAATATATTGACACTGATATTAAAAAATTCCAACAGGCATTAGGAAATGACTGCTTTCATCAGCAGGATATAGAGATAACAATAACGACATGGGACATGACTGTCATTTGCATGGGACAACAAGAATACATGAGAAAGGTTATAGGACCCCACTTTCAATTAAAATGAACAGGCTGGAAAATAACTTTTGATGCTTTCCATGAATTCTGAAAACAAGTTTAAAACAATCCAGCTATTATGATAATCATATGGTGTCAGCATATTATAGAACCTATAGTTATGTGTTACCTCACAAAATAGTTGATGGAATTTGCATGTGAAACAATTTTGTGAAAGCAGGAACTCGCCATTGAAGGCCTATTTGTCAAATGCTAACATGCTTTTCAAAGGAGAGTTTTTTTAAAATTAAAAAATGTTAACTAAATTAAAACTAAAACAGACTAAAGGGGTTGGCACAGTTGCTCAGTGGTTAGCACTGCTGCCCCTTGGCACCAGGGCCCCCCCAATTAGATTCCACCCTCAGGTCACTGTCCATGTTGAGTTTGCATGTTCTCTCCATATCTGCGTGGGTTTCCTCTGGGTGCTCCAGTTTCCTCCTAGAGTCCAATGATGTGCAGGTTAGGTAAACTGGCCGTGCTAAATCATCCATAGCATCCAGGGGTGTGTAGGTTAGTGGATTAGCTGTGGGAAATGCTGGGTTATACGGAAGTGGGCGAGGTTGGGTGTGGGTGGGATGCTCTTTAAAGGGTCAGTGTGGACTCAATGGGCTGCATGGCCTGCTTCCACACTCCAGGATGTCTATAATTTTATGTACAAAAATGTCAGCTTATTACATCATAAAGAAAAGCATGATGTGCTCCTTAGGGAGACAATGCACTCAGTGTTGAATAATCTTATTTTGAATTATTTCAATTGTCTGGATACAACGTTGTTGTAATTTGAGACATTCTTTGTGTTGGCTGTCGACTAACAGATAGCTATGATTAGTTAATAACTCTGTTAATGCCATATCACATGATTCCCCATCTGACTGGACATCACCTTTTATTTGTGAATGAAGGGTTTCTTCCTAAACTTTTATCAACTGGAACCGCTGCATACTCATTCTCCTACCAACAGCAGAATATTTATTGGACTACAAAATATAGTTGACATTCTTATTGTAATATTAAAAAATATATAACTACAGCACCTGTAAATGCTTCAGACTGTTACCCTTTTCACAAAGCTGGAACCAGATACTGAACAAAATTAAAAATGTAAATAATTCCTACTCTAAGTTTTACCAGATGCACAAAGGACAAAAAAAATTCTAAATGTGGAGCCAACTATTGGTAATTTATCATCTAAATAATCAATTTCCTAAATTTTAAACAATACAAACTTTGTTAAAGTTGCATTTTGTTCTCACTGACTATTACTTTGCCCTCACTGCAACAAACCCCTAACTTCCCCAATACTGTCCTGCTTACAAGCTTGTGCACACTTTGAGATGGGGCCTTGGAGGAGAACAGAGACTAAGGTGAGAATTTGATAGCACCAATGCAATGTAATGAACTCTGTCTATCGGAAGAACATACAACATAACAGCGCAGTACAGGGCCTTCGGCCCTCGATGTTGCGCCGACCTGTGAAACCAATCTGAAGCCCATCTAACCTACACTATTCCATTATCATCCATATGTTTATCCAATGACCATTTAAATGCCCTGAAAGTTGGCGAGTCTACTACTGTTGCAGGCAGGGCATTCCACGCCTTTACTACTCTGAGTAAAGAACCTACCTCTGACATCTGTCCTATATCTATCACCCCTCAATTTACAGCCATGTCCCCTCGTGCTAGCCGTCACCATCCGAGGAAAAAGGCTCTCACTGTCCACCCTATCTAATCCTCTGATCATCTTGTATGTCTCTATTAAGTCACCTCTTAACCTTCTTCTCTCTAACGAAAACAGCCTCAGGTTCCTCAGCCTTTCCTCATAAGACCTTCCCTCCATAACAGGCAACATCCTGGTAAATCTCCTCTGGACTCTTTCCAATGCTTCCACATCCTTCCTATAATGCGGCGACCAGAACTGTACGCGATACTCCAAGTGCAGCCGCACCAGAGTTTTGTACAGCTGCAACATGACCTCATGGCTCCGAAACTCAATCCCTCTACCAATAAAACCTAACACACAGTACGCCTTCCTAACAACCCTATTAACCTGGGTGACAACTTTCAGGAATCTATGCACGTGGACACCGAGATCTCTCTGCTCGTCCACACTACCAAAAATCTTATCATTAGCCCCGCACTCTGTATTCCTGTTACTCCTTCCAAAGTGAATCACCTCATACTTTTCCGCATTAAACTCCATTTGCCACCTCTCAGCCCAGCTCTGCAGCTTAGCTACGTCCCTCTGTAACCTGCAACATCCTTCTGCACTATCCACAACTCCACCGACTTTAGTGTCATCCGCAAATTTACTAACCCATCCTTCTACGCCCTCATCCAGGTCATTTAGAAAAATGACAAACAGCAGTGGCCCCAAAACAGATCGTTGCGGTACACCACTAGTAACTGAACTCCAGGATGAACATTTCCCATCAACCACCACCCTCTGTCTTCTTACAGCTAGCCAATTTCTGATCCAAACCGCTAAATCACCCTCAATCCCACGCCTCCGTATTTTCTGCAATAGTCTACCATCGGGAACCTTATCTAACGCTTTACCGAAATCGATATACACCACATCAACCGCTTTACCCTCATCCACCTGTTTGGTCACCTTCTCAAAGAACTCAATAAGGTTTGTGAGGCATGACCTACCCTTCACAAAACCGTGTTGACTATCCCTAATCAAATTATTCCTTTCTAGATGATTATAAATCCTATCTCTTATAATCCTTTCCAACACTTTACCCACAACCGAAGTAAGGTTCACTGGTCTATAAATGACTAGGGTTGTCTCTACTCCCCTTCTTGAACAAGGGGACAACATTTGCTATCCTCCAGTCTTCTGGCACTATTCCTGTAGACAATGACGACATAAAGATCAAAGCCAAAGGCTCTGTAATCTCATCCCTAGCTTCCCAGAGAATCCTGGGATAAATCCCACCCGGCCCAGGGGTCTTCTCTATTTTCACACTTTCCAGGATTGCTAACACCTCCTCCTTATGAACCTCAATCCCATCCAGTCTAATAGCCTGTATCTCAGCATTCTCCTCGGCAACAACATTCTCCCTCCTGGGCAATGCTGTGTAGTAGCATGGTTCAGAGATCGGTAACTCTTACTGCTGTTCTACAGGGCCTTGGTGAGACCACACGCGGAGTACAGTTCTAGTCTCCTTCCCAAATAGTTGCCTTGGAGGAGTGTAGCAGAAGTCCACTCAGCTGACACGAGGGATGACCAATGAGGAGAGACTGGCTTGACTACTTTGTGTTTCTTGTGAGCTGTGTGCGCACGTTCAGCTTATAGGGATTACTGTTCTTAACGATTCTTGAACTGGTTCATCAGAATATCATTCAGAGTTTTCATTCTCATAAGAAAAAAGGGCAGTAAAGCTAAATCCTTTACAGCTAACACTATGGAAGTTAGGAAGTCTTACAAAGTGTCTAAACGATATTTTGACATCAGCTCTTTGCATCAAGACTTAAAAGAATTCAAATGTTTAATTAGACAGTCAGTCAATTTAATTTAAACCAAAAGAACTGCAGATGCTGTGAATCAGGAACAAAAACAAAGTTGCTCGAAAAGCTCAGCAGGTCTGGCAGCATCTGTGAAGGGAAAAAATAGAGTTAACGTTTCGGGTCCAGTGACCCTTCCTCAGAACTGTTCCAAGGAAGGGCCACCAGACCCGAAACGTTAATTCTGTTTTTTCCTTCATAGATGCTGCCAGACCTGCTGAGCATTTCCAGCAACTTTGTTTTTGTTCCTGAGTCAATTTAATCTGTTTTGAAATTCAATACATAAACAGGTGTCATTTAGAGCTCTTCTGGTACACTGTTAGCATCCCTAGTTCTGGTCCAGCAGGTCTGGGTTCAAGTCCGACTGGTTCAGAGCTATGTAATAACATCCCTCAACAAGTTGATTAAGCATATCTATTATGAATTCTTTATTGTCACATACATCTAGAAGATACAGTGAAAAGTGTTTTGTCACCACAATCCAGGGCTAGTGTTTGTGCTCCTGAGCCTGTCTGCTCCAGGCCAGTTGTATCCTTCTCTTTCTCACTTTTCTTGTCTTCTTACTTCATCTTCTGACGGCGTGGTGTAGTTTGAGCAGTGCTTGGCAGGTCGCCTGCAGCAGTGGCAGTGCCCAGTGTGGGGACTCCTGGCCAGGGGAGGCCCGGAGCGTGGACTCGGTGGGCTGTTGGCTGAGACGGTGGCAGTGCCAGGAGTGAGGACTTCTGGCTATGGTTGGTCTGGAGCCTGGACTTGGGGACTAAGCAGATCTTCAGCTGTGACAATGGTAATGCCTGGCGCAAGGACTCCTGGCTGCTGTAGACTTGAAGCATGGACATGTAGACTCAACAGGTCTATCCGTAAAATATAACCAGGGAGGAAATCTTAAAGAAGGCTCTTGTGGTGGTAATGGGAGTGTGCCTACCTGAGTCAGGAGATCCAGATAAAAGTCCAACACACTCCAGAGGTTTTTATTAACTCCACTGAACAGACTGATTAGAAAATATTTTTAAAAAGCAGGTGCCATTTAATATTGATAACACAGCATGGAGCTGGAGCAACACAGCAGACCAGGCAGCATCAGAGGAACAGGAAAGCTAATGTTTCGGGTCGGGACCCTTCTTTGGTCCCGATCCAAAACGTCAGCTTTCCTGTTCCTCTGATGCTGCCTGGCCTGCTGTGTTCCTCCAGCTCCATGCTGTGTTATCTCTGACTCCAGCACTGGCAGTTCTTACTATCTCTGTCATCTAATACTGGCCCATTTTCAAACATGTTTGGCAGATTAAGTGCAGAAAACTGGGTTTGCAATGACACTGCCAATGTTCTGACCAAGACCAAGAACCACTCACCTGTGACCTGTATTCAGTGACTTCCATTTGCCTCCAATTAAACAATGGTTTCATTTTGAAATTCTCAACCCTGTTTCCAAATCTTTCCACGCCTACGTCACTTCCTACCACTGGAATGTCTCCCAGTCCAATGCACCTGCACTTGTCTAATTCCAGACATTTGAGCATTCCTGATAGTGGTCATGAAATCTAGAATTCCCTGCATAAACTTCTCTGCATCTCGCTTCCTCTTTGTAACATACTGTAAAACCAATGTTTGAGTCAATATCTCCTTAGGTGGCATAGTGCCAAGATCTTTTCTTCCCCAAAGCACATTGGAACATTATTACATTAAAAATGCTATAGAGTCATAGATTTACACAGCACGGAATCAAGCCCTTTGGCCCAAATCATCCATGCCTACCAGGTTTCCTGAGTTGAGCGAGTCTAATTTGCCTGCATTTGGCACAAATCCCTCTAAACCTTTCCTATCCATGAGATGCCGGTGCTGGACTGGGACGGACAAAGTCAGATGTCCCACAGGTTTATTTAAAATCACAAGCTTTCAGAGCATTGCCCCTCCGTTAGGTGAAGTGGGACTTCTGAATTTGTGCTTTCCTATCCATGTACCTGTCCAAAATGTCTCTTAAATATTGTAACTGTACCAACCTCCACCACCCCATTCCATATATGCACCACCAACTATGAAAAAGTAGCTCCTCATGCTCCTTTTTAATCTTTCCCCCATCACTTTAAACCTATGCCCTCTAGTCACTATTATTCATTGCAACTGCCAGCTCTGTACCTGAAAGAACAATGCCGTTTAGAAGTTGAAACTAACATTGGCCGTAACTTCATCCAAAAACATATTTTTCAAAGCACTCAGATGTTTCTTTCTGGCCATCTTAAAATTCATCAAGGTCTTTCTCACCTATTCCCATCCAAACAGGGCTTGAATTGAGCAGTGATGGCAAAATCTGGTCAAATATGATCTATAAGCTTGTATTTAAGCTACAAATGTATTGAGAATTTCAGACTGTAAATAATCTAACAGAGCATTACAAATAAAATTTTTTTAACACTGAACACAAAAAATAAGCTCTCTCAACATGAACATTTACCTCAAATAAAACAAAAACTGGCAAGTTAAATCAGCTTTGCAGAAGCAAAATAGTGTGAATTGTGGAAATTTGAAGTACAAACAGAACATTTTGGGAATGTTCAACTTATGCAGCATCTGTGGAGGGGAAAACAATTTACATCTTAGGTTAGCGACGCTTTGTCAGACCAGTTTTAACAAAAGGTCACCAAACTAGCATATTGATTTGTTTCTCTGGTCTGCACTTCTAGCATTTCACATTTAAGACAAACAGTGTTTAATTATGTATATTTTCACCAGCTATTTCAGAGTGGAGTTGTTACGTACATTTTTTCTGTTGAAGCATCTTTCTTCAAGTTTCTCAACTGCAATAATGTTCTTTATCAGGATACTGTAGAGGGACTCTTTACCTACGTAAAAAGATTCAACACAAACAGTTAAGTTTTATCTGGATAATTTTGGGCAGTAATACAATCAGACTTGATAAAATAACATTGAGAGTCAGATACATATTCTGTCTGCTACTTGCTAAACATAAATCAATGTTCTGCACAATGCTGGAAAGATTTAATTAAGAAGCAATACTATCAAGTTAAAATCAAAAGGTTCAGAGTTTGTACATTGCCTACAGCCTTACTCTTCATGTTTTTGAAAATGTGTGTCAAAAGGAGTCATGCTTTATTTGTCAAATTGTGCATTAAAGCAAGCTGAATTGTACAACTCCAAAAAGCAGTGAATGCTGCAGAAAAGAGTGACTTCATTACTAATTCCTGTCCAAAACTACATCATATTGAGAGCTGGGAAATTCTGAAAAGTGTCAGCTTCAACATTTGATCACTTGCCAATCGAATGAGGTTTTCCTCTTCCTTTGGTGATTAGCTGTTGGTTTTTCAGAGTTAAAAGGATTCTGATTCAGTAATCACTATCTGCATTTCCAGTTTCCATAAATATACAGTACTGGTCACCGTAGAAAGATGATAATACATTGGAAGCAGTTCAGAGAAGGTTTACTAGACCAATATCTGAAATGAATGTAGTGCCTTATGATGAAAGCTAGACAAGGTAGGCTTGCATTCTCCGGCTATGTTTTGCCCACCTTTCCATTATAACCAAGTGTGGAGGATTGCAGTGTCCATCAAGTCCTGCTAGTCCATTGATTGTTTAAACATATTTAAACATTCTCTCCAATTATCAATGTGACCAGTTAGATGGTTTGTCCACATTAGGTCTAGAACAAAATACTCCAACCAGGTTTCTTTAAACATAATGTAGGAGCAAATTACTGCAGATGCTGGAATCTGTGCTGAAAACGACAAATGGTGAAGATCACAGCAGGTCAGGCAGCTGTTTCAAGTCAAGGTGACTCTGAAGACGAGTCACCTAGACTCGAAACATTAGCTTGCTTTCCCTCCATGGATGCTGCCTGACCTGTTGTGCTCTCCAGCATTTGTTGTTTTCTTCAATAAACATAAGTTTCGATTATAAATGGACAAATTCAACACAAATGCAAAGGTGACAAAACTTGAAATATGAAAGTATATATATTTACCCTTCAAAAAACCCAGCACACATTAGAGGGAAAATAAAGAAAATTTCTGTGCAGAAATTAGCTCTGGGGATAAAAAGGACACCTCGGCCAAATACCTGTTAATTATTGAAGTAAAAAGTATATGTTATGAAATGTTTTAGACTGCTTTCAGTCTCTGGTGTTCTTGTTCACACAGTCAGGTTACTAAGCACAGACAGCTGTCACTGGGAATTCTTTAGATGCATGTCCAGGTGTCGTTGAGAGTGAGTCTTTCAGATGACTCACTTTTTAGGAGCATAGCTGTTACAGATTTTCAGCTTTTACATGGAATTCATGGTGGAGAACACTATAAACATCCCAAAAGATGTCAGATAAACAAGGTGCCAATGCGAAGAAAAGTTTTATTATAGTCTCTATCATGAGAGACTAAGTATCTGGCATGAGGCTGAAGGCAGATAGGTTGCCAGGACCTGAAGACCGGTGCGCATGGATTCTAAAGCATGTAGCTGCAGAGACAGTGGAGGCACTGGTTGAAATATTAGAGAACTCATTGGATTCTAGGAAGGTTCTGGTGGATTGCAAAACTGCTAAAGTGATGTCCCTGCTCAACTAGGCAGAGACGTGGAAAGCTGGAAACTACAGGTCAGTTAGCCTAACTTCTGCCACTCAGAAAATGCCAGAATCTATTAAGGAAGAAACAGCAGAATATTTAGAAAAGCTTAAAGCAATTAGAGTCCATATGGTTGTGTAAAAGGTAAATCACGTTTGACAAATTCACTTGGGATTTTGAGGATATAACAGAATTGATAAAGGGGAACAGGTAGATGTAGTGTACTTGGATTTCCAGAAAGCAACCGATAAGATGTCACATAAAAGGCTACTGCACAAGATAGGAGCTAACGCATTGGGGTAATATATTAGTATGGATTGAGCATTGGTTTACACACAGAAGACAGAACCAGGCTTAACGAGTCTTTTTCAGGTTGGAAAGATGCAACTAGAGGAGTGTTACAAGCACTAGTGACAGAGCCATATAGCATGGAAACAGACCCTTTGACTTGTCTGCACTGACCAGGCATCCCAATCTGACTTAGTCCCATTTGCCAGCATTTGGTCCATATCCCTCTACACCCTTCCTATTCATATACCCATCCAGATGCCTTTTAAGTGTTGTAATTGTACCCACCTCCATCACTTCCTCTAGCACCTCATTCCATACACGCACCACTCTCTGTGTGAAAGAAGTTGCTCCTCAGGTCCATCTTTCCCCTCTCACATTAAACTTAAACCTATGCCCTGTAGTTTTGGACTCCCCCACCCAAGGAGAAAGTAACTGTGTTAGTTTGGTTTCCTTATTCAAGGAAAGATGTAAACATGCTTAAAGCAGTTTGGTAACAAGGTTGAATTTGTGAACGTGATTGGATTAGCTGCTATCTTATACTGGCAGAGCAGTTCAAAGGGCTCAGCGGCAGGCTATTCCTCCTAATTTTGAGGCAGTGATGCAGTGATTTAAAGATGATACTGATGCTCCCTCCTTTCTCCACCAGTTCCTGCTCACTAGTAACAAAAACAGAAATTGCTGGAAACAGTCAGCAGGTCTGGCAGCATCTGTGAAGAGAGATCAGAGTTAATGCTTCGGGCCGAGTGACCCTTCCTCAGAACTGAATGTAGCTCACCAATGCTGGCTTCTAGGGATGAACGTTTGTTCAGCCCCAGGGATGGATGCTGTGCAGTCCTGGATTCTTTCAATGGCTGCTCCTCTGTCCCTGTTGGCTTTTTCTATCTATCTGTAAGCACAGTAGGTTCCGATCCCAGCTTTTGGAGATCTCTTATAGGCTCCTCTATAAACTGGTTCTTATTATTTCAATATCCCAGTTTCTCAATGTCTCTGTTTATTTTTTCGATCCCTCACTTTTGTTTCAGTTCTTGCTGTGTTTGTGCTTTTGCCAATTTCTATCCAGGTTTACTCCTTTCTATATATCCAATTCTCGGTTTTCCCTCTCTATGCCCCAGTCTTCTCCGTATCTAAATCTCTGATTCTCCTGAACCACACAGTTTTTTCTTTCTCAACTCACTGTCTATCCTGGTTTCCTCAATCTCTCCCTTCCTCGCTGTCGTGGGATTTTCACTATCCCTGCCCCTCTGTTTTCCTTTCTCTCACTCTGCCTGGATCTCTGTATTTCTCTCTCTTGCCCCCAGATTTTCATTTAGAGTGCTCTCTCTTGCTTTGTTCCGATTTTAAAAAAAATCTTTCTTCCTAATTTTCTCTTTCAACTGAGAATAAATTCTCCCTCTCTATTCAGGATTCTCTATCGCAGATTTTCTCTCACTCCCTCTGCAGAATTCTCTCTCTCCCAGATTCTCTCTATTCAGTATTTCTCTCTCCTCATTCAATATTTTGGTATCTTCTCTTTTTCTCTCTATTCAGTATTCTCTATTTCCCACTTCTATTTATTATCTCTCTCCTCCTCTCTCTATTCAGTGATACCTCACTCTTCCTTCATGTCTCTCTCTCTCTCATTATTCAATATTATCTCTCTCCCTATTGCTCAGAATTTTCTTCCGCTCACTTTATTCACTGTTAATACAACCCCTCTACTATCTCACTTTATTCATGACTAATGTCTCTCTCTTGCCCTCTGTAGTATCTCTCTATTCATTATTATTATTGTTTCTCTCTATTATCTGTTCCTCTATCATTATTGTTAGCTATATCTCTCTCTATTCACTATTATTGGATCTGACTGATTTCTCTCCATTATTTTGATCTCGGTCAGTACCGTTATTTCTCCACCTTGCTATGACTATAGTAACTCTCTCTATTATCTTTATTTCTATAATATCTCTTCTCTATTATCTCTGTCACTGATTTCTCTCTCTATTATCTTGCTCTCTCCCTTTCTCTATTACCGTGATTTCTCTCTCTCTCCCTCTCTCTATTATTGCTATTACAATGATTTCTCTCTATTATCTATTGCTGTGATGTCTCTCGATTATTACTGTCTTTCTCTCACTCTATTATTATCATCTCTATTATTGCTATAATTTCTCTCACTCTATTATCTTTCTCACCCACTCACTCCACCGGCATGTTCTTGCTGCCGATCCTAGGCTCCGGCCTCCCACCTAGGACCTCAGCTCTTTATGATCTATATTAATGACTTGGAGGGGCAGAGTGTAATGTGCCCCACTACAAAAGAAAATGGGAGGACATGCTGTGATGAGAAAGAGATATAGATATGTTGACAGAGTGGGCAAAGACTTGGCAGATAGACTTTAATGGAGGTGGGAGTTAGTGCATTTTGGTAGGCAGAACCAAAAAGGCAAAAAGTGCAGCATTGAGGAGCCTGGGTGCTTTTGTGCATGATACACAAAAATTAGCATGCAGGCGCAGCAAGTAATTAAGGTGGCAAATAGAATTCTGACATTTATTGCAAGGGGATTGTGAACATTATAAATGTACAAAGTATAAGTGACACCACACCCAGAGAACTGTGTACAGATTTGGTCCCGGCATTTAAGAAATTATCTATTGGTATTGGCAGTTCAGAAGAGATTCATCAGGCTGATGCCTGAGAAGGAGTTGACTTATTGAAAACAGCTAAACAGGTTAGGCCTTTGTTCAGCCAAGTTTGGAACAATGAGGGGTGATCTTATTGAAACCATCAAGATTCTGAGGGGGCTTGAAAGAGTAGATGTTGAGAAGTTGTTTCCACTAGTGGGGGAACATTGGACTAGGGGACAGAATTACAGCATAAAGAGGATTTTCATTTAAAACTCAGTTACGAAGGAATTTCTTTTCCCAGAGGATAGCGTACGCCTGGAATTCTCTACCCCAGAGAAACTAGATCAATGGAAGCATTTAAAAAGGAGATAGCTGTATTTTTGCTATACTGGGAAGTTGAGAGCTAGGATAAACTGGTATAAAAATGCAGTTGGGGTCAAGGGTGGATCTACCAAAACTTTATTGAAGGGCAGGGCAGACTTGAGAGGCCGAACGACCTAACCCTGCTCTTATTTCTTACACCCTCATGCAATTATTGAATTGTCTCCACGGCATCAATTACCTTTGCTGGTCCACACTTTCTGATTTCTACCATTAAGGAAATACACCAACTGGCATCAGATTCAAAGCATATGATCTCACACTTCTTATTTCAAACTCCATCTGCCAAAACTTTGCCCTTTCACTTAAAGTATGTTTTTGTTAAATTTCCTGCTTTCTTGCACTGAATTTAGTTGTCTCTCAATTTAATATCATCTGCCAGATTATGGATGAAATTCAGAACAGTAAAGGCATCTCTCCACCCCTCCATTCTGCGATTACCTCCTTCCTCTTTCTCCAGTGTACTTTCCACATAAGATACCATGCACAAATGGCATGGTTCCAAATTTCTGTCAATGGAGCTTCTTTGGCTAATTAGGCTAGAACATTTACAGAGCATCTAACTCCTCCTCATCAAATTCCATTTTGGGTGGCACAGACTAGATCTGGAAGCCATCAGTTTGAATGTACTGTAAAATTATTCTGCAAATGTAGAACATAGAACATAGAACAATACAGCGCA
>JAHRHZ010000288.1:12776116-12832516 GCA_024137785.1 Ginglymostoma cirratum | reverse complement strand
TGATGCTGCTTGACCTGCTGTGTTCATCCAGCCCCATGCTTGTTATCCCAAAATTGTTAGCTTTGTCACAGAATCATAGTATTAGGTTTAACCATGTATAATTTTGTAAGCAACTTTATATTAGAGCTGATATTACAAATATTAAAACAATTGGTAGAATTTAACATTCTTTTTAATCTCTGTACCAAGATCAGCAAGCGATATGAATTGCATGGCCGAATTTGAACAATCATTAGTAATAAGCAAGTATTTGATGTGGCTGGCAAATGTACAGCAAAGGACATAAGAATCAGTGTTGGAATGTGGTCAATAATCACAGGAACCCAAGGACAGGTGATAGAGGATCTGACAAACATCAGGAGATGATGGGAGGACCTAAGGTAGACTATGAAGTTGTCCATCATTGGGTGTGTATTCACAAGATTGGTTGTGTAGGTCAACGAGGATGTGGCAAGCACTGATATCAATGTTGCATGTAACCATTGTAACAGGGTACGTATACATAGCCTGTGCTTTACTGGGACAGACAGAATGTCACCGGCCTCTGATCTGAGCTGGTGATTAAGAGAACAACTGGGCCCTATATGAAAGCTAGATTCGGAGCAGTCACTGACCTCTCTCACACTTGGGTTAATGGAGCTCTGAACAGAGATTGATTTGTGCTACTGAACACAGGACTCCAACTCGTCTTTAAAATCCCTCTCCGATACATTAATTGATAACAAAATAACTGCATTAAATCAAGCTCACCTTTTTAACTGACTCGATGCATTTTTCTTCTTGAAATAGTTTAAAAAAATCACACATGTAGGACTCCTTGAAACTTGACTGTGATTCAAAATAAAGCAAATTAGTACACATAAATGAAACAATAAAATGTAAATTTTTGAAAAATCGTCAAGATGATTCTGACCAGTTTGTTTTTCGATAAACTGCCCCAGCTTCCCAAGGTTTGGATTGTTTTGGAAATTAAGGTCAAGACTCGAGTTGTCTGAGCATCCTACAATGAAACAAGAGGTGTAAGAAAGACAGACAAATTGAACAGAGGAATTGACTTCACTGACCATTTTTTCATACTAAAACATAAATATAACTCTCCAGCATCACCAACATTTTCAGTTCAGGATGTCTATTTCAATGCACCATAGTTTCCAATCTATTCTAAACATTGCTGCAATTTCAATCTCTTAATATCTACTACCCTGCCTGGACAATTGTTCTGGACGTATTATGCATTTCTTCTAACATCTGATTTAAGTAGATTTTTCACCACACTATTTTTCTTTGCTGTTTTTCCTCATTTCTATTTTCATTGTCCTATTTAATCAATTTAAGTGAACATAATATTTCCTTCTTTTAGGTGGGTACATTTCATGTCTCATTCAAGATTGCCTGGTTTGAAAACTCAATTCAATTTTCTTCAAATTAAATACGTGAATACTCAAAACTTTACAATAACAACAGAAAATAATGGAAGCAATCCAGTCAGGCAGCATTTATCATATATGACTCCTAATTCAATTCCTCATCACTCATTTTTTGCTGCACATTTCTTGTATACAAGATGTTGATTGTATCAGCATTATTGGCTGTGCCTACCACCCTTATCTCATTACAGGTCACCCCATCAATGCCCACCTTATCAAATAAAACTCAAATCAAGTCAGCTCATTTCATAGTATGCCAAGTTCTGGGTTTTCAATTCTTTTGTTCAAAACTATTCTCATCAATTATCACACTACTTACTGGATGATGGGGTCGAAGATGGAAACTGTGAGGGGAGACCACTGCAACTGCGAAGAATCGAAGGAAAACAAAACTGCTTACAGCAGAGTACTTCACATGGGGATCGTCTGGAAAGACAGATTAGTAAACAATTGGAATTAACAGTATCCTGAATGTTTAATGTATTTTTTGTTTCTAAACTGCATCAATATATTTACGTCAATACTGTGGAGTTGGAAGAACACAGCAGGTCAGGCAGTAGAACAGCAGGAAAGTTGATGTTTCGGGTTTACACCCATCATCAGAACTGAAGGAAGGTAGAAACCTGAAACATTGACTTTCCTGCTCCTGACGCTGCCTGACCTCCTGTGTTCCTCCAGTTCCACATTGTATTGACTCTGACTCCAGCATCTGCAGTTCTTGCTAACTCTTTTGTCAAAAGAAAATATATGCAAGGATGCCAAAGTTCAATGTTGACCATGTTTGCTCCCTGCTGGGTTTTTTTTTTAAAAGATAGGACCATGCCCCAGTTTGGCAGTGTGTTAAAAAAGGGCTTAATATGTGATACACATTCTCATTTGGGATTGTGACAACTCACTTGGGCAGTGCTGGAAATTAAGCTGAGTCATCACAAAAATTAAAGATTTCATAAAATTATGGAAAATTCCTCAATTTACTCTATTTTAGATCTAAGCTGAAAGTATACACAAAGTTTCTGTATCCAGTAAGAATTTTGATAAAATAAAAAGATGCTGGCTAAGGTAAACAATTATGAACCATCAACATATAATTTTACTCATTAAAATTCTAACCCCTTTATAAAATCTCCCTACAAAAACATGCAGACGGACAGAAAGAAATTGGTGCCATGGTTAGTGGCAAAGGCTGGAAAGATAGTTCAGTGGTCCCTGTCCACAGTGATGATCCTTTTGGCTTGCCCAGCCATGCTGCTCCTCAGTTTCCTCCTCCAGGTGCTTTCACTGGCTTACAGGATGCGGAGTGACAGGTTTACAACATATAAAGTATCTGACTTTTGGCTAAAAGCCAGAGTGACTGATTAGGGGAAATAAATAGTTTTTTTCTTCAGGTTTGTGGTGGTTTGTTTTCACCGCTTGGTAAAAGATAACACCCTTTGTTCTCAGAGATCTAATGGCTTTTGACCAAAGAATCACACCGACAAGCTGTTCAGTTACCTCAGAGTTCTGAAGAAGGAGCACTGAATCCAAATCATTAACTCTGATTCGTCTCCACTTTTGCTGCCAGAACAACTGACCTTTTCCAGCAATTTCTGTTTTGGTGCCAGGGAAAATGGACTTCAGGCTTGCAAATCATTAATGCCCTCTCTCTAAAGCCTTTAAAATTCTTATGTATTATTAAAGGAGCTTCACTATTTTGATAAGCATCTATTAAAGATTTCATAAATGAGCAATTGTTCCAAATGATGTCCATTAATGTGCATAAAGTACTGCACACCAACAAGAGACAAGAAGAAGAATCAGTACTGGTGGATCTGCTATTTTGAATGCACTTTTCTTACTTTGTAACTTCGATGATTTTTCAGTCAGTGAAAATGCTAACTTATCAGACACAACTTGTCCTTAATAAATCCATGCTTGATGTTCTAAAATTAAACCTGCATTGCTATATGCCTGCTAACTTAAACCAGATGCAGCAAGTTTGTAACTTCTTCACATCCTTTGCGTGTTGAAAACAATAGTGAAATTTTTTAGTTCTTAGACAGCCAATGGTTAGGAGGAGAAAAAAGGGTCAATAAATTCAACATAATTAGGATTACTGGTGGGAAGTCAAGGAAAGAAAGTCAAAATGCATCGGGGGAAAGAGTGCTCAGATTTTGTTATTCTTTTCTATTTACAATAACAAACTTTAAAACTTCTGGGACTAATTGGTTCAAATTTCTATACTCACCCAGTTTAAATGCTTTGTGTTGGTTCTGAGGTTATGAAAGGTGTTTGAACATAAGAACACAAGAAAGAGCAGGAGTAGGCTATTTGGCCCATTGAGCCTGCTCTGCCATTCAATAAAATCATAGCTGATCTTTTCGTGGACTCAACTCCACTTACCCACTCGCTCACCATAACCCTTAATTCCTTTGCTGTTCAAAAATCTACGTTTGCCTTAAAACATCCAATGAGATATCCTTAACTACTTCACTGGAGGGAATTCCACAGACCCACCTCTCTGGGTGAAGAAGTTGTTCCTCAACTCCGTTCTAAATGTGCTCCCTCTAACTTTGAGGATATGTCCTCTAGTTTTAGTTTCACCTGCCTGTGGAAACAACCTCCCTGCTTCTATCTTACCATTCCTTTCATAATTTTATATCAAGTCATAGAGATGTACACCATAGAAACAGGCCCTTTGGTCCAATACATCCATGCCAACCAGGTATCCAAAATTAATCCAGTCCCATTGCCCAACATTTGGTCCGTAACACTCTTAAATCCTTCCTATTCGTGTACCCATCCAGATGCCTTTTAAATGTTGTAATTGTACCAACATTTACCACTTCCATACGTGCACCACCCTCTGCATGAAAAAGGAGCCCCTTAGGTCCCTTTTAAATCTTTCCCCTCTCACCTTAAACCTATGCCCTCTAGTTTTGGATTCTCCTACCTTGGGGAAAACACTTTGGCTATTCACCCTCATGCCCCTCATGATTTTATAAACCTCTATAAGGTCATCCCTCAGCTTTCAATGTTCCAGGGAAAACAGCTCCAGCCTATTCTGCCTCTGCCTCCAACCCTGGCAACAAATCTTTTCTGAACCCTTCCAAGTTTTACAACATCCTTTCTATGGCAGGGAGACCAGAACTGAACAAAGTATTCCAAGAGTGACCCAACCAATGTCCTGTGGTGGGGATTTGAACCTGAATCCTTCTGAATCAGATGCAAGGGTGAACCGAAACGAAAGAGAGTCACGTTGAGTTAAGTGACTCAATCATTTATTTTGACTTTAGAATGGTGAGGAATGAATATAGCCTCCAATTAAATAAAAAGCTGATTCCTGACTTGTGTGTAAAGACAAGACAGGCTCATCTTTTGAGTGTGTTCCCCATGCAGGGCACACAAATGCATTGGCAAACTGGTATTGATCTTTGACCTCCCAGCTGCTGCCTAGCACCGACCCCTGACCCTCTGGTGCTACCTGATGCATCTCACTGCAATACTCTGACCCCTTGGTGCTGACATCTGATCCTCAGCTGCTGCCTAATCAAATTCTCTGCAATAGTGACCTCCCAGTGCTGACACCTGATCCCCAACTGCTGCCTGGTGCTGACATCTAACCTCCAGATGCGGCCTGGTGCTGACCCCTGGCCCTCGGTGTTGACCCCAATCTCCAGATGTTGTCTGGTTAAAGTCTCTGCAATAGTTTGACCTCCTGGCGCTGAACCCTGATGCTGCCTTATGCTGACCTCTAACCCACAGATGTTGCCTTCTACTGACCCCTGACCCCCTGGTTGTGACCTCTGGTGTTACCTGATGAAAATCCTGCAATAATCTGATCTCCTGGTGCTGACCTTTGACCCTGTGGTGCTGCCTGCCTGATGAAACTCCCTGCAATACTCTGACCTCCTGTCACCTTCATACACAAGGACCCAGGGCCACTCATCCGGTGCCTGTTTGTTAAATTTTTTAAAAAATTGAACAGCGTTTGCTTTCCTTGAACCCCGAACTGTTTCAGTTGTCATGTCTGTCCAAGGCCTGCTTTGTGTGTGACACAGAGGGGAAGAGGAGAAACATTACAGAAACCTCCTCCCTGCTCAAGTACGGTGTCAGCAAGAACCAGATGTGTTTCTATAAGATCCCTCCCTCATTCTTCTAAATTCCATTTAACATAGTCCCCGTCCCAATTACAAATTGTTTCTTTCCTCAACCTCAATGAATTTGGCTGAACTCAGTCATTTTGATGTATCTCAACTCAGAAATTTAGTCTGCTTTGATGTATTCCAACAACCACAAGTCTTTACAGGTTATGAAAGGAATGGCATCTGCAGAAACAGACAAAACACTGTGTAAATTAAACTTGGTAATGCAGAAACTTCCAAACCTCCTGCATTGATCATCTCAACAAATCACTTGGGCCAAAAATCAGAATTTGCTGGAGAAATTCAGGTCTGGTAGCATCTGTGGAGAGACAACAAGAATTAACGCTTGCAGTTTAGTGATTCTTCTTCAGAATGAGATTCTGAACAAGGGTCACCAGACTCAAAACGTTAACTCTATTTCTTTCAGAGATAAAAGGTACTGCAGATGCTGGAGAATCCGAGATAACAAGGCGTGGGGCTGGATGAACACAGCAGGCCAAGCAGCTTCAGAGGAGCAGGAAAGCTTGACGTTTCGGGTCTACCCGAAACGTCAAGCTTTCCAACTCTATTTCTTTCTCCAGAGATGTTGCCGGACCTGCTGAGTTTCTCCAGCAAAATTCTGTTTTTGTTTCAGATCTTCAGCACCTGCAGTTCTGGGTTTTATTTAAGTCAGTTTAGACTCTGCACTACAGATCATTCGATGTGTCATGTAGCAGTGTATATCAAGGGATTACAGCTCAAAACACAGAAGGGAAGCATTCTAGATTACAAATACCAGAATCAATGATACCAGAAAACATGACTAATCACATGAAGTTCTTCAAATGACTATACTGCCATCAAGTGGCTAATAACCATATGCATGAAGACTATGTTCAAAAAATTGACTCAAGCTGGCTTCTTGGCAAGTGCAGTAATGAAATATTGCTACATTTGTACTACATGGGAAGACAGTGATGATTGCTTCATCAATAACCTCCCTACCTGCAGAAAGTCAGAAGTGGGGTTATTTGCTCATGGCTGCTCAACATCTGGTACCGCCTGCACTCAGACTGAAGCATCCTGTGTCCACGTGCAGCAAGATCTGGACAATATCCTGGCTTCGGCTGTGAAGTATCATGTAATCTTTGCATCACAAGTTCCAGGGAATGATCATCACCAACAATCTAGCCCCTTGATGTTCAATGGTATTTATCACTGCTGAATCCCTGAACCAGCTTTATAAATACTGCAGCTTTAAGAACATTCAGAGATTAAGAGTTCAATGGCGAGGAACTCATCACCAACGCCTATCTACAATCTACAAGGCACAAGTGAGTAATATGGCAAAATATTCTCCAATTGCCTTAAAGGGTGCATCACCAACAACACTCAAGAACTTTGACACTGTGCTGGACAAAGCAGCCCACTTGAGTGGTGCCCCATCCACCATCGTCAACATTCACTTCTTTCAGCACCAATGCACAGTGGTAACAGTACACACCATTTACAAAATTCACAGCAACAGCTCAACAAGGCTTCTTATTTAGTACTTTCCAAACCAGTGACATCTACCATCTGGAATTGGGAATGAGCAATGAATGTTGGCTCAGCTAGTGACACCCACACCTCATGAAAGAATAAAACAACCTTTTTTGTAGCATTGCTTCATTCTTCTGTTGCAGTTCCCTTTCCACAGTAATCATGCTGCCCTTAGAAAATGCTGGTTTCAGTCATCTGCTTTCAAAAAGAACCAATTGCAGACTGCCCTCTCTCTCACATGGTGCTGTAGTAGGCCTGGGAGGATAATGCTGCATTCAAATCTCTCAAACTGTTAGCTTTCAAAAAGATACAGGGAATGACTGAATCTCTTTGTAAATCAGTTAAGCAGCAAATATTACAGCTTAGTTACTGCCTCTGTGGTGAACAGAGAAACCAGACAGGATATCCTCCAAAGTACACATGTCAAAATGCAAAGACCTAGAAGCAGGGTCTTTGGATACTTAAAGCAGCGGGCATATCTACTGTGGAAAAGCCCTAAAATTGTTTCAACTTGCTCAATTCATGTAATGCAACAGAAAAATGCACAATGATTCCCATCTTCTTGACGATAGTATTTATCAAGACTGCTGGGGATGTAATTAGGGCTTCAGCAAACGGAGAGTGAAATTAAAGTACACAAGATGCTGCTTGCTCAAATAAATGTTGAGCAACAAAACTACATTCAATGTTGAGTGAATTCACCTTAAAAGACATTCCAAAATTGGCAAGGACAACTTCCCTGTCACATTGCCATTTTATTATCAACAACAAGGAAGTGACCCACAAGTGGATGCTCACCAGAACTTGTGAAATTCAGTATGGGACCTTGTGGGTCCAAGCATGCTGATTTCACATATGTCTGCATCGATTAGCCATTAAAAATCATCGTTGAATAATCGAGACTGCTGTAGAGCAAGCAAACAAGATCATGAGATGAGGTGAAACAAATTTTCAGAGGACTGCAAGAATTTAATATGATCTTCCTTAAAACATGGTAGAAGCAGAGCCTTTGAATATTTTTAAAGCTAGAGGCAGATATGATTCTTGATAAGCAAAGAGTGAAAGGGAATCGGGGTGGGGGCGGAGGGGTGGGTGGAAATGTTGAATTATCAGATCAGCCACAGTCTTAATAGGTGGTGGAGCAAGCTTAAAGGACCGAATAGCCTACCCCTCCTCCTAATTCACGTGCTTTAATGTATGCTCATATGAGTTTGATTTTCAGCTTATTTTTATTCATTTGTGGGATGTGGGCTTCGCTGGTTGGCCAGCATTTATTGCCCTCAAGAAGGTAATGGTCAGCAGCCTTCTTGAACCACTGCAGTGCTAGTTAAGTCTAAGTTAGTTGCCTAAGTCTAAGTTAGGCTTCACTTTACAAGACTAAAAGAACAAAAAGCCTTGGATGCAGAAGGACATTGTGAAAATACTACTCTAATATGTCTATCATTATCTTGGGAAATAAGGCAGGGCAAGTGACTGAAGTGTTATTAGGGGAACACTTTGGGACTACTGATCACAAAACTATTAGTTTTAAAGTGACTATGGAAAAGGATAGGCCTTTCATTAAAGTACTTAATCAGAGTAAGATAAATTTTAATGGCATGAAGGAACTTTCAGAAGTTACTGAAGTAGTCTGTTCGCAGGTAAAGAGATAACTGACAAGTGGGAGGCTTTCAAAAATGTGATAACGATAGTTCACTGGCATTATATTCCTGTTAGAGTGAAAGGCAAGGCTACTAAGATTAGGGAACATTGGATGAATAAAAAGTTTGAGGTTCTGGTCAAGAATAAGAAACAGTCACATTAGATATAGACGACTGAGATCAAATGAATCTCTTGAAGAGTATAAAGTATGTAGGGACATTCTTAAGAGGGAAATCAGGAGGACAAAGGGAGGTGTGAAATAACCTTGGTTGATAAAGCTAAAGATAACCCAAAGAGATTATACAAGTACATGAAGAGAAAAAGAGCAACTAGGGAGAGAATAGGGCCCCTTAAAGGTCAACAAGGTCATCTACATATTTGAATCTCAGAAGATGGGAGAGATACTAAATGAATATTCCGCAGTTTTTACTGTTGAAAGAAATGGAGGCTCAGGACTCAGAGAAATCGATGTTTTGAAAACAGTTCACATTACAGAAGAGGAAGTGCTGGAGGTCTTAGAAAACGTTAAGGTGGATAAATCTTCAGTCCCTGATCATGTTGTGAGAAATTAGAGAAGAAATTGCAAGACCCCTAGCAAAGATATTGGTATCATCAATAACAATGGTTGAGGTGCCGGAAGACTGGAAGGTGGTCAACCTTGTGCCTTTCTTTAAGAAAGGCTGTAAGGAGAAACCTGGGAGTTATAGACTTGGGAGTCTGACATTGGAGGTGATTCTGAAAGATAGGATTAACTTAATTTAGAAAGGCTATGACTGATTAAGTGCAGTCAGCATGGCTTTTTCTGACGGAAATAGTGTCTCTCAAATTTGACTGAATTTCTTGAGGAAGTAACCAAAAAGTCTGAGGGGGCAGAGCGGTAGACATGGTTTACGTGGACTTTAATAAAGCCTTTGACAAGGTACCATTGGGCTAATTAATAAAGTTAGATCACATGGGATTCAGGGAGAGCTTGCCAATTGGATACAAAATTGGCTTGAAATTAGGAGACAGATGATGATGGTGGCTTTTCAGACTGGAGGCCCATGACCAGCAATGTTCCACAGGGATCAGTCCACTTTTGTTTGTCATTTATATAAACAATTTGGAGGAGTGTTTAGGAGACATGGTTAGTAAGTTTGCCCATGACATCAAAATTGATGGTATAGTGGAGAGTGAAGGTGGTTATCTAAGATTACAAACAGGTCTTGATCAATTGGGTCAATGGGTTTAGGAGTGGCAGACTGTTTAATTTGGATAAATGCGACGTATTGCATTTCAGTAAAATAAACGAGGCAGGATTTATACAATTAATGGTAGGGCCCTGGGTAACGCTGTAGAACAAAGGAGACCAATCTATGGATTCAGGGACATATTTCATTGAAATTTGTGTCACATGTAGACAGGGTAGTTAAGGCAGTGTTTAGCATGTTTGCTTTCACTGCTCAGACCATTGAGTATAGGAGTTGGGATGTCATGTTGAGGTTGTACAGGATGTTGGTGAGACCTCTTCTGGAATATTGTGTTATAGGAAGGATATTATTAAATTGGACCGGACTCAAAAAATTTGCTAGGATGTTACCGGGAATGGAAGGTTTGAGTTATAAAGATAGGCTGGATCTGCTGCGACATTTTTCACTGGAGCATAGGAGGTTAAGGATTGACATTATAGGGGTTATAAAATCAGGAGGGGCAATTGTTAAGGTGAATGACAAGGATCCTGATGGGGCCAACTTTCACTAAGTAGCATAAGATGGGCAACAGTTTGCCAGTCACTGAATAGCAAAGGATGGCTGCTCACACATATTGCTGACAATAACATTTTTTGTCAGTCAACTAAAACTATCACATAATAAAACTAACATTTTCAAGGTAAAAATATTTGAACAATGGAACAGTCATAGCAAGTACACGTATTTGAAGAACATTCTGTAAGCCATAGATAAAACAACTGCTACTTTAAAACAATTCTAGATCTCTCATTAATCAATAACTATAAAACCAGGTTAGTTCATAAAAGGATTCAAACCAGATAACAAATAGTTAACGGCAACCACAAATATCTCTCTATCTTTTTCTCTCTCTTTTTTAACATATAATTATAAAGACAAAAATTTTAAGGCTGTGATATTCTTATTAATGTTATTTTCATGATTTTCTGTATTCTGATTTTCTAATTATTCAATATTTGGTCCTGTTCTTTTTCTTGTGTCTCATCGTGCCCTTGTGCCTTTTTGTGCTGTATGCAGTATCAGTACTATACAAATTAAAGGCATATTTTGAATCTCCTCCTGTAACTCAGATTCTCATTGAAAGATATGAGATCTAACAGATCTTTTCCCTAGGGTGAGGGAGTTCAAAACTGCAGCGGGGCGGGGCACGGCATATTCTTAAGGTGAGAGGAGAAAGGTTTGAAGAGGACAAGGGGCCACTTTCTTACATGGAGAGTGGTTCGAATGTGGAGTGAACTGCCAGAGGATGCAGGAACAGTTACAACATTTAAAAGACATTTGGATATATTCATGAATAGGAAAGTTTTGGAGTGATATGGGCCTGATGCTAGCAAGTGGGACTAGTTTGGGTTTTGGCATTATGGTTGGTATGGACTAGTTGGACCGAAGATGTTTCCATGCTGTACGACTCTAATAATAAAACATAGATATAACACAGCATAATTTTAGCAACATGGGTACAGGGGGTAAGGCCATTTAGCCCCTCAAACCTGTTCAATTATTCAGTGAATATAGGACTGACTTGTGACCAAACTCCAAATGCAGCTTGGAGCTCACTTTTAGTTTTAAGCTATAACATGTGGTTTCACAAAAACGTTTTCGTGAGAAGAAACAACTTGCTTGAAACATGATTTTTATCTCTTACCTGGAAACTGCTTCCTTGCCAAGTTTTGTAATGAATTAAACACCTCACACATTAATGTGGGACAACTCATACTGGACTTGACAATCACATTGAACACTCTTTCAACATACTGGCGAAGGTTCTCCTGCAAATTTGAAAATAAACTGAATTAAGCTATTATTTGCATTTGAATGCTAGCTCAACTGATGGAAAGGGTCATGGAAAGGATACCAGAAAGATCTGTAGATCACCACCACTGGTTACTGCTCTGTCATTCTTTAACTACATGTTCTCACCCTGTCCAGTTGCAGTCACTTCTCAAGCTCTTACCATCAACACTACCTGGCATTTACCTGGATGATTCAACAATAAATATAAAAGCAAAGCACTGCGGATGCTAGAAGTCTGAAATAAAAACAAAGTGTTGCAGAAACTCAGCAGGTCTGGCAGCATCTGTGTAGAGAGAACACTTTGATTCAACAAAGCTAGCTCAAACTGAAATGTAATTGGGACTCATCACAATCAGTACTGACACATACTTCTGCTGATACCAACCTTGGACCACTGCCAAGAGTTAAAAACAGTACGTAATCACCAGCTATTTTGTCTTCGATGACTACAACATAGTCAGCCTGCAGCTTCACTGGCAATCACCAGAATTGAGCAAGTCAGGGATTAGAGGAAATTTTTTTTTAAACTAGTACATTCGCACAGTAATAATGTTTGCCAGTTTCGGTTGCATGCAAGTTTGTAAGACAGCAGCTTGGTAGCACAATCATTGACAATAGTAGGAGCAAATTACTGCAGATGCTGGCATTTGTACTGAAAACAAAAAAGAGAAAGAGATTTGAAATGCTAGCTTGCTGCCTCTCCATGGATGCTGCCTGACCTGCTATGATTGCCAGCATTTTTTGTTTTCAGTATTGACAATAGTACTTGCCCCTGTCAGTAATATTCAAGAATTATAATTTTCTTGTTGCAAGTAACCAGAAAGGTGAAGACAGTCTGATTAAGCAAGGTGCCCTAACATTAAAAAAAAAACAAAAGAATTGCAGATGGTATAAATCAGGAATAAAAACAAAATTGCTGGAAAAGCTCAGCAGGTCTGGCAGCATCTGTGAAGGGGAAAACAAAGTTAGCATTTTGGGTCCGGTGACCCTTCCTCAGAACACTCAGTTCTGAAGAAGGGTCACCAGACCTGAAACGTTAACTCTGTTTTTCCCTTCACAGATGCTGCCAGACATGCTGAGCTTCTCCAGCAATTTTGTTTTTGTTTTTGCGCCTTCACATTAAACATTAGTTCTGAAGAAAAGTCATACGGGACTTGGAATATTAACTTTGGTGCTGCCTGCTGAGTTTCTCCAGCATTCTGTTTCAGATTTCTAGCATCTGTATTATTTTGCCTTTATGCTATAATGTTATGTTTGAAAGAGTCTGATAAAATAATCTATTCAAACTGTTCTATGGTACATTATAAAACCAATCTTTCCCATCTGTATGGATTATATGCTAAAAAATTGAGTAATTATTGGAAAATACACATACCTTATTCACCTCAACATTATCGCCTTCCTTTAGCTTAACAGGATCAATCTCACAGGTTTTACAGGAGTCACAAATCTAAAAAAAATTTTTAATTATCTCAAGTGAGGATAATGAGCATTCTAGAACAGATATAGATTTTATTAGTCAATGAAGCATGTTATTAAAATTTGATGAACAGTGTCTGACTTTTACATAAATAAATAAATATAATTTTAAAAGTTTGCATTTTAAATTAAGGCACGTGGGTTATTTTTCTAAAGGGTTCAAAACGAAACCCATGTAAGACAGCCTTTCCAGTAGACCCATTCCAGTATGTCAGAAAGCAAGGACCTACTGGAGTTTTAAAGGAAAACCGATTTCACTGTGATGAGTTACAGCTTAAGCTTTTAAGCAGTTTGGGAGGAGATTTGACTAGGTCAGAAGCAAATCTAGGATTCTCTTCTAGTAAGGAGTAATGGACAGTTTGGGAAAGCACGGGTACCTTGGTATAAAAGTTTAATTTGTGAAACTTTCAAACCGAGTGTTTGGTTAGAAATCTGCACGTTAGTAAAAGCTGAAAAAGTTTAAGCACTCAGTCTTGAGTATTCATGTAAGAAACTTCATAGTTCACAGCAAAGAAGTAGGGAGAATCAGTAAAGTCAAACCTAAAGATCGAATACAGAGGGATGACTTATCTGGTTTTACATCTCTTTTCCTGTCGGTATACAGGGTGAGACTTGCTTATCTGTACAATAAGACTCTAACTGTGTTCTATATCTAGTTGGCTTGGGTTGTTTGTTTTTCATTTTTGTTTCTGTCTTCTGTCTAAGAAAGCTCTGTTGTTAAAGAAACTGTAGTCTCATATGACTTTTTTGGTGAAGGACCGCCACGTTAATTATTAAAATAGAAAAGCAAAACATATGATCTTTCAGGCCAGGTTTCATTCTGAAATCTGACTTGTCCAGAGGTACCATCAGTTGGGATCATGACTTGCAAACTCAAACTGGAAGATCTCTTTCACAAGGGCCTGTTATACAGGAAGCAATTACATTTATCTGTAGCACTCCTGCCTTCTCCGGATAGAGGGGGTTTCTGGCTCCTCAGGAATCAGAGTCATGTTACTTTAATGGAACTTCAACATGTGTACTCCATTTACCAGTGACCTCTGGAACACTAAAAGCTTTATTAACGGATAACCACATGCCATAATTTCTCAATGATGGAAATGTGGAATGCATGGGACGCCAAAAATAGATGAAAGTGGAAACCTTGGGAGGATTGCAGAAGTGGATGAGACTGCAGAGGTTAGGAATAATTTAGTAATGGAAAGAATTGA
Source organism: Ginglymostoma cirratum (assembly GCA_024137785.1). Classification (NCBI taxonomy): domain Eukaryota; kingdom Metazoa; phylum Chordata; class Chondrichthyes; order Orectolobiformes; family Ginglymostomatidae; genus Ginglymostoma; species Ginglymostoma cirratum. Next base: position 12,818,093 of record JAHRHZ010000288.1, on the reverse strand, counting down.
ATATTTAAATGTGAATTTTACATTTGAGGTATTAGTACAAGATGGATGATATTGACAATACAGCACTAAGCTCAGGGCCAAATAAACTGCAAACAGTTTGGCTCAGCTTCAAAAGTGGTGAGGGAGCAAGGGTGCAGCCAGTGATGAAGGAAGTGAGTTGGTAATATGTACCAAAGACAACAGATTTGATCTTACTAAGACTCAATTGGAGGAAATTTCTGCTCACCCATTACTGGATATCAGACAAGCAACATTAACCCAAGAATGGAAGAGTCAAGAGGTGGTGGTAAAGCTGGGAGAGTTATTGCTGGTGCACAAGTGGAACCCGATATTGTTTAGAGATGATGTCACAGAATGGCCGCATGGAGATGAAGCAGTTATCAAGATAATCTTTCACTCGTAAATATTACTATCTTTTAAAAACCTGATTCTAAATAACTGCACAGGAAGTCAACTAATGGGATACCTTCTCTCCTATTGGCTGTTGATGGATAAGTCAGCATGAGAATAAGCTAAGCATCATGTTGATATAAAGTATCATCTTACTTCATCTAAAATGGATTTCAGAGTCACTTTCAGATAATGCTTTCCAACGAGTTTCATTGTTTCATCAATACAGCGTGTGGCCAGAGTATTTCCCCTGAAGATAGTGTTGGCTTCCCTGCAAAAACAAAGTAGTAGGATTCAACAGAACATTCTCTAAATTCATTTGTGGGACATGAGCGTTATTGGTTGGCCAGCATTTATTGCCCGTCCCTAGTTGAAAAGGTGGTGGTGAGCTGTCTTCTTGAACCGCTGCTATGGCTTGACCCACAATGCTGTTAGGGAGAGAATTCCAGGATTTGACCTAGTGACAGTGGAGGAATGGTGATATATTTCCAAGTCAGGATGGAGAGTGGCTTTGAGGGGAACTTGAAGGGGGTGGTGTTCCCATGCATCTCCTGCCCTTGTCCTTCCGGATGTAAGTGGCCGTGGGGTTGGAAGGTGCTGTCTGAAGATCTTTGGTGAATTTCTACAGTGCATCTTGTAGACAGTACACACTGCTGCTATTGGGCATCTCACACATTTTCTGGAAGCTACTTAAAACTTTGCATTCTGACACACAATACACAACAAATCTAACAGTAATTTGAGTGCAAACAACCTTAAAGTTGAATTTTCCTATATTGTCTAAAAGCCCAGGTGCCATTGCTTGCACCTATATGGCAGACATGTCCTGCTCAAAATCCAAAATGTTTATTTATGGCAATGACCTAGAACCTTTGATCCAGGCATCAAAAGATCCTGAACTTGCAGAAAAATACCACCTTGCAAACAGTACCAGGTAAACACAAGTCTACTTCATCATTCTGGCAATCTGTGCTATCACACACTTCCCTGTCTGCCATTCCCCACAAAACCATTACGTAACTTGTAAAGGAAAATGTTACGTGAACGTCAACCATCCCATTCATGAAGACGTGAAAAATCCATCAGTTAAGTGTTTAAAATTGCATTGGTCTGAGAAACAACAGTTAATATTTATACAGCAAGAACACACTACATTTACTTGCCTGTTAGGGCTGCCAGTGACTGAGCAGCACAAAATGGCTAACAGCTGTCCACAGCTAACGCAGCAGAACATGGCTGACAGTAGTTAGAGCGCTTGGGAAAATATTTGCTTAATGCAGTCTTCACAAGGAAAACAATAGTAGCTCTGTAGACTCAAGGTCACTGAACTGAAATATAATATGCAGCTGCAGTTGTTTACACATAAGACAAGTAACACATTTAATTAGTGACTCCCTTTTGAATTATATAATCAATCTATCTGTTATAATACTAAGTGCAGGTTTTAGCCAAGATCCTTCAAATAATCATACAAATTCCAAAGTGGTTATAGATCCACCAATATACAAACAAAAAAGAATCACTAAAAGCATTAGAGGAAAGATTCAATCCAGTCTCAGACAGTAAAAGCAGCCCCAATATCATTACAGGTAAACGAGAGAGTATAGTCACATCAAACCATGAAGGACCAGGGGTGGGCCACAATCCCGTTCATCTCTGTCGTTCAGAGTTATGATTAGCTTAATTGGAAATATGTTTAAATTGCTGAGTGTGGCAGTATTCCTTTGGGTTAAGGACTATCAACAGTTAAACTGTGTAGGACAGCAAGTAAATTGCTGAGGCAAACCTGAATGGTATAAGATGCTGAGATAACAAGGTGTGGGGCTGGATGAACACAGCAGGCCAAGCAGCATCATAGGAGCAGGAAAGCTTGACATTTCGGGCCTAGACCCTTCATCAGAAAACGAGATTCAGTTACTAAAGGATAACTCTGTGCTGCTGACCAATGGGTGGATGGGTGAGAGTTGTTCATGTGCATTCTAAGTTATAATTGTATAAGTTAAGACATTCTGAAACTGTGTGCATCTTGTTGCTATGAAAATCTGAAGCTGCTACTACTGGACTTGGGCTCTCATTGAGAACTATGAGATCTAACACTACCTAAGAAGATCCGTTGTAAAAGAAGCCTCATTTTTCCACTTAACACTCTCACGAAACCATCAAATAGATGGATCTTGGAGATCTGATCAAATGTTTTCCCTGTTATAGGAAGTAGTAATGCAACCGCAGTCACAGCATTAAAACAAGTGAACTGATAAAGGCATGCCAAAATGTAACCAATATTCAGAGTGCAACAGTACATCGTTTACTTAGTTTCACTCTACAGATGCTGATGTGCTGAGCATTTTCAGCATTTTTTGCTTTTATTCCAGATTTCCAGCATCTATATTAATTTCCTCTTTTATTGAGCAGATTACTTGATGTATTGGAAATGTGGGCAACCTCAACAAGGATCTTGGTAGTTATAAATTCTAACAGTTATGTGCTTCATATCTGACAACCTTTGGAGAGGCTGAAAGGATCGCTAACGGAAATGGAAATGCATTTTCGTAGAGTAGCAGATGCTATGAAGGTATGATTGAAGTACATCGCATGGACAGAGTTAAAAGAACTGTACTCTGCATTATGCACTCACATGTCAGCACTGGCGACCATCAAATATGGCAAACGCACTGCATCACGAGTTCCATCCATTTACAAAATACATTTTCTTTTAATATAAAGTTCTGTATTACAGCCAGTGATAGAAAAGGTCTCCCTGCTCCTCGCAGGCTTTAGCAATCAAGTGAGACTAACCATTACAGCAACTATCAGACTTACTGTGTCTGCTGAAGATCCAACTCAGCTATGGCACTAAGGAAAGGAACCAGCTTCTTGTGATGCAACAGCAGGCGTACAAGTGGCAATACTGCTTCTTGCTTCTCACGACACACTTCACCCAGGATATGAACTGCTGAGGCAGATATAGGCTTCAATGAAAGAGAAAAACAGGTAGGATAAGCACCATTACAAATTAACTAGTTTGATTGTTGCAAGTTATTTTATTGAATTACAGTTGCCTTTCCCATCTTTACACACAGTTCTTAATAATATGCAAGAAGCAATTTGAAAATTTTTAATAGAAACAGATAACAAACCCAGTAGATACCATTCAGTGCTGTCAGCCATGGGAACTAAGCTGGTTAATTAAAAAGTAGACATGACTTGTCCTTTATAATCTATATTGTTGGAACACAACAACAGTTTACACACCAAAAACCAAACTTGGATATTCTAAGAACAATATCCGTGCAAACCCAGTCAAATTTCAGCAAAAAGGGATTCTCAATACAAACCTCAACATTCGGTAGACTGTACTAGATCCCCAAGGTAATGAAGTTAGATCTCAAAGTTAATATCTTGAAGAAATTATCTATTGAAGAGCGTTCAGAAGAGATTTATCAGTATGTTGCCGCAACTGGAAGGTTTGAGTTATAAAGGAGAAGCTGGTTAGGCTGGGACTTTTTCCACTGGAGCACACGAGATCGAGAGGTGACAATATTGAGCTTCATAAAATCGTGAGGGGCACTGATAAAGTGAATAGCAAAGGTCTTTTCGCTAGGGTGAGACAGTTCAAAACTAGAAGGCATATTTATAAGGTGAGAGGAGAAAGATCTAAAAGAGACCTAAGGGGCAATTTCTTTTCAGAGAGGGTGGTTTTAATGCAGAATGAACTGCCAGAGGAAGTGGTGGATGCACGTACAGTTACAAATTTAAAAAACACTTGGTTAGCTACATGACATGAATAGGAAATTTAGAGGGATAAGGGCCAAATACAGGCAAGTGGGACTAGTTTAGTTTGGGAACATAGTTGGCGTGGATAAGTTGGACCGAAAGGACTGTTTCCTTGCTGTATGACTTTTATGACTTAAGTATAAGTAACAGTGGTATTTGAAACATGCACCAATCACCAAGTTTTTATTGCTGCAAAACTAACAGCTGCTCATCAGAATACGAAGCTATAAGACCATAAGACAGAGGAGCAGAAATTAGGCCATTCAGCCCATCGAGTCTGCTCCACCATTCAATCATGACTCATAAGTTTCTCAACCCCATTCTCCTGCTTTCTCCCTGTAACCCTTGATCCCCTTGACAATCAACAACCTATCTATCTTTGTCTTAAATATACTCAATGACCTGGTCTCCACAGCCTTCTGTGGCAGTGAATTCCACAGTTGCACCACTCTCTGGCTTAAGAAGTTTCTCCTTATCTCCACTCTAAAAGGTCTTCCCTTTACTCTAAGGCTGTGCCCTCCTGTCCTAGTCTCTCCTACCAACAGAAACATCTTCCCAACATCCACTTGGTCCGGGCCATTTAGTATTCTCTAAGTTTCAATTAGATCCCCCCTCATCCTTCTAAACTCCAAGTATAGACCCAGAGTCTTCAAATGTTCCTCATATGTTAAGCTTTTCATTTCTCGACTATTCTCATGAACATCCTCTGAACCCGCTCCACGGCCAGTACATCTTTCCTGAGATATGGGGCCTAAAACTGTGCACAACACTCCAACTGTGGCCTGACCAGAGCCTTATATAGCCTCACAAACACATCCCTACTTTTATATTCAAGTACTCTCAACATAAATGCCAAAGTTGCGTTTGCCTTCTTAACTGTTGACTCAACCTGCAAGTTTATCTTGAGAGAATCCTGGAATAGAACTCCCACGTCTCTTTGCACTTCAGACTTCTGAATTTTCTCTCCATTTAGAAAATAGTCTATGCTTCTATTACTCTTACCAAAGTGCATGACCTCACACTTTCCCACATTGTACTCCATCTGCCACTTCTAACCTGTCCAATTCCTTCTGCAGCCTCCCCGCATTCTCAATACTACTTGACCCTTCACCTACCTTTGTATCGTCTTCAAACTTAGCAAGAAGCTAGAACTGCTTTAGTACATTGGAGTACGTGCATTCTGTTAAGCTGTTTTAGAACCAAAAAAACAAGCCTCCAAGACCTTATCTGCAAATACTTACCTTAACATCTGATGACATTAGCAGCAAGTCATTAAGAGAGATGTAGTACTTGGAGGGGAGCACATAATCTTCATTGTAGGATATGGACAGTCGCAGTGAGCCTAAGTCTTCTGATTTTGCAGACTTGTTTCCATTGTCCTTCGGTTGTAGTAAGTACCTATTTAATGACAGCGTATATATTGATTTGAACCATATCACACAAAACACCAAGTGTTGTAGATACAACTAATAATATAATTGGCTAGCAGCAATGACTTCATCTTCTCAACCTTCAGGCACACTAAAATGATCTTGCAGCACAGGTTACAGTAAGGTTATGTGATGTTTATGCACTGGGTGCTCTATACCATCGATCAATAAGAGTCCATGGTTTAAGGTAATGCTGTGGATGGGAAGGCTGTGTTAATCCAGCAAAATTGTGTGATGAATATTATGCAAAATCTATACCACGTTGACTCAACTCCACTTTTATACGTTATTACCTGACAACAACACTTTGCAGAACTATACAAATTAATGTACACGTAAAAGGAAATAAAACAAAGAATTGCAGATGCTGAAATCAAACAAAACCAGAAACTGAAGAAACTCAGCAGGTCTGCAATGTAGCATTTCATACCTTGCCTCATTTCAAAGTGCATCTTCCTCTTCTAGCTTTGTACAAACTGAGCAGCACATGTTCACAGGACACAAACATTTAGTTTAGGGTACATAGGATCACAAAATCATATACTTGGATATTGAAGACTGCAAGTCACATAACATAAGCATATAAGAATGCTAATGGGACAGGTCGATACCAACATTCCCAAAAACATACATCCAAACCAGCTTAAATATATGGCAGTAAACTCCCAAATTTTGAAAAACACCAAATGAAGCAGCTGCTTTGACAGTAGCACTGACTGCAATCTACCGTCCATGGTCTAGAAGGCACAATTTAATTCTCTCAACAGAGCAGGATGCGATGTAACATTGGATTAGCAGCAGGATGACGTCAAAATACAAATGAAAGTCCCAAATGATTTACTACTATTTTGTTTAATAGTCAGGCCAATTTTTTTTTATTTAATGCTTCTTGTTTATTTCTGCAGTTACTTCTCAGATTGTAATCTTTTCTCAATCGAAAAATGGATTCCTAGCAATAATCCAGTTTAATACTTTGTTCTACTGCTTCCGCCAACGTCGACAACCACATAACTGTCGACATCAATGAACGCGTAACTTCCCCTTCCGCCCACGTGAACGCTCTGGTGCACACACCCACTCCTGATGAAGTCTCCACCCCTGCTCCAGGCTCCAGCTCTACATTCAGCCCCTGTCCCAAGCCTTGCTGGGTATTCACCATCCCCCTAGACCTCCCCCTCAGAGGCTGAACGGTCAGTCCTCAGCAAAGGGCTCACTTTCATTCCCCCAAGCCCACATGTAAACAAATTCCATGCACGTCATGATGTCGAGTTCTTTTTCCGCTGCCTCTGCCTCCGTGCCTACTTCTTTGAATAGAAATCCAACTCACCCCAAAACGACCCCTTTTCCTGCCTCCAGCAAACTCTATCATCCTGGACAACCCCTCCAGGCTTCCTACCCTCCTTCAACCTCTCCATCTCAAACTGCCGCTGTGACATCAATTGCTTGGATCTCTCCACCCCTCTCACTTACTCCAGCCTCTCCCAATTGGAACGTGCATCCCTCCCCTCCAGCCCGAACCTCGCTATTAAACCGCCCGATATGGTGGTAGTATGTTGAACTGACCTCTACATTGCTGAGGCCAGGCACCAACTCTCTGACACCTCCTCTTACCATCCCCTCGATCATGACCCCACCTCTGATCACCAACAGTCATCACCCAGACCATTAACAACCTCATCACCTCGGGAGATTGCCCATCCACAGCCTCCAACCTGATAGAAATGGGCGGTGTGGGGTTGGAAAACTATCACCTACCCAAAATCCATAAACCTGACCTCCCCAGCCGACCCATTGTCTCTGCCGACTCCCTGCCCTACCGAGCTCATCTCCTCCTATCTCAACTCCGATCTTTCCCCTTTGGTCCAGTAACTCCCCATCTACTTTGGGGACACAACCTGCATCCTCCACCTTTCACAAAAATTTCAATTCCCTGGCCCCCAAAGTCTTATCTTCACCAAAGACATACAGTACTTGTACACCTGTATCCCCCATAAGGAAAGCCCTGAAGCTCTCCACTTCTTCCTCTCCCGTAAGCCCAACCAACCCTCTCCACTGACACTCATTTGCTTGGCAGAACTGGTCCTCACTCTCAACAATTTTTCCTTCGATTCCTTCCACTTCCTACAAGCCAAAGTGGTGCCTATGAGCATCTGCATGGGCCCAAGTGACGCCTGCCTCTTTGTAGGATGCATGGAACAGCCCCTCTTCAGCAACTTCACCAGCACCATCCCTCAACTCTTTCTCCGATATACTGATGACTGTATCAGTGCTGACTCGTGTTCCCGGGAGGAGCTTCAGCAGTTCATTCAACTTCGCTGACACCTTTCGCCTTGCCCTCAAATTCACCGGGACCATTTCTGACACTTCCCTCCCCTTCCTGGACCGGTCCGTCTCCATCTCCAGAAACTGACTCACCACTGACATTCATTTCAAACCCACTGACTCCCACAACTACCTCAACTGCACATCCTCTCACCCATCCTCCTGTAAAAATGCTATCCCACACTTAATTTCTCTGCCTCCGCCTCATCTGCTCCCAGGTTCAGGCATTCTACTCTAGGACTGGAGATATCCTCCTATTGCAGAGACCGTAGTTTCCCATCCTTTGTTACTGAGGATGCACTCAACCACATCACCCCCATTTCCTGCACTTCTGCCCTCAAAACCCCTCCCCCCAACAACAATAAGAATAGAGTCCCCTTAGTCCTCACTTACCACCCCACCAACCCCTAAATCCAATGCATCATCCTCCGACATTTTTGTCGCCTACAATCGGACCCCACCACCAAAAAGATATTTCGTTCCCCATCCCAATCCGCTTTCTGTGGGGACTGCTCACTTTGCGACTCCCTCATCAGCTCTATATTCCCCACCAACCCCTCCACCACACCCGGTACCTCTCCCTGCAACTGCAAGCAGTGAAGCTCCTGCCCCTACACCTCCCCTCTTGCCTCCGTCCAAGACTCTAAACGATCCTTCCAGATTTGGCAGAGATTCACTTGCACCTCAACCAACCTGATTCATGGCATCCGTTGCTCCTGATTGGGAGACCAAAAGCAGACTAGGGGACTGGTTCACAGAGCATCTGCACTCTGCATGCACCAACCAACCCGACTTTCTCGTTGCCATCCGTTTTAATTCCCCCTTCCACTTGCCTGGCAACATGCTTCGGCCTCCACCACTCAGAGTGAGGCCAAACGTAAACAGGAGGAACAACACCTGATATTTCGTCTTGGGAGCTTACAGCCTAAGGGCCTAAATATTGAGTTCACCAGCCTCAATACCACCCCCAACCCCGTGCTAATCCCACATCCCGCCTCCCTGACCTGACCGGACCTAACCTGTCCATCTTCCTACTCACCTATCTGCTCCACCCATTCCACTGACCAATCACTATAACCCTTTACCTGCATCCATCTATCACCATCCCACCTACCTTTCTCAGCTCCCACACTCTATTTCTGGGCTCCCCTCCCCTTCCCCAGTCCTGACAAAAGGGTTTCAACCCGAAATGTTGACTTTCCTGCTCCTCTGATGCTGTCTGACCTGTTTGTCCAGCTCCATGTTTACTGACTCTGGCTTCCAGCATCCGAGTCCTTACCGTCTCCGAGTCCTTCCAATACTTTGCTCTGATCTGGTTTCTCTTGTACTCTAATTGTTGTTGTAACATTGTCAGCTTGCACATGATGAGAAACAGTCATCCTGACCCAGTTTCTCATTTCAGTACAGGAAGCAAGAGACACAATACAGTTTCAACATGGAAATCAAATATCAGATTACAGTTTCTTTCTGTTGAGTTGCAATACACTGGATTATATTTACCAAAAACAGTAACTAACATCCTGTAGTTCTCAAGCAAAAAAAAAACAAATTATTTTCTTAGTTGATTCTCGTTTGCAAGCAATGGGACAAATATATTAAATGACTCCAACACAATACAAATCAATGTGGTGTGTCAGTATCAGTGGATGCCAATGAGACAAAAATATTTTATGGAAAATGCAAATATGACATAAAAGTAGGATAAAACAAACAAAACAATTTTCTGAATTTGTTTGGAATAAAAATATCACTTGTGAACAGCTGTTTCGAAAAAAGCTAAATCCTATCTGAAACACATTACATCAAGAGAGTACCATCAATTGTTCTTTTTGCAATACTACTAACTAAGGAAGACGACTTAAAGACAATAAGTGGCATAGCCAAATATGTAGGTACTGAACGGAGAAGGTCAGCAGAGATTCAAGTTCAGACCTAAAACACTAGTAACGTCAGTTTTAACGCGATGGAGGGATGAAAATAAAAATGTTAGTTCTGAAGAGCCACACGTAATTAACTGTTTCTATCTCCGCAGATCCTGCCAGACCTGAGTTTCTCCAGCATCCTGTTTGCTGCATTTAAAAATATGTTAGTGTTCTACATTTGCAGACTGAAGTTTATAAAGATTAATTGATGTTTGCTTATCGCTTTTAAGAGTGACCAGGGAGGAGTGGAAAAGAAAAAAGTAGCAATTTAAATAGTCTTCTGCAAACTAAGACTGAATTATTTGTAACAGGATTCATCTCATCAATTCTCCCTCATTCTAATGATGGGTACGTTCCCAGTACTTTTCATTTGCATCAAGAAATAAAGCATAGCGTTTGCTTTATATCATCAAATCACATCTCAGTACTGTGTCAACCAACTGATTTTTAGTCCTTTGATCAAAACACTTACTCAGACCACCAGTGTTGCTGAGAATTATGGAAAAATTTAAGGGTGGCCTGGCCGACGCTGCCAAAATTCTTGCGATTCTAATGCTGTTACTCAAATCAAAGGGATGCACTTTAGTGAGAATTTAAAGTCAAAACATAAGTTATTGCACGGAAGGTCTTGTATTTGAAAACATAACCTGTCAAAACAAATTTATAAATGTGTCATTACAAGAGATTTTTGTAGCAATAAGACATCCCTTTAACTGCAACAAGAATGAAATCTCATCTACCTTAAGGAAATTAGGAGTTTGTATGTAACTCTTACCATGCCCGATGGCAGTTGTCATTCTTTAAAATTTTCACAGGAACTCTAATCTCACCAAGGAAAATATCTTGCACTAGGTTTTCATTGTTCCACAGATCAACTCTGAAGAAAATAAAAATCAGTCAATGTCACAATATTGGAAGACTTTCATCTTCTGGCTCACAGCTTTTAATCTGTAAAGGCTGTTAGATTATAGATCGGATTAAAGGTATGTAGCTAATAAAAAAGAAAATCATTATGACATACCACAATGGAAATACAAACCTAATTTTTCAAAGATTCACCATGAATTAAAGGGCTACGCAATCATAGGAAATCAGAAATTATAACCAAAAAGAATATTTTACAAACACATCTGTAATTAATTTAAGTATAAATAAAACTTAATTGACAATTCAGTTTCTTTCAATTAACAGCAATTTTGCTACAACCTAGACTTCAGGGCCAATGAGGTAAACTGTATCTTGCAAAAGGATGGTGCCAATACACCAACATCTGGTGTGGAAACACATTTAGGAAAATAGAATTTGCAACTCAGCAACACTTAAAATACTTATTATCATTATTTACACGATTAGTTATTTTAAACAATTCAGCTTGATGCATTTATACAACCATATTAATTTGAAGTTTAAGCACATTAAAGTGAAATGTGCAATAGAACAGAGGAGTGAGATTTACAACGCTAAGAGCACCAAAACGGAGGTGCTAGCCCCATCTTTCAGTTATACACCACTTTTGCCTTACATAATGGAAGTAACATGTTCCTGCCTGCTTCACTGCCAGGTTTGGGTGGTTTTAAGTAAACTTGAAATTTTTCAGGTTGAGAAAGAAGGTTGTAAAGAAAATCGGTGTTAGAAATCACAATGAGAATCTCTACTTAAGTCAGCACTTGGCCAAAAAAAAAAGAGATCACTAAGCTCTGGTGATATTTTTTCTATATCACATAACCATCAGAATTGAACAAATTTATTAGATCTATTTGTAAGGCAGATATTTTAGTTCAGTCCAATAACCAAGTCAGACGCCCACTATGATTTAAGGTGGCATTAAATCCGTGGAAAAGCTACATAATATGCACTACATATAAACATGCAGAACAATGTCAAGTTGAGACTCAACACAGCACATTTCCTTCAACAGAACTGACAAATAACGGGCATGACTTCCCTGACAGTTGTCAACAAATATGCTACCATGTTTGCTACATTGTATTAAATAAATTAGCATTCCATTCTGTGTAACTCAGAATTGTGACTCTTCATTCAAGTGAACAACTGCCTACCTATTGGATATTTTGGCTTTCATGTTCAATCAAATAAATTTGTTACTGGATATAACAAAACAAAATCATAAAATATTTAATTTCAGGAAGAAATGAAATTTAAAAATAAAATGGGTTTTTCAAAGTAATCAACTTTGGCAAGGGCTATGACATCAATGGTGCTGTGTCTATCATCTATCCTCAATCTGCAGATGGCCACACTGCGAACAACCTTTCAACACTGAATTCCATTTTCTACTGCCCTCACCTCCTGTTTCACAGAAAGGTCAGTCTAGATTTTGAGATTGTTGATCCACGCCATCTTGGATCTCTTTGTGCATGCTTTTGAGGTATTAGGCTTTTTTTTTAACCCCCAAACACCACCCCATCCCTCACATCACATGGCCAAAGTGAGCGAACTTTCTTGATATCACTGCGGCAAACAAATTTCTCTTCACACAAGCTTCCTCAAGAACCCACTCATTTGTCTATTGGTTGTCAGAGTCATACAGCATGGAAACAGACCCTTTGGTCCAATCAGTCCATGCTGAACATAATACCAAACTAAACTAGTCCCATTTGCCTGCTCCTGGCCCATATCCCTCAATCTTTCCTATTCATGTACTTATCCAACTGTTTTTTAAAACATTGTAATCGTGCCCACATCCACCACTTCCTCATGCCTTGACACATCTAAGAAGTGCCCAAACTCCTTCATTTCAGATACTCATATTCGAGAATAATCACTCTACGTTATGGCTCAGCTTTCACAGTCATACATTGTTACTGACCACATAAGGATTTCCAGCATAAAAATCTCTGTTGCAATCAAGATAGTGCAACTACTCTATACTCTTGTAAGTGACTTCGTGACGCTATGACCTTATTAAGTCGAAGCTAAGTTTCTTGGTAGACTCTGTGCCTTGCATGATGAGTGATCCAAGATCAACAGTGTTTGGAGGCACACATTTTCCTTGGTCTATCAATGAGCCATACAGAGGTATAATAGACTTTCTTCAGCTGGGCTGAGTTTCATCTTAGCAGTGTGGACATCTCAATGACTGATACAGATAAATCTGGATTTTCATTCAGAGAATACAAAACATAATTCACAAGACCAAATGACAAACAATGAGTATAATCCAAAATAGTTTGTGTTGAGTTTCATTGTCATGCTTTGAAATGCAGTAGAGGTCAGTTATAATGCAATTCCATATATCAGAAATTTACTTAAATGCTGGGCTTACAAAGCTTTAAAAAAAAAGTGTCAAGCTTTATTTAAATCTTCATTAGAGAAATAGGAGGTGGTGAGTTTTACATGCAATGTCCGACAAAATATCATCTCACTTGTCTGGATCCCAATATCTCGGTTATAACACACTTGCCACGGAAACAAATTACGTCAGTGAACAAATTAAAGACTCTATTATTCATCTCCTAGACATTGATTTTGATCATTTACATTAACATTCAAAAATATTAGAGGGTACACCACAAGATTCTGACATGCTGAAAAGATGCAGAACATAAAATTCCCACTAGCCCCCTTACTACCAACTTCCAAACGCCTCAGGCAAACTAATCTTAAATATTATTTGCAGCATACAGAACAGGGCACACCAATGTGATAAGTTATCAAACTGATTCAACCCAGGGGTTGAGGGCTCAAAACGTAACTGGGCAAAATTGCATTCAAGTTAGGTAAATCTAGTATCAGAAAGAGAGCATAAAAGCTGATGGATGCCCACGAAGTGTTCTTCAGGTAAAGGAAATGCCATCCCTATCAGTACTGGTATATACAAGACTCAGCACTAAAATAAATAAGTTTTTTTGCGCTCTGTAGGAACAGTTAGCAAAAAAAATTCTTCTAATACCATTTAATTTTCTGTGCTTCTGCATGAAGGAAGGGTTGACTAGAAGAGTGGACATCTAATATTATCAGGATAGAAACTGTGAAACAATGCAGACTGTGACTGTTATCAGGGAGGTTAGAGGAAGAATTATTGTATGTTATTTGTCATACTGCTCAGGTGCTCTCTGGGTTAATTCCTGGTTAAATGTGACAGTTGGGCCTTACTTGTATCACCTTGAACACGCTGCACTTAACCAACTGCAAGCAGTCCCATGTTATGAATAGGTTCCATTCTTGAGTACGGTCTAAGTCAATTTGCACACAAGTTGGAACATAATTCTGTAATCAGTATAAAATAGCTGTTCTGAAGTATGAGAAAATGTTCACGTCAAATCTTTAAAATTATTATGGCATATTGTTCATAAATATGAGCACTCAAGTCAGACATTCACAAATCGGGAGACTGCCTGTGTCCTCAAAGTTACACGCTAATCAGGTATTCACCTTGTCGCTGTTTTCTATATGTTGCTGGCATAAGATATTTGCTGCATGATAGTAAACTCTGGAAATAACTCATCGTAGGAGGCACTGTCATAAAATGATTCATGAATTCCTGTATAAAGAAGAACACCACACCAAACCATTCCGGGGCAAGAGAGGGCCGGGAGAAAAAAAGCCAAGATTTACAAAATTATGGTTATTTGGCGAGTTCTGCTTAAAATTAAAACTCAGCCAAATTACGTAATATGAATTCCAAGGATCAAATACCACTCACCAAAAAAAAATTAAAAAGTCAAACTTCTTGCATGCAGTTAAAAACACAGCACCCAAAATTATTGAAAAATACACCACAGTAACACAACATGCAAGATATTTATCACTGAGTCAATCATCTTACCTCACTGACAGTGGACCCCAATCGACAGCAGAAAAAGGGTAGTGGAAAGAAGAGGAATATTGATAACTTTCCCTAACAAACTAATTTCAAAATATATTTATCCTTTTTAATTGCCTGGATTTCTCCCAAAAATCAGACCACAACACAGTACTGCTGAAACATCAGTTGAATATTTATAGAATCCCTACAGTATGGAAACACACCACTCAGCCCATCAAGTCCACCAACCCTCCAAAGTGTATCTCAGCCAGGCCCACCTACTACCCAACACCCCCAAACCCAACCCTATCGCTGCATTTGCCACGGCTACTCCATCTAACCTGCACATCCCTGGACACTATGAGCAATTTAGCATTGCCAATCCACCAATTCACTGCAGGTGGATGGAACCTTCTGTTGAAGGATTATTTTGAAGCATTTTACTTGCAGCAGTAATTTTAACTATCGTCAAATGACCATTAGGGTCCTTCTATAGAGTCAAAGGTCTTGGTGAAAACCTATTCACTCGTGATTCTTCCAATATAATAAAGAATTGTGGATGCTGGAGATCTGAAACAAAAACAGAAATTGGTGGTGAATCTCAGCTGGTCTGGCAGCATCTGAGAAAGCAGAGAAAACATTTCAAGTCCAGTGACTCTTCAGATGAAGAGTCACAAGTTCGAATGAGGTTGAGTTTCGCCGCAATTTCTGTTTGTGTTTCAGGTTTTCACCACTTCCTGGTCTAAAAGATTGTGTCAGATTTTGCTGCAACAGTGCAAGCAACATCTGTCACTAAGAAAATCTGTCCTCGCCCCTTTTCAGTTCAAAAATCTTTTAACTGTTAATGCTGAAAGTAGGAAATGAAAATAGTGCTGTGACAAAAACAGGGCATCTTGGATCTACTGAAAAGGATGTGAAATAGAAAATGGTCTTAACCAATGAGACTTACAGACTGGAAACTAAATAGTGAGAAGAGGATGAATTGAAGGAGGTGAATTCAATTTCAGATCAGGCACAGAAAAACAATCAGAAGATGGACAGTAACATAGAACATAGAACAGTACAGCATAGTCCAGGCCCTTCAACCCACGATGTTGTGCCGAACTTTTACTCTAATCCTAAGGTCTATGTTAACCTCCACCCCTACCTTATACGATCACCCATATGCCTATCTAATAGCCGCTTAAATATCCCTAACATGGCCGACTCCACTACCCTCTCCGGCAATGCATTCCACGCCCTGACCACGCTTTGAATAAACATCCTACCTCTGACGTCTGCCCTGTATCTACCTCCTTTCACTTTAAAACTATGCCCGCTTGTAATTGCTACCTCCACCCTAGGAAAAAGTCTCTGGCTGTCCACTCTATCTATACCTCTGATCATTTTGTACACCTCTCACCATTCATCGTTCTAAAGAGAAAAGCCCTAGCTCTCTCAACATTTCCTCGTAAGATCTTCCCTCCATTCCAGGCAACATCCTGGTAAATCTCCTCTGCACCTTTTCCAACGCCTCCACATCTTTCCTGTAACGAGGCGACCAGAACTGGACACAATACTCCAAAAGTGGCCAATCCAGGCTTCTGCATAGCTGAAGCATGACTTCACGGCTCTTGAACTCGATCCCTCTATTAATGGAAGCTAACACACCATACGCCTTCTTAACAACTCTATCCATCTGGGTGGCAGCTTTCAGGGAACTGTGAACGTGAACCCCAAGATTCCTCTGCTCCTCCACACTGCCAAGAATCTTTCCCTTAACCCTGTATTCTGCTTTCAAGTTTGTCCATCCAAAATGAATCACCTCACACTTTTCAGGGTTAAACTCCATCTGCCACTTCTCAGCCCAGCTCTGCATCCTATCAATGTCCCTTTGTAACCTAGAACAGCCCTCCACGCTGTCCACAACGCGATCCACCTTTGTATCATCCGTGCTAATCCACCCTTCCACTCCTTCATCTAAATCATTTACAAAAATCAGAAATAGAAGAGGACCCAGGACAGATCCTTATTGTACATCACTCGTTACTGAGCACTACGTTGAATATTTTCCGTCCATTACCACCCTTTGACTTCTAAGGGTCAGCCAATTCTGAATCCAATCTGCCACATTTCCCCCTATCCCATGCCTCCTTACCTTCTGCATGAGCCTACTATGGAGAACCTTATCAAACACCTTACTTAAATCCACGTATACCACATCCACTGCTCTACCTTCATCCACGTGTTTGGTCACCTCTTCAAAGAATTCAATAACGTTTGTGAGGTATGATCTACCCCTCACAAATCTATGCTGACTATCATGAATCAAACTGTGCCTTTGCAAAATATCATAAATCCTATCTCTGAGCCCTTTCCAATAATTTGCCCACCACTGACGTAAGACTAACTGGCCTGTAATTTCCGGGGTTATCCCTATTCCCTTTTTTGAACGAGGGAACGACGTTTGCCTCTTTCCAATCTTCCGGCACTATACCCGTGGACAGTGAGGACGAAAAGACCATAGCCAAAGGCCCTGCGATCTCTTCCCTCGCTTCCCATAGAATCCTTGGATAAATCCCATCAGGCCCAGGGGACTTATCTATCTTCAACTTCCTCAAAGTTCCTAGCATATCTTTTTTACTAACATCGACCTCCTCTAGCCTACCTGCCTGTTTCACACTGTCCTCCACTACAACTAGGTCCCTCTCAGTTATGAATACTGAAGAAAAGTATTCATTAAGGACCTCTCCTATCTCTTTAGGCTCAGTGCACAAATTCCCTTGACAATCCTTGATCGGCCCTACCCTTTCTCTGGTCATTCTCTTATTCATCACGTACATGCAAAAAGCCTTGGAGTTTTCCTTGATCTTATCTGCCAAGGTTTTCTCATGCCCTCTTATAGCTCTCCTAAGCTCTTTCTTCAGCTCCTTCCTGGATAACTTGTATCCCTCTAGAGCCTTTCCCGATCCTTGTTTCCTAAACCTTATAAAAGCATCCTTTTTCCTCTTAACCAGTCGTTCGACCTCTCTTGAGAACCCAGGCTTCCTCACTTGACCGCATCTTCCCTGCCTGCTAGGGACAAACATATCAAGCACACGCAGTATGCATTCCTTAAACAATCTCCACATTTCAATAGTGCTCTTCCCTGACAGCATCTGTTCCCATTTTATGTTACACAGTTCTTGCCTAACAGAATTATAATTTCCATTCCCCCAATTATAAACCTTACCCTGCTGTATGTACCTATCCTTTTCCATGACTATTGTAAAAGTAACAGAGTTATGATCGCTACCGCCAAAATGCTCTCCCACCAACAGGTCTAACACTTGGCCCCGGTTCACTGCCAAGCACTAAATTCAAAGTGGCCTCTCCTTGTGTTGGTCTATCTACATACTGTGTCAGGAATCCTTCCTGAACACACTGGACAAAATCTGCTCCATCTAAACTATTACAACTAAAATGTTTCCAATCAATATTTGGAAAGTTGAAGTCACCCGTGACTACAACCCTGTGACTTCTGCACCTTTCCAGTATCTGCCTCCCAATCCACTCCTCTACTTCGCTGCAACTATGTGGGGGTCTGTAAAGAACTCCCAACAAAGTGACAGCTCCTTTCTTGTTCTGGACCTCGAGCCAAACTGACTCTATAGACATATCATTCTCGAACTGCCTTTCAGTAGCTGCTATACTAGCCCTGGCTAGCAATGCCACTCCCCCGCCCCTTTTTCCACTCTCCCTATTTCTTTTAAAGCATCTAAATCCCGGAACTTCCAACAACCATTCCTGTCCCTGAGTTACTGCAGTTTCCATAATGGCCACAACATCGTAGTTCCAGGTACCAAGATAGGCTTGGGAGAAAAATGAGACAAAGCAACAAAATAACTTCTTTGAAAAGGTTTGGCATATTTTTAAATCTCCTAAAAAAATTCACAAACTGAAGAAATGGGATTCTACACTTTTGTTGTCAGAACGACTGACAGCTACCAACTTCTACCATATCCTTAACAGCAAAATATGGTTTCATAAAGTTTTTCACAACGTAACTTGGGTGACAACAAATATTTGTATTTAACTCTGTAGCTGTTCCTTATTTGAAGTTGTTGTAGATGCTGCACAGAATTAACAGTGGCAAACACAGGCATCATTGTTATTTTGACAGCAAATTATAATCTGAAATGGACCGGATTATTCCAAGTTCCAACTCAAACCATTTGGATTACAATTTTCAGCACCTTTCTGGTAGCTTACATTTGTACATATTCAGTTCTTCATTTACCTGATTTCCAGTTTTTCAATATTTTCCTCTTCAACTTGAAAATGAGACTTCCTAGTGTAACTGCTATTCCTTGTTACCTGGAATGATTCAATGAACCACATCAGAAATTAATCAAAGTGTATTAGAGTGCTCTCAATTCAGATGTTACATATATTCATAGCTATTAATTCCATCAATAAAGGAAGAAGAATGTATGCCACCGCCTCTTCCACTTACTTCAAAATAGAATGTTTCATCAAACTGTGGGTTGCTGGTTTTCTTCTTTACTTTGGTCCTTTTTTGATCCAGCCTAACAAAACAAGTACAAGAGACATTTTTACACTAAAGTCTTAATAAGGAATACGCCCTAAGATTAAACTCCAGGGTTAGTACTTCTAGATTTCAAGAAGTATCCTGATGAGACCCAAGGTTGAAGCTCATGGACCCCGTGATGGAAGGCATGAAAGCACGGAACCAGGCTGCCAGGAAAATAGCAAAGAGGCGCACTGATCGCTTCCTAATCCGTTCCTACGTCCAAGGGCCAGATGGACTCAGCGTAGTTGCCCCTTCAAAAAGGTTCCTACACGCTGCCAGCCAATTGTGCGTTTAAAGGTTTCAAAAACAAAAAAAAAATGCGCCAATGGGTGCTGTTTGCAATTTCTTGCATGACTCAAAGATCAGTGTAGGAGAAACACTGGAACATTGGCAACAGTGCTGGGGAAGGAGGAGATGTTCTGATGGGACAGGCTCCACCTGAATCATGCTGGGACCAGAGTCCTGGTGAATTGTATAACTAGAGCTGTGGAAAAGGCTTCAAATGAACAAGTTGGGGGAAGGGGCTATAAATGAGCCAGCAATGCCCACATCCTTTAACAAATAATAACAAAATGAAAACTTATTCAATATTTGAGCTGATCGCTATGTTCTCTTAATTTGAAATACAGTGAGACTTTCAATTCACCACAACTGTGAAAAATTACATCAAAGTAAATGTTTTCTCTTTCCCACATCACACACCAGATGAAAATAAAAATTCAATACAGGAAGAAAAATAATTCAGATCTTATCACGTCACAGGGAACCACACCTGCATCAAAAACTTCTTTTGGGCAGCAAACGGGCAACTTTTCCTTTGAAGCTCTTTTCCCAGTTCAGGTAAATGCAATTGCATTACTGTATGTGCAGACACAACATAATTTCTCATTGCAACTTTAGAATATAATTTTAGAAACAACACTGTACCTAGAAGGGCCGACCAGAGAAACAGAGGCATAGGGATCACCACTTTGTCCACTTACAAGAGGAAGTCCTTGGCATTCAATTACCCTGAGTGGGAAAAAAAAGAGCAAAAAGTTTATGACATATTAACTTAGTCTTATTGTCAGATCTTTTCAGAACTAAACATTCTTCAGGCATTTTTCCAAAAGTATAAGATAGTTAACAATTGATAGAATTACAGGAGCTTGCCATTTGCACACTGCAAAAGAAACTGTAGAGGAGATGATTCTCTCTCTACCTATTTCTTGTCTCTGTTGGTCCATGCTCAAACTTAAGTGCTGGAACATGCTTGTTATCATATAACCTAACTTCTTCTGGCTCAGTCTGAAGAGCCGATTGCACTCTTTCTCCACGAAACCCAAACTCTGCTGATTGTCTTCCAACAGGCAAGTATTTTCGGTGGAGCTAAAAATTAGACTGAAAAGTTTTGCTTTTGTTTGATTACAAGTAGTGCAAGTACTAGTGGAGATAAATATCTGATCAGTAAGGCTGCAAGAAAAGCAGCCATGACTGTGATGTGCTCAAGGACTTGGGAAGGAAAGGGCAGTTTGAGAAAGGGTAGAAATATACAAGTATTCCAGACGAGGCTCTTGAGGTGGTGCATGATAATAGCAATCTTCAAAATTACAACGATATGCATTCAATGCAGTACATAAAGGAAAATTTTAGAATTTAACTCTATTTATTAAAGTTAGTGTGCATCCTCAACATTGTTTATCCATCTGTTAATCAAATGCTCATAAGTGCATCTACACATCTTAACACAAATAGCTGGGCATCTTTTTGTAGGAAAAGGAAGACTATGGAACTGATGTGACAATCTTTGATAGGGTAAAAGCAGATCTTGTCTCCAGACACAAATGTAAGATAGTGACCTACAGATCGCAAAAACACATTGGGATAAACCTCCTTACCCAGAGAATAGTTTAGAACTTGGACTGCTGTATCACAAGGAGTACCTGAGATAAACTGCACAGACAGACTCAAGGATAAGCTAGATAAGTACAAGGAGAGATAGGAATTGAAAGTGTCACTGGTAGGGTTAAAGGAAAAGGGTGGAAGGAGACTCATGTGAAGAATAAACACTGTCATGAACCTGTTGGGCAACTGGTCTGTTACTGTGCTGTAACACTTCTGGAACCTATAACTTTTCAAGCTCTACTGATAGAAACAATCAAAAAATTCAGTCCAGTCTCGTTTTATCAGGAATTCTTTTTTGTTTAAAACTACTAGGCTACATCTGATGCTTAAAGGTCTATTTTTTTGCTTTCGCTGCCAACTGGCTCTGCCATGTTCATTTTACATCTATGAAATGGAGTTGCCCATGTGGGACTGGAGTGGACAAAGTCAAAAATCACACGACACCAGGTTATAATCCAACAGGTTTATTTGAAACCACAAGCTTTCAGAGCACAGCCCCTTAGTCAGGTGCAGTGAGAAGAAAGCACAGATACAGAGTTTATAGGCAGAGAAGTGGAGGTCAGAGAGATCAAAGGATCTGATCTTCACCTCTCTGCCTATAAACTCTGTCTGTGAGCTGCCATCTTACTTACTGGTAATTTTTGAAATATTTCTTAATATGGTGGCACTCTGGTACAATCTTACGTAGTTGTTATGTCTTTTAGACCATGTTGAATGTTTTGTCACCTCAACTGCATGTTTGAGTAGCAGTCTACATTCAACTTGTGGAGCAGAACTTATGCTTGAAACTGCTACACTTTGTAGGGTTTCACATTATGTTGCTGTATTTTTTTAAATCTGGAAACCCAAAACAATTGTAAAGTAATACTGGGAAACCCAAACAATGAATGTAGAAGGTTAAATAGCTTTTCAGAAAAACTGATGAATCTCCTTTGCTCAACAGGTCTCATACTCTACCACAACCTTCAGGTTAAGTTTCTCTAAGGTTATTATATGCTTCCAATAAGTACAACTCAGGAAAACGAATCATCAGCATGGTGCAACATCTTTAAAAAGCTGGAAAACCTAGGGCTTCGATACCTTGTTACAACCCGGACTTTTGAATATTATGTTTCTCCATAAACTGTAAATCATGTTGTTTCTTAACTGAAATTTGTCTCTTTTGTTTTCTGTTTTACATAAGAAAGTTAGTTTGACAATTTTTGAGCTGATGGAGAACACAGAACAGCACAACGCTGTGCAGGCCCTTTGGCCCAAGATGTTGTGCTGAACTTTTACCCTAATCCTAAGGTCTATCTAACCTCCACCCCTACTATCATCCATATGCCTATCTAATAGCCGCATAAATGACCCTAATGAGGCCAAATCCACTACCCTCTCCAGCAATGCATTCCAAGCCCTGACCACTCTCCGAGTAAAGAACCTACCTCTGACGTCTCCCCTACATCTACCTCCACTTACTTTAAAACTATGCCCCCTCGTAATAGCTACCTCCACCCTAGGAAAGTCTCTGGCTGTCCACTCTATCTATACCTCTGATCATTTTGTACACCTCTATCAAGTCACCTCTCATCCTTCGTCGTTCTAAAGAGAAAAGCCCTAAAATGCTCACTTAGCCTTCAGACAAAATTACATGCTGAAACAATGGAGCTCAATGAATTTACACAACATGCAGTGATCAAGAAAAAAAGTCAGCTAGTCTTTTAAACTTTCAAGTTTCCTATATGTTTACAAGGAACACACAAAGGGAACAAACGTTAACAGAATAATAATGTTCATGTTTCCTCTTTAGTATGTCACTTTCTGATAACTAAAAAGGAATTGCTCAATAAGACTGCTTTCATGTTATCTAGTGTTCTGCACACAAAGGATGGCAGATGTTTGGAATTCTCTTCCACAAATGGCAGTGGATGCTAGATTAATTATTAATTTTAAATCTGGAAAAGATACATTTTGGTGAAGGGTATTAAGTGACACGGGTTGAAGATCACAGTTAATTACTTAAATGCAAATATGGGGTTAGGCCTCAGATGAGACATGATCTCATTGAAAGATGGAACAGGCCTGAGGGGCTGAATGGCCTACTCTTGTTCCCACGATTACATTGTTAGCTACAAACTTAAGCCCCTCATAGCCAACAGCAACTCTGAAGGGAATTAACTGGATTGATTGGTGTTGACTGACAGCAAGACAGTTTTCTTTTCTAAATTACTGTACAATTTTTGACAGTACACAGATGTGGTTTGATTCATCATCTTACAGAGCAAATAGGTGCAAGAACCACACTTAAGACCTTATTCAGCTCCACCCTCATCAAGATAAAACCCGCTGTAACCAAAGTTATCTTTTTTAACTTAAATGCAAAATAAGCCATGCAAGTCATGAAAAATACTGCAGTGCAATTAAGTTAGCTGAAGATCAGTGCATCATACAAAAGTTGAAGGCTTCAAAAGAAAATGTTGAAATACATCCAAGTTCACCTCCACACAACCAATATATCTGTTATTTTCTGATTTCACATCCTTATTTTTCAATATTAATAGTCACCTTCTTTATACATTAACCTGGTTACTTGAAATTCTTGACATTTCGGGCCTAGATCCGAAACGTCAA
The DNA here is from genome assembly GCA_024137785.1 of Ginglymostoma cirratum. Taxonomy (NCBI): domain Eukaryota; kingdom Metazoa; phylum Chordata; class Chondrichthyes; order Orectolobiformes; family Ginglymostomatidae; genus Ginglymostoma; species Ginglymostoma cirratum. The sequence continues at coordinate 12,794,438 of JAHRHZ010000288.1, read as the reverse complement.
GCTTTCCTGCTCCTATGCTGCTGCTTGGCCTGCTGTGTTCATCCAGCTCTACACCTTGTTATCTCAGATTCTCCAGCATCTGCAGTTCCTATTATCTCTGATATTTGAAATACTTTGCCAGTTCATTTAAGTAGAACAGGACACAGCTATAATTTGAAAAATGCTACATAAATGCAAGTTGGTTTTTTTCCTTTCTTAGCTGTATTTCATTCAACAGTTTCAAAAGAGAACAAAAAGGGAGTACCAAACACAGTATAGTTAAACAAAGCTAGAAGGCTGTACTCTTACTTATAGACTTCACCGCCACAAGATGTCTTTAAATCGTTCGCCTCTCACATTAAAAATATACCCCCTAGTCTTGAAATACCCCACTGTACGGAAAAGACACTTGCCAGAGGGGAGGCCATGGCCTTGGGTATTATTGCCAGACTGTTCATCCAGAGACTCATGTGATGTTCTGGGGACCTGAGTTCGAATCCTGCCACAGCAGATGGTGGAATTTCAATTCAATAAGTATCTCGAATTAAGAGTCTAATGATGGCCATGAATTCATTGTCGATTGTCGGAAAAACCATCTGGCTCATTAATGTCCTTTAGGGAAGGAAACTGCCATCCTTAGCTGGTCTGGCCTACACGTGACTCCAGACCCACAGCAATGTGTGGCTGACTCTTAACTGCCCTCTGGGCAATGAGGGATGGGCAATAAATGCTGGCCTGGTCAGCAGCGCCCTCATCCCATTAATGAATGAAGATAAACATTAATCTTGTCCATATCTCTTCACCAGGTTGACACCTCATTTAGTATTCACTTATTGTCCTATTTCATTTCCAGTCACAAGATAAACATCTAAGTTCATAATTTGGCATCAATTTACTCGATACATTTTCTTTCACAACCAAACTATTCCTGCAAAATGGCAGAAAAGGGATTTTCTGTGCGATTTGTTGCTGCTGTTATCAGCCACTTACTGGACATGAAAACAACCTGGTCTTTTTCATTCTTTGTATCCAGTTCATTGTTTAGGGGGTAAGCCAATCCCACTCAGAACTATTTACTTACTGTCTGCCTTTACATTAGTCCCAATATTTTCGGCACTATTCATTATTTTGTTTCTCCCTCTGAGCATTTAAACATGCACCAAACTAGGTGGCAGTATTCTGCAACCATTTATTCTGGGTATGACGGAGAAAGAACCTAGCACAGAGCTTCCCAATTTGTGGTTGCAGCGCCAGTGTGATTTTTTTTGAGGGGCTTTGGGACTGTGTGGATAGCCTGCTGAAAATTTAGATTAATGAATTCTGAGTTCAGAGGCTGTAATGGCTGCTGTGGAGTCCTTTCCAAGTACTACCAGCTGTAACGCTCCTTTAAATTTTTGAAAAATACGTGCTCTTTGCTTAAAAATCCTATTGATTAAACAGCCCTCTGCCCCCAAATACCCTAACCCTGTTGACACAAGTCTCTTCGCATTCTCCCCCTTCCTCATTCCTACTAACTCGGAAACAAAAGCAGAAGGTTCTGGAGAAACACAGGAGGTCTGGTAGCATCTGTGGAGAGAAAGCAGACTTGAATTTGGACTCAAAAAGCAAACCCTGCTTTCTCTCCTCAGATGCTGCCAGACCTGCTGAGTTTCTCCAAAAATTTTTGTTTTTGTTTCAGATTTCCAGCATCTGCAGTTCTTGGTTTTATTTCCCTCCAATTCAAACCTGGGCCTCCTGGTCCAGGGATATGTACATTATCAGTAAGCTGCATGAGGGCCCCTGTTTATTCCGGTGTTGACACCTTGCCACCTCCCCTCAAAAACTGCCAAGTTTCTCCAAACACACATCTTTTGATGGAATGAATTTCAGATACCCACCAGTACTTTTAATTCTGTTTTCTTCTGTGTTGGACCTCTGACGTCTGTGCACAGCAGGTTCTGACACCATAAGTCAATATTGGGATAACTGATGGGAACATGCCCTCAGAGGGTGTTGCACTGCTAAGGAGGAACTTTGCTTGCTTTCCAACTAATGACCCCTTTCCACACAGCCCAATCCAGTGTCACAGGCTTCCTACCCCACCCCCATGACAATCCCCACTGTCACAGGTCTCCTACCCCTCACCAAAGGGGTGCGGGTGAAGGGCAATCTTCAACCACCGAAGTGGAGTCATGATTGGCATTGGGGAACACAGACTGGCCTTTTACACTTGCTTGACCGGATCACAGTTTATATCTAGTTTATATCCTTCAGCATTGCCTGCAAACAGTTCTCTTTCAATGTGTCCAATTAACATTAGTGCCGAGTCACGTGACTACTAAGACACCACTTTGACTACATGCACTAATTTTAGGGAAAAAAACTGCCTTACATACATGTAGGTAAATATATTCCACGAGGATATTTACTAAATATTAACCAGTATATTTGACTATGGGAGTGAAGCATACTAATCAAAAAACATTCTCACACTGAATTCAATACAGCAATAAATGTATAAGGAAGTTAAAGGAGACAAATATGACGTGCCAATTCATATTGAATTTGAATGGTTGAGTGTGTCTGTTGCTCATTTTTAAAATTTATTGATCAGAAGTGGAATTGACTACCTTTGGATTCTCAATACGTGACTAGCGGCCAAAAGTGAATGCTATTTATTGCAGGGGGGCAATAAGGAAAAACTGGATAAAAAAAAAAAAAAACGAATGAACTGCAGATGTTAGGAATCGGAAACAAAAACAGAAATTGCTGGAAAATGTCAGCAGCACTGGCAGCATCTGTGAACAGAAATCAGAGTTAATGCTTTGGGCCCAGCAACCCTTCTCCAGCACAAAAACTAGAAATCAGCACAGAATTGGAGCCAACAACTGTCACGGGTAACTAAAATTTTGGGAGGTAGGAGATGAAGCATAGGGTTAAAAACAGCAAATACTGGGAATACTCAGCAACCCAGGCATCTGTCGAGAGAGAACAGAGTTAATATTTCAGATCAATAAATGTTCATTAGAAAAAGTTAGAGAATAATAGGTTTTTATTCTTTCACTTGCATGTGTCAGTTTTTTTTGCCTCGTTTTTGCTTTCAGACAGCAGCACACTTTCTCTCGGTAAGTACTTTGTTTCTTTTCTTATCTCATCATCATCCCCTCTAGCCCTGTAAGATTAATTTATTAATGACTCAGATAAATGAAAAGAGAGTTATATGTGAAAGACAACATTAAGTTATGTGCTATTTATAAGTTATTTAGGCTAAAGCAGTAAATTGGCAAGCAACATTGATAAATTAATCAAAACAGGTGACGGGTGTAGTTCAATATGGGAACGTGCATGGTCAGGCAATGAGTATTATCAGAACAGTTTGTAAAGGACAAGCTAGGACCAGAAAGATTTAGGAGCCAGGTACAGAAATCGCCAAAGATAGTGAGGCAGGTACAAAGTGTAACCAAACAAGCTAATGCAATGCTGGCCTATATCTCAAGGGGACAGGAAGTTACAGTAATAACGAGTTGGTTTCTGCTCATTGCATTGCTGAAAGGGTACATTGGATTTGGAGCAGGTGCAGTGAAAATACATCAGTATCATATTATAGCTGAACAGTTGGTGTTATGAGGACTACATTTACATATCCTATAATGTGGGAGGAAGGTAGAATTTTTATTGTCACATGTACTTTACAGTGAGAAACGCAGTAAAATACAGTGAAAAGCTTTTCCACTGTTGCCATGATCCAGCACCATTTAAGAAGAACTTATTGAGAGTCTATCAGTGCTGAGACACATCATCAATGATGCCTGTGTTGTCAATCTCATGTGGTGTAGCAGTTGTACACCTACCAGGAGGCCTGGGTTCTAGTTCCACCTGCTTCACAGGTGTGTAATAACATCTCTGAACAGGTTGGTTAGAAATTAGGTAAAGGGAAGTGGAAATATGGTACATGCTCCTCCCAAAAAACCACTCAGGCTACATTAAGGAACATTTCAAAACTGAAACAGACTTTTTATATTAGAAAAGGTTATTTGAAAATATGGAATCAAGGTGGGTAAATGAAGTTGAGATACAAATCAGCCATAATTAAATAAATGTAAGAATAGGTTAAAGGGATTAAACTACTTACTTTGTTCCTATACAAGACAATAATATCATCAGTCTAACAAAGTTTTACGCCAAAAATAGTCATTTTCCAGGTTCACATAAGTGGAAAACGAGAAAAGAAATATCTTACCAGCAAGAACTTTCAGTCCCACATAAGAATAATTTCACTAGTTTTCTGGCTCCTAATTTATTTCATGTATAATCGTAGTCACAGAGTTGTAGGGCATAGAAACAGACCCTTTGGTCCAACTCTTCCATACTGACCAGATATCCTAAATTAATCTGGTCCCATTTGCCAGCATTTGGCCCATATCCTTCAACTCTTCCTATTCATATACCCATCCAGATACCTTTTAAACCTTGTAACCGCACAGCCTCCACCACCTCCTCTGGCAGCTCATTCCATACACACACCACTCTGCGTGAAAAAGTTGCCCCTTTCAAATCTATCTCCTCTCACTTTAAACCTATGCCCTCTAGTCTTGCAAGCCACCACCCTCCGAAAAAGACCTTGGCTATTAACCCTATCCATGCCTCTCATGATTTTTTAAGCCTCGAGAAGGTCACTCCTCAACCTCTGACACTCCAAGGAAAATAGCCCCAGCCTATTCAGCCTCTCTCTACAGCTCAAACCCTCCAGTCCCAGCAACATCCTTGTAAACCCTTATGGATAAAATAAGCAATGTCATGTAGAGGTTGCATATGTAAAATGCAACTGAAAAAAATTTGCCTTCAGGTTTTGCAAGGCTCACGTGAGCTTGGCAGCAAAGGAGACGGCACCAATGGAGGCGTACTCAGAAAGCTACAAGGGAAGAGAAAACAGATGGTAAATGGTTAAAAAAAGTTGATGCAGGAATCATGCCTGCTCCTTTGCAAGAACAAAGATGGGCTAGCTACTAAAACTGTACTGAAAATGAATCACAGAGACACAGCAGTTTTTTTTTCGGTTGTATTTCCATTCTTCTAGCATATGGTAAGGCCCAATAACCTTCATTGCTCAGACCATTGAGTATAGGAGTTGGGGCATCATGTTGCGGTCATACAGGATGTTGGTGAGGTCCCTCCTGGAATACTGTATCCAGTTCTGGTCGCCCTGCTAAAGGAAGGATATTATTAAATTGGAGAGGGTTCAGAAAACAGTTACCAGGCTGTTGCCAGGAATGGAGGGTTTGTGTTATAAAAATAGGCTGGGACCTTTATCATTGGAGCGTATGAAGTTTAGGAATGATCTTATAGAGGTTATAAAATCATGAGGGGCATAGATAAGGTGAATAGCAAGGGTCTTTTCCCTAGGGTGGGGGAGTTCAAAACTAGGGGGCATATTTTCAAAATGAGAGGAGAGAGATGTAAAAATGACAAGAGGAGCAACTTTTTTCTAAAAAAGAGAGCAGTTCTGGTGTGGAATGAACTGTCAGAGGAAGTGGTGGATGCAGGTGCAGGTACAGTTACAACATTTAAAAGACGTTTGGATGAGTACATGAATAAGAAAGGTTTGGAGGGAAATGGGCAAAATGCAGGCAAGTGGGGCTAGTTTAGTTTGGGAAACTTGGTTGGCATGGACTAGTTGGACCGAATGGTCTGTTCCTGCGCTGAGTGATTCTATGACTCACTTGATCTTTTTAACGAACATCAAGAAATGAGAAAGAAAAAAACCTAGCATATTTCGACCATTAATCATTCCTTCCTGTTTGTAGAAACTATTTAATAATTCAACAAAATGATTTTCAGCACCAGTGGAAAGAGTCTGATGCCATCTCATCAGCAGTTTAAATGCTGAATCTCAGTTTACACAATGCTTTATGCAAGTTTTAAGTAGTTACAGTAGATCGAAATAAGCAATGACAATTGATTAAGGATGCTATGAGGGAAACAGGCCCAGGTCCAGCAGAATGTATCTAATGTAGATAAATGTACTATTATCCAAACATAACTGATGCAACGTATTTCAGAAAGGAAATTGATCATAAGGTTAGATCGGAAGGATATTACAGTATTGCATGCGTTATTGCGGTGATCAGCTCCTGCTGATTCTGTCAATGAAATATGCAAACAACCCAATAGCTTCTGCTTCTCTCAACAAACTTTTTTTAAAAATGCACACGTAATATAATGAGCAAATGAGTGCGAAAAACACCAATGAAGCCCACTTCTTGCTCCCACCAATGTTTCTTCAGACTGCACAGTGATGTGAAGTGAAAACCACTGTGGTCAGAAATGGGGCACAAATTTCCTGCTGTGCTGAAGCAACTCACTGCATCATATCCTCTAACAACCACAAACATTACTTGAATGAAAACAAAAAAATTATATCTTTAAATAACATTTTAATAGTAAAGGGACAGGTTACAAGATTGAAAAATCTAACTATGAATTGATTTGTCACAATGTTGACTAAATTTATGAAGCCGCAATGTATCAGCTTTCAAATACAGCCGCTAGACATTATATCCTGCAATGGGCCAACACCCTCACTTCACCAACAAATTTGATAGCATCACAGCTTTTTGCTCCATTATACTGTCAATCACAGAATTACTGTCAGTTCTAGTGAGTAAGCAAATGCACATTGCACTCCTGAAATATCCTTGCACCTGTCAGCGTTACTCCATTTCAAGAGGCAACTATTAGTGCGTAAAGCGTTGCACGTGCGGTTGTGAAAATGTCACAGGAATAAGGTGAAGTAATAGCCCAAGTCTGTAGATGATGCCTATATTCCAAATGAGCAACAAAACAGAGATCTCTCTATGCACATTACATTTATTTCAGTTTCGTGTGGAAGAAGAAAATCAATAAGTAGGAATAAGCTTACGAACTTTGTACACAGTAAATTATAGGTAATGTTACATTAGATGGTGAGGATCACACCTCAGGAATGCAGTTAGGATCACTACAGCTACTAATTTAGATTATTAATTTGGAGGAAGACCTTAAAATCAAATAAAGTACAAGCAACGCAGACAATAAATGGCAGGAAGCTCAAATTACAAAGTGAGAAAAGTGACAGAACAGTTTCAGGCAGCATCTTTAAAATGTATTGCTGTTGAAGCACTAAGGCACCCTCATTAAATTACCCCTTCCCAATTTTCTTTCCCCAGCTTAAGGCAGCATCACAGTGCTTGTGGTAGCAATAGTTCCACAGGTACCAACAGCCATGCAAATACCTTTCTGAAGTAACCATTCTTTAACCATGGATTAAATCACAACCACAACTGAAGAGTCACAAACATCCGAATCACCTGACTACGCATGAAAGTAGCAGATGTACTCTGGGGTTTGATGCAGAATTATGCAAAGTTAGAGACGCTAAAGCCTTAACAACAAAAATCATACCCTTTAATAGCCACAAACATTACTTGACTGAAAACAAAAACTACATCTTTAAATAACTTTTTAATAATAAATGGACAAATTACAAGAACTAAAGATGTTTTTTCTTAAGAGATAGCAAGAACTGCAGATGCTGGAGTCAGAGTCAATACAGCATTAAGCTGGAGGAACACAGGTCAAGTAGCATCACAGGAACAGGAAAGTCAACATTTCAGGTTGGGACCCTTCTTCAGGGCCTAACTGAAGGTTAAATGAACAAGATTCAAGAGCCTACAGCAGATAGAGTGCTATACAGTGGTGCCATCAGACTTAATTGATCTCGCTCTAAAAGATAAGTGCAAACACATTTTGAAATCACAAAAATATCTGCATTAAATGTTTCATAATAATTTGAAACCAAATATTTGCTGCCAAGTAATTGTTTCACTGCCTACTTGAAGTGATATCACAAATGTCACCATATTGCTGTCATCCTTACAATTCCAGGCCCTCAGTTTTATCCTGAAAGCAAAACAAGGCTGCCAAGGTCAAATCACAAGCAAACTTCGTTAACTTAAGAAATTTACCTGTGGACACATTCCAAATTTGATACTATGAGCCACGAGGGCAGATAATTTCTTTTAAAATTTATTGAAGCAAATTTAAGGTTGACAAGTCATTTCATTATCCTTATTGCATACTTCTGCCACAAAATATCAGCTATCAATCAGCAAAGATGACAGACTTCCTGTAAGCAAATATCATTCACGCAGCAAAGTTCTCACAAAATGCATCAGAACTTTATCAAGCAAATTTAGCAACACAAAAATAAACTGTCCATAAAAAGGCAAGGACTGATTAGGGATAGTCAACATGGCTTTGTGTAGGGGAAATTGTGTCTTAATAACTTGACTGAGTTTCTTTGAAGAGGTAAGAAAGATGACTGATTAAGGCAGAGCAGTAGACATTCTCCATATGGAATTCAGCAAAGCATTTGACAAGGTGTGGCATGGTAAACTGGTTAGTAAAGTTAGATCATGGGATCCGGGGGACCTAGCCAATTGCATACAAATTGGCTTGAAGGTAGGTGATGTTGAGGGTTGCTTTACAGTCTGGAGGCTCATGACCAGTGGTGTGCCACAAGAATCGGTGCTGGGTTCTGGATTGGAATATAGTTGGTATAGTTAGTAAGTTTGCAAATGACACCAGAATAGGCAGTGGAATGGACAGCGAAGATTATCTCAGATAATAACTGGACCTTAATCAGATGGACCTACGGGCCAAGGAGCAGAAGATGGAGTATAATTTAGATAAATGTGAGGTGTTGCATTTTGGTAAGGCAAACCAGGGCAGGACTTAAATGTTAATTGTAGGGCCCTGGGGAGTGCTGCCAAACAAAGAGACCTAGGGTTGCAGGTGCATAGTTCTTTGAAAACAGAGTCGCAGATAGACATGGTGATGAAGGCCACGTTGGTCAGTGCATTGAGTAAATGAGTTGGGATGTCATGTTACGGCTGTACAGGACATTGGCCCAGCCACTTTTGGAATATTGCATACAATTCTGGACACCCTTCTAAAGGGAGGATGGTGTTAAACTTGAGAAGGGGCAGAAAAGATTTACAAGGGTGTTGCCAGAACTAGAAGGTTTGAGTTATCGGGAGAGGTTGAATAAACTGGAATTTTTTTTCCTCTGGAGCATCGGAAGTTGATAAATAACCTTGCAGAGCTTTACAAAATGAGGAGCATGGATAGGGTGAATAGCCAAGATTATTTTCCTAGGGTGGGGGAGTATAAAACTAGAAGGCATAGGTTTAAGGTGAGGGGGGAGAACTAGGTCAGATTGGGATGTCTGGTTGGGCAAGTTAGACTGAAGGGTCTGTTTCCATGTTGTATGACTCTACGATTCTATGAAATGTACAATGCCCTCTATTCGAAAAAGGGAAAAGATTAAATAAAATTAGATTTGCAGCTCAACATTGGAATGATAAGATGGAGGTGCAGTGTTTAACCGTCATTTCCATCTATTTTTCCTGATATTCTGGCACAAAGAAGAAATCACTGCTGATTGCTGGGATGCTGCCATTGCCACTGCCTTCAAGAAAAGCAACAAAGTGGACTGTGGGAAATACCAAGGAAGCTTCCTACTCCACTGCCCAAATCTTCGCGAGGCGCCTTCTCCCAGTCTCTGAAGAAATCCTTCTTGAAAGCCAGCATGGCTTCTAACCAAGCCATAAAACTATGGACATTATTTTCATGCTTGACAACTCCAAGAAAGAACCCCAACCACACGACATGGCCTTCATTGATCTGACCAAGCTTTTGGCTCAGTCAGGTGGGAAGTGCTATGGAAAATTGTGTCAAAGGCTGGCTGTCCAGTGAAATTCATCAACATCTTCCATCTCCCCTCGGACAAGATGTCAGCGACCGTCCTTACTGATGATATGATGGAATTCTTTGAGGTCAAGACAGGGGTCAACTAGCGCGACCACCTTTTTCTTCATTTTACTGCCACCATTCTTCATCTTGTCAAGAACAAGCCTCCCTGCACTGTGGACATTGTCTACAGAATTGACAGAAAAACTTTTCAACGTCAACCACTTGAAATCCAAGAAAATCCATGCTGCAACTGTACAAAACGCTAGTGCGGCCTCACTTGGAATATTGTGTACAGTTCTGGTCGCCCCATTACGGGAAGGATGTGGAAGCATTGGAAAAGGTGCAGAGGAGATTTGCCAGGATGTTGCCTGGTCTGGAGCAAAGGTCTTATGAGGAAAGACTGAGAGACTTGGGTCTGTTCTCATTGGAGAGAAGGCGGCTAAGAGGGGATTTAATAGAGACCTACAAAATGATCAGAGGATTAGATAGGGTGGACAGTGAGAGTCTTTTTCCTAGGAGGATGACGTCGGCTAGTACGAGGGGGCATAGCTGCAAATTGAGGGGTGATAGATTTAAGACAGATGTCAGAGGCAGGTTCTTTACTCAGAGAGTGGTAAGGGCGTGGAATGCCCTGCCTGCCAATGTAGTTAACTCAGCCACATTAGGGGCATTTAAACAGTCCTTGGATAAGCATATGGATGATGATGGGATAGTGTAGGGGGATGGGCTTAGATTAGTTCACAGGTCGGTGTAACATTGAGGGCCGAAAGGCCTGTTCTGCGCTGTATTGTTCTATGTTCTATGTTCTATGTTCTAAAACAACACTGACCTGTCTTGTGGAACTTCAGTATGTGGATGACAAATGGATCTCCACCCTCTCAGGTCAGAATCTTCAAGCCACACTTAGTGCCTTTGCAGAAGCATACTGAAGAATTGATCCCAGCCTCAAACTCAAAACAACCCAGATCCTTTACTAACCCTTCCCTGGTTAAATTCCAGCCCATCCCTCCATTAAGATCAACAAGGAATACTCCCAAATATGGAGCATTTCCCCTAGCTGGGAATGTAGCTTTCATCTTAAGGCTGACATTGAGAGATCCAACATCACATCCAATTTGTGAGCACTGTCTTCAGACACCTCAGGATGAGAGGCTTTGACAACTGTGACATTTGTGCTGATGCTAAAGATCCTGCGTATAAGGTAGTCATCCTTCCGGCTCTTCTATATGGTTCTGAAACTTGGACTATGTATTAACACCATTTCAAAGACCCTTGAGAAGGACCATCAATGCTGTTTGAGATGTTTTCCCTGCTTCAGCTGGGGGGTGGCCAGGCTTACTAACATAAGCATCCTTGAGTGAATAACACCAGCAGTGGCCAGAATAATCTGAAACTAACTCCACTGGGCTGGCCACACACTTAGGAAGCCCAAGCTCTGACTGCCAAAGCACATCATCTTTGCCCAGCTCAAGAAAAGCAAACAAGAGGAGGTCAAACAAAGCACTTCAAAGACTCCCTGAAGGCTTTCTCCAAGAAATGCAACATCGATTTTAATGTATGAGGGACCCTTGTTTGGAAGGCACTAATAGGGGGAAGCTCCTATGAGGCAACACAACTCTTTGAGAACATCCATCAGCAAGAGGAAGTACAGAAAGGGAACTGGAGAAAGGAATGCCAGCAATCCCAAGGCCAAGGACCACCTCCACCTTCAGGAAACAACTGCCAGTTGTGTGGTGGGAGATGCTGCTCTAAGATCAGGCTCATTAGCAGCTCAAGGACCCACAGAACTCATGAGCAGTGGCAAAGAATTTCCAAGGTGGACAATTATTCTCATTAGTTAGTGATTGCCAACTATAACTGATTAGCCTTTACACCTACAATAGACAGGGTAACCATCGCTGACTGGTTGATCTTTTAATACCATGAACAATTGCCATGGATCGTACATGGAGAATGGCCACTTGAAGGACACTGGATGCCTGCAGAATTGTATACAGGCCAGCAGGTGTTCTTTTCAGAAGGAACGGTCAAGGGCAGAAAGTCAGAGAGAGAGAGAGAGAGAGAGAGAGAGAGGGAGAGAGAGAGAGAGAGAGAGAGAGGGAGAGAGAGGGAGAAAGATTGAACAAGATTTGCCAAGCTTCTTTTGTGGACATTCTCATCTTCTGTAGCTCCTAATAAAATCATAACCAGAGGGGAACAAACGTCTATTATTTCACATTTTGGGCTGACAAAAGTAAGCTAACACTTCCCAGAACAGTGTAATATTGTGAAATAAACGGGACAGACTTCACATAGATCTAGCAAGTCAAGACTGGGCATCTATGCTGCACTGTGGCCCATCAACAGCAGCAGAATTGTACTCAAGCACAATCTGTAACATTGTGGCCTGGCATTACCCCGACTCAACCATTATCAGATCAACCCTAGATCAATGATGAGTGCAGGAGGGCATGCCAGGACCAGCACCAGGCATTCCTAAAAATGGCATGTGTCAACCTGGTGAAATGACCAAACAGGATTACTTGTGCACCGAACAGCATAAACAGCAACTGACAGACAGATCTAAGCGATCCCAGAATCAACAGATCAGATCTAAGCGTTGCAGTCCTGTTAAATCCAGTTGTGAATGGTGGTGGACAATTAAACAATTCACGGAGGAAGGAAACACCACAAATATCACTATCCTCAAAGATGGAATAGACCAGCATATCAATGCAAGAGATAAGGCTTAAACACTCACAACAATCTTCAAGCAGAAATGCTGACTGGATGATCCATCTTGGCCTCCTTCAGAGGTCCCCAGCATCACAACCTATCTTCAGCCAATGCGATTCACTATGCGATACAAAGAAATGGCACTGGAAACCGCAAAGGCTATGAAAACATTCTGGCAATAATATTGTAGCACTGAAGCCTTGTGCTCCAGAAATTGCTGCTCCCCTGGCCAAGGTCTTCCAGTCCAGTTACAACATTAGCATTTACCCGACAATGTGGCAAATTGCCCAGGTATGTGCTGTACACAAAAAGCAGGTCAAATCCAACAAGCCTGTAATTGGCACACAGAGAAAAGTTAGATGATGCACTTTGATCGGAAGAACACCGAAAGACAATAAGGTGCAAAGGCTTGTGAACAAAGCAGGAGATTGGCACTAGGTCACAATGTTTGTTTGAAGAGCCAGGGCAGGCATGATGAACCGAAAACCTCTTTTTGTACCTTAATAATGTGTCATTCTATGATCAGCTGAGACATCTATAAAGGTTAGTTAAATTAATTACTTAGTTGGATGCACACTGTGGAATACTGTTTTGGCTACAGAAAAATGCAAAAGACCAAAAGAATAACTGACATCATGGGAAATGAGAAAAGATAAAACAGAAAATTTAGGCAGTTTACAGCACGTATTACAAGATACTATATTTGCATAATACAAGAGAATACAACTGTCAGCATTTTAAAAATATGGTTTTTAGAGTAAAGGACTGAATTGAATTATTTAAAAACAAAAACACAGTATTCACCTTTATGTAAAATTCTTTGCACATATCTAATCTACGTTTAGGTTCACAATAATGCTTTGATTTCTCAATGACCACACATGTAGTCCTTGACCAATTCAACAAAACCGTTTATGAAAAGTAAATAATTTTGATCACGTACAAAAGCAAATCTTAGCAGACAGTGAACCATAGAGCCTGCATTACTTTAAAAATCAAAATGTTTCTAACTGCACAGATGCAAACTCATTTGGAAGAGAGCACACAGCCAGGAGCCAATAAATCTTTAGACTATGTCAGAGATACATGGGTAAAAAACTTGAATTTTGACTCCTGAACTATTAAACTCAAACATACACATCATCTTGTTCATGCCGATTTGTCAATCTCAATTGGGTGTAAAGTTCTACACTAAGGTTTACAATATATGCAATTATTTGGAGGTGAGGACCAAATTTAATATTAGCTTTGTACCCTCTGCAAATTTGGTAGTGTGAATGTGTTGTGAGGAGGGTGTAAAGGAGCTTCAGGAGGATTAGGGCAGGCTGTGTGCATGGACAAAAACATGACAGATGAAATGTAATGTAGAAAAATGTGTGGTTATGCACTTTTGTTGAAGAAACAGGTGTGCAGAGTACTTCTTAAATGATTAAGAGATTGGAAAATGTTTGGTTTGATTTATTTATTTGGTTTATTTTAAAGTGTAGATGTGCAAAGGAACTTGGTTATCTTTGTCAATAAGTCACTGGAGGTTAATACAGGCAAGCAGCAAGCTAACAGGAAGGCTAATGGAATACTAACTTTCATGGGAAGAGAATGAGTGTATGGGGCAGTGAAATCCTGCTTTAATTATACAGGAGCATGGTTAGATGGTACCAGTAGTTCTAAACAGTTTTATCGTACTTGAAACGTTAACACTATTTCTATCTTCACAGTTGCTGCCAAACCTGCTTTCTCCAACATCCTGTACTTGTTTCTGATCTTCAGCATCACCAAGTTTTGTTTTTATCAGAGATATGGAGACCTTGCTTGACTCAGATTTGTGAACTTGCTAATACTCTACCACAGAGGACTATAGAAGCCCAGTCTTTGAAGAACACACCAAAAAAAAAGCTTCAAGTAGTAACATGCATTTGGTCAGATGAGCTAAAGGGCAGTATTAATTCTCTTCGGTCATCTTCTATCTCACCTCTTAACTTCTTCCTGACCATAGCCTGCTTTTGACTGTGGAAACTGTCTAATATTAAAGACTGTAAGAAACAGCAATATGTTAAGTGAGGTCATGCTATCCAACACAACATTAACAAGTTATAATATCTCTGAAACATTGTAGATCAGTTGAAAAACAGAACACTGTGCTTGAATGGGCATCTATATTACTCAAAGTTACTATCGCAACCACTATAATCCTGCTACAATGCACTCTAATCATTTAAGTCTTGGTGACAAAAATAACTTATTCTATCTGGGGTGAGAAAGCAAGACTAGACTACTTCCTTTCTAACAAGAACTGAAACAGGTTGTATGGTGATGTATACACCATAATTTCCATGCCCTGGGAAGAAAGGTTTTCATTAATGTCCAGAGTGGATATCATATCCCCAGCACTCCACACATCCCTGGAACATCTGGACAACAAAGACACCTATCTCAGGCTCCTGATCATTGAAGGCACAGCTGTAGTCAACACCACTATCCCCTATGGGCTGATCTCAAAACTCCATGAACTTGGAGGCTCCGCCTCTGCAATTAGGTCCTCAGCTTTCTGATCCACAGACCGCAATCAATGAGGATAGGTAACTGCACCTCTTCCACAATAACACTCAACACTGGAGCCCCCCCGGGATGTGTCCTCAGCCCACTACTGTACTCCCTGCACACTCACGACTGTGTTGCCATATTCTGAACAAACGCCATCTACAAGTTTGCTGACGACACCACCATAGTGGGATGGATCTCTAACAATGAGTCAAAATACAGCAGGGAGATAGAGGGCTTGGTGACGTGGTGCAATGAAAACAACATCTCCCTCAACGTCACCAAACTAAGAACTGATTGTTAACTTCAGAAAGAAAGGAGGAGAACATGCCCTTCTCTACATCAATGGAACTGAGGTTGAGAGGGTGAAGAGAGACGATAACCGGCAACCTGTCCTGGACTACTCACATGGATGCAATGGCCAAGGCGGCACAACAACGCCTCTTCTCCCTCAGGCAACTCAGGAAATTTGGAATGTCCATAAGATCGCTCACCAACTTCTATAAATGCACCAGTGAATGCATACTATCCAGGTGCATAACGGCCTGGTATGGTAACTGCTCTGCCCAGGACCATAAGAAACTACAGAAGGTGGTGTACAAAGCTCAGACCATCACAGAAGTCAACCTTCCATCCATGGATCCTGTTTACACGTCTCGTTGCCGCAGAAAGGCTGCCAACATCAGAAACCCATCGCACCCTGGTAATGGCCTCCTACAACCTCTTCCGTACGGCAAAAGATACAGGTGCCTGAACACAGGCACGAGCAGATTCAGGATCATCATCTTTCTGGCCGTTATTAGACTGATGGACTTTTCAGCCTCAAATCATTCTGATCTTGCTAATGTTGATTTCGCCTAGCGCACGCCCTGTGCAATGCAATCTGCATGCTTTTGTGCAAGTCTTTTTGATCTCTACGTCCTTGCTTACTTTCATCTGCCTGCACTGCTCATAAACAAAGCTTTTCACTGTACTTTGGTACACTTGACAATTAAAAAAAAATCAATAAGTAATGTGCTTCAACAGGATCAGAAGGCTACTGGTTTGCAAAAATTATATTTCAAGTTCAGTATACACTTTTTGAATATTGGCTACTTCAAAAGAGAGTAGCACACGTTTTCTGAAGACAAATTACTATATTTATCAAACTGGCATTTAAGATTTGCAAATTTGCACAGCATTATTTTGTTTACAACATTATTGATGTGACTGCTGCAGTGGAATTTCCTGAATTTTGCTGTCAGTCTCAAGTTCTGCCTCCAAATCTTCAAGTTAAATTCCCAGTTGAAAAGTTGTAGAGCACAATAGGTACGAATTTCATCTGTGACAGATATGCAATCACCATCCCAAGACTCCCCAAAGTGCTTTACAGTTAATAAAGTCTTTTGAACAGTAGTTACTGTTACAGTGTAGTAAAAACATCTCCATTGTGTACGCTGTGAAAGCAAACTATTTTGCTTCAGAGGAAGGTGAAATAATATGGTGTACCTGTTAATCAAAAATGTGATTCTATTGCATCTCACTTTGGTGGTCCCCACTGAGATGTCCTCAATTTAAGTTTAACCTATCCAACAGGAGAAAACTGCATGAAAGTAGAGATCGTAACGTTTAGGAAACTAATGGAGTGGCTCTTATTGAAAGTGATGCCTGGTTTGGGTTCCGCCAGGGCCATTCAGCTCCTGACCTCGTTTCAGCCTTGATCCAAATACAGACAAAAGAGCTGATATCCAGAGGAGAGGTCAGATTGACAGCCCTTGACATCAAGGCTGCATTCAACAGAGTGTGACATTAAGGAGCCCTAGCAAAACTAGAACCAATGGGTATCAGGGGGCAAACTCTCTGGTGGTGGGAGTCATACCTGACGCATAGGAAGATGGTCGTGGTTGTGGGAGGTCAATCATCTCAGCTCCAGGACGTCTGTGCAGGAGTTCCTCAGGGTAGTGTCATCAGCCCAACCATCTTCAGCTGCTTCATCAATGACCTTCCGTCCATCGTAAGGTAGGATGTGGGGATGTTCGTTGATGACAGATTGCACAATGTTCAGTATCATTCGTGACTCCGAAGATACTGAAGCAGTCCATGTTTAAGTGCAACAGGCTCTGGACAATATCCAGGCTTGGGCTGACAAGTGACAAGTGACATTTGCACCACACAAATGCCAGGCTATGACCGTCACCAATAAGAGACAACCTAATCCCTGTCCCTTGGCACTCAATGATGTTACCACTGAATGTCCCACTATCAACATCCTGGGGATTATCACTGACCAGAAACTCAACTTCACTCATCACATAAACACAGTGGCCACAAGATCAGGCCAGTAGCTGGGAATACTGCGACGAGTAACTCACCTCCTGACTCCTCAAAGCCTGTCCACTATCCACAAGGCACAAGTCAAGAGTCTGATGAACTACTCCCCACTTGCCTGGCTAAGTGCAGCCCCAACAACACTCAAGAAGCTTGACACCATCCAGGACAAAGCAGCCCGCTTGATTGGCACTACATCCACAAGCATCCACTCCCTCCATCATCGATGCTCAGTAGCAGCAGTATGTACTATGTACAAGAAGCACTGCAGAAATTCACCAAAGATTCTCAGACAGCACCTTCCAAACCTACGACCACTTCCATCGAGGAGGGCAGCAGACATAAAGGAACACCACCACCTCCAAGTTCCCCTCCAAGCCACTCACCACCCTGACTTGGAAATATATCGCTGTTCATTCACTGTTGCCGGGTCAAAATCCTGGAACTCCCTCCCTAATGGCATTGTGGGTCAACCCACACCAGGAGGACTGCAGCGGTTCAAGAAGGCAGCTCACCACCACCTTCTCAAGGGCAACCAAGAGATGGGCAAGAAATGCTGGCTTAGCCAGCGAAGCCCACATCCCATAAATAAATAGATGAATAGAAAAAAGTTTAAAAAAAGGTATAACATGACTTCAAAAGCCCTAAAAGGTGACACAAAAAGTCACAACAATTAAATCAGACATGATGGGCAAAATAGTCATGGAGTCAAACAGCAGGGAAACAGATGCTTCAGTCCAACTTGTCCATGCCAAGCAGGTACCCTAATATGGACCTAGTCCCATTTGCCAGCATTTGGCCCAAATCCCTCAGTAGCCTCCTTCTGCTCTGTATCACTTCTACGACTGAGTTTTTCAGTAAACCTCATTCACAATCAGGCGATGGCCTAGTGCTATTATTGCTGGGCTGTTAATCCAGAGACCCAGATTCCAATCCAGAGACCCAGATTCCAATCCAGAGACCCGGATTCCAATCCAGAGACCCAGATTCCAATCCAGAGACCCAGATTCCA
>JAHRHZ010000288.1:12746836-12760395 GCA_024137785.1 Ginglymostoma cirratum | reverse complement strand
GTCGAGTTTTCCTGCTCCTATGATGCTGCTTGACCTGCTGTGTTCATCCAGCCCCATGCTTGTTATCTCGGATTCTCCAGCATCTGCAGTACCTTTTATCCCAATCCAAGATAACCAATTTGAGCTCTTGGCTTCATAAGTTCAGAAGAAATATGACCAGAATTAGGCCACTGGATCATGGCTGACATGTTCCTCACCCCCATTTTCCTACCTTCTCCCAATAACTCTTCAACCCATTACCAATTAAAAATCTGATTAACTCCTCCTTAAATTTACTCACTAACTCAGCATCCACTGCACTTTGGGGCAGCGAATTCCACAGATTCACAACCCTTTGGGAGTAGTTTCTCCTCAATTCTGTTTCAAATTTTCTATCCCTTATCCTAAGACTATGGCCCCTCATCCTAGAATGCCCCACAAAGGGAAGCAGCTGCTCCACGTCTATTTTATCTATATCTTTTATCATCTTGAATACCTCAATTTGATCTCCCCTCATTCTTCTGAATTCCAAAGAGTATTGGCCTAAAGTGTTCAAGCTCTCTTCATGCAACAAACCCCTCACCTCTGGGGTCAATCTAGTGAACCTCCTTTGAACTGCCTCCAATGCCAGTACATCTTTCTTCAAATGAGCGGGCCAAAACTGTGCGCAATACTCCGGGTGCAATTTCACCAATGCCTACTATTGTTGCAACAATACTTCCTTACCTTTATGTTCTTTTCCTTTAGGTATAAAAGCCAACATTCCATCCACGTTATTATCTGCTGTACCTGCATTCTAGTTTTCTGTGACTCATGAACGAGTACACCCAGATTCCTCTGCACCAGAGCTCCTCAAAGTCTCTCCCCATTTACATAGCAGATTGCCTTCCCATTTTTCTGACCAGAATGCACGACCACACACTTATCCACATTAAACTCCATCTGCCACATTTTGGCAGAGTCTCCTAACCTATCCATATCTATTTGTAAGGTTCTTATTGCCTCATTGCAATTTACCGTCCTGCCTATTTTTGTGTCATCTGCAAATTTGGCGATAAAGCCTTCTATCCCTGTATCCAAGTTGTTAATATAGATTGTAAATAGCTGGGGTCCAAGGACCAAACCCTGTGGCACCCCACTAGTTACTTCTTGCCATCCAGAAAAAAAACACTTATCCTAACTCTGTCCATCAGCCAGTCACCTATCCAAGCTAATAAATTACCCCTAATCCCAAATGATCCAACCCAGTGAATTAACCTTTTGTGCAGCACCTTATCAAATGGCTTCCAGAAGTCCAGATATATTACATCAACAGGATCCTCATTATCCACTTTGCTTGTTACACCTTCAAAGAACTCTAGCAAATTAGTCAAACATGATTCTCCCTTCATAAAACCATGCTGACTCTGATGGATAATGTTTTGGATTTCCAAATATCCTGCTACTGCTTCCTTGATAACTGATTCTAACACTTTGCCAACAACAGATGCTAACTGGTCTGTAATTTCCCACATATTGCCTCCCTCCCTTTTCGAATAAGGGCATTACATTAGCATTTTTCCAAACCACTAGAACTTTTCCAATGTCCAGGCAATTATGGAAGATTGTAACCAATACATCCACTATCTTTACCGCCACTTCCTTTAATGCCCTAGGATATAGGCTGTCAGGCCGGGACACTTGCCTGCCCTCAATCCCAATAGTTTGCTGAGTACCTTTACCCTATCAACGTCAATTGCTCTAAGTTCTACCCTTTCTGTTGTCTCTGACGTGCCCGCTCCAATAGGAATGGTATAATTGTCCTCCACTGTGGAAACTTAGGTAAAGTATCGATCTAATATCTCTGCCATTTCAGTGCTCCCCACTATTAACTCTCCAGTTTCATCTTCCAAGGGACCAACATTCACCTTAGCGACTCTCTTCCCTTTTATACACCTACAGAAGCTTTTTCTATCCTCTTGATATTTTCTGCTAGCTTTCTTTTGTAATTTCACTTAGTGCTTTTTATTAATTTTTTTAGTATCCCTTTGTTTATGTTTGAAAGTTTCCCCATCCTCCTGCCTGCCACTGGCCTTTGCAACATGGTTTACCTCAGTTTTTGATTTATATTGTCCTTGACCTCCTTGTTTAGCTATGGATGTTTTTTTTAACCCACTTACCATCTTTCTTCCTCATTGGGATATATTTTAGTTGTGAAGAATTGGGTAGCTCCTTAAACAACTGCCACTGCTCATCTGTTGTTTCATATTTTAGCCTTCCTGCCCAATCTACTCAGGCCAAATCTGACCTCATGCCTGTGGAATTTCCTTTGTTTAATTCCAGAACACTACTGTGGGACTGCACTCTCTCATCCCGAACTGAATTCTGAATTCTATCATACTGTGGTCACTGCTCCCGAGAGGATCTTTAACTATGATGCCAATTAATCTCTCTTCATTACACAATACCAAATCCAGAGTAGTCTGCTCCCTGGTTGGTTCCACAACATACTGCTCCAAGAAACAATCGCTAATGCATTCAATGAACTCTGCCTCCAGGCTACCCTTGCCAATTTGATTCTTCCAATCTATGTGCACGTTAAAATCACCCATGATTATTGCCATACGTCTCTTGGAAGCCTCTAATATTCCCTGGTTTATACTGTGTTTCATTGTGGAACTACTATTTAGGGACCAATAAATTTCTCCTACCAAGTACTTCTTCCCTTTGCTGTTTCTTATTTCTACCCAGACTGATTCCACACCTTGATCTGTTGTACTTATGTCATTTCTCATTACAGCACTGATCCCTTCCTTCACTAGCAAAGCTACATCACCTCATTTTCCTTTCGGTCTATTCCTCCAAAATGCCAAGTACTCTTTAGATATTCAATTCCCAGACCCGGTCTTCTTGTAACCACGTTTCAATATTCACTACCAAATCATACCTTTTGTTTCCATTTGAGCTATTAACTCATTAATGTTGATTCGAATGCTTCATGCATTTAGATACACAGCTTTTAAATTTGTTCTACTGTTAACTTTCCCTTCTTTTATAAATCCTTGGTGCATAAAGACAATCACCCGTTTTGTCCCTGACCTTTACTGTCTGGTAACCGTCTGCCACATCGTTAACCATCGTTTGGTGATAGTGACCACAATTCGGTCACGTTTACTTTAGTGATGGAAAGGGATAGGTATATACCGCAGGGCAAGAGTTATAGCTGGGGGAAAGGCAATTATGAGGCGATTAGGCAAGATTTAAGATGCATAGTATGGGGAAGGAAACTGCAGGGGCTGGGCACAATTGGAATGTGGAGCTTGTTCAAGGAACAGCTACTGCGTGTCCTTGATAAGTATGTACCTGTCAGGCAGGGAGGAAATGGTCGAGCGGGGGAACCGTGGTTTACTAAAGAAGTTGAATCTCTTGTCAAGAGGAAGAAGGAGGCTTATGTAAAGATGAAGTGCGAAGGCTCAGTTAGGGCGCTTGAGAGTTACAAGTTAGCCAGGAAGGACCTAAAGAGAGAGCTAAGAAGAGCCACGAGGGGACATGAGAAGTCTTTGGCAGGTAGGATCAAGGAAAACCCTAAAGCTTTCTATACATATGTCAGGAATAAAAGGATGACTAGAGTAAGATTAGGGCCAGTCAAGGACAGTAGTGGGAAGTTGTGCGTGGAGTCCGAAGAGATCGGAGAGGCGTTAAATGAGTATTTTTCATCAGTATTCACACATGAAAAAGACAATGTTGTCGAGGAGAATACTGAGATACAGGCTATTAGACGAGACGGGATTGAGGTTCATAAGGAGGAGGTGTTAGCAATCCTGGAAAGTCTGAGAATAGATAAGTCCCCTGGGCCGGATGGGATCTATCCTAGGATTCTCTGGGAAGCTAGGGAGGAGATTGCAGAGCCTTTGGCTTTGATCTTTATGTCGTCATTGTCTACAGGAATCGTGCCAGCAGACTGGATGATAGCAAATGTTGTCCCCTTGTTCAAGAAGGGGAGTAGAGACAACCCTGGTCATTATAGACCAGTGAGCCTTACTTTGGTTGTGGGTAAAGTGTTGGAAAGGATTATAAGAGATAGGATTTATAATCATCTAGAAAGGAATAATTTGATTAGGGATAGTCAACACAGTTTTGTGAAGGGTAGGTCGTGCCTCACAAACCTTACTGAGTTCTTTGAGAAGGTGACTAAACAGGTGGATGAGGGTAAAGCAGTTGATGTGGTGTATATCGATTTCAGTAAAGCACTCGATAAGGTTCCCCACGGTAGGCTATTGCAGAAAATTCAGAGGCATGGGATTGAGGGCGATTTAGCGGTTTGGATCAGAAATTGGCTAGCTGGAAGAAGACAGAGGGTGGTGGTTGATGGGAAATGTTTATCCTGGAGTTCGGTTACTAGTGGTGTACCTCAACGATCTGTTTTGGGGCCACTGCTGTTTGTCACTTTTATCAATGACCTGGATGAGGGCGTGGAAGGATGGGTTAGTAAATTTGCGGATGACACTAAAGTCGGTGGAGTTGTGGATAGTGCGGAAGGATGTTGCAGGTTACAGAGGGACGTAGCTAAGCTGCAGAGCTGGGCTGAGAGGTGGCAAATGGCGTTTAATGCGGAAAAGTGTGAGGTGATTCACTTTGGAAGGAGTAACAGGAATACAGAGTGCGGGGCTAATGATAAGATTCTTGGTAGTGTGGATGAGCAGAGAGATCTTGGTGTCCATGTGCATAGATCCCTGAAAGTTGCCACCCAGGTTAATAGGGTTGTTAGAAAGGCGTACGGTGTGTTAGGTTTTATTGGTAGAGGGATTGAGTTTCAGAGCCTTGAGGTCATGTTGCAGCTGTACAAAACTCTGGTGCGGCCGCACTTGGAGTATCGCGTACAGTTCTGGTCACCGCATTATAAGAAGCATGTGGAAGCATTGGAAAGGGTGCAGAGGACATTTACCAGGATGTTGCCTGGTATGGAGGGAAGGTCTTATGTGGAAAGGCTGAGGAACTTGAGGCTGTTCTTGTTAGAGAGAAGAAGGTTAAGAGGTGACTTAATAGAGACATACATGATGATCAGAGGATTGGATAGGGTGGACTGTGAGAGCCTTTTTCCTTGGATGGTGACGGCTAGCACAAGGGGACATAGCTTTAAATTGAGGGGTGATAGATCTAGGACAGATGTCAGTGGTTGGTTCTTTACTCAGTGTTGTCAGGGCATGGAATGCCTTGCCTGCAGCAGTTGTAGACTCGCCAACTTTAAGGGCATTTAAATGGTCGTTGGATAAACATATGGATGATAATGGAATAGTGTAGGTTAGATGGGCTTCAGGTTGGTTTCACAGGTCGGCGCAACATCGAGGGCCGAAGGGCCTGTACTACGCTGTAATGTTCTATGTTCTATGTTCTAACCTGTGCTCTTACCTCCTCTTTTAATTTGGTCTTTTTCAATTTCCCCTATAAGTGAACCACCACCATCCCCCTTCAACCCCCACCGTGCCTCCCACCCTCTAACCATTTAGTTTAAAGCCCTGTCTACAGCCCTAGTTATGCGATTCGCTAGGACTCTGGTCCCAGCACGATTCAGATGAAGACCATCCCATCGGAATAGATCCCATCTTCCCCAGTACTGGTGCCAATGTCCCATGAATTCAAACCCATTTCTCTCAAGCCAATCTTTAAGCCATACATTTACCTGCTTAATCGTATTGACCTTGTGCCAATCAGCTCATAGCTCAGGTAGTAATCCAGAGATTACCACCTTTTTGGTTCTGTTTTTGATATAGCTCCTCGCTGTTCATATTCCCCTGGCAGAACTACTGTCCTAGTTTTATCTATGTCATAGTTCATCATAGTTTCCCTCGTTCAGATTGAGCTTCATTATCTAATTAAACTACTTTCAAATTTAATGTAAAAATCGGATCATGGTCACTCTTTCCTAAAGGCTACTGCACAAGATTTTGAATGAGCCCCTTCTCATCTAGCAACCTGCCCTTCAAGAATGTCACGTAGCCTCAGAAGTTCGGGTTCCAGCCTTGATTTCCTTGGTTCTGTAATGGGTGTCCAATACATATGAATTTTTACTTCAGCTGATAAATTTATCTGACTTACTGATAATGCTGTGGGCATGCAGATGCAGAGATCTTAACTTTTTATTTTAAACTGTGTCAATTCTGACTATATTTACTAACATACTTATAAGTTTGCAATCACCATCCCCTTCAATCATATTTTGATTACTATTATCTTTATTGCTGTCTTTCATTATACATCATGGAAAAACAGTCCACTTTTGCCGGGAGATCATTGTAAAAAGTTACTGTGAATGTAATATGTGGGAAAGAGAGAATTTGGGCCCCAGACAGTGGGAAAGTGAACTTGTGATTGTGACTTCCTGGTTTATAGTTAAAACGTTTTGATGGTATAAATGAACATTCAAAACTACACTGTATCCCTAAAATTAGCCCATGCACACGACAAGAATCAATGTGTCATTAAAATAAACAGAAGACATTGCTGGCATGTAAGCAACCCCGTCACTCTCTTTGCTCCGATTGTTGATGAGAGTTCTGCAGCCATCAGCAAGATGGGTAAATCTGGAAAGCATTCCTTAGGACAGGTTTTCAATTTCTGTGTATGCATTGCAAGCATAGGTTGCTATAATGAACAAAGCATGAAAAGCACCTCAAAACAAATGTATTTCTAAAATTAGAAATTTTTTTGCTTCTTTGTAACATTATTTGTATGAAACAGTCGTTAATCTTAGTTATTTAACCTGCTAAGTTTGATTTCTTTGTGTATCAGAGAGATCTGGAGTGCACCAGGTTCACCTTACTTCCAATGAATACCCCCAACAGATAGAAGTCCATCGCTTGCCCTGTGATTACGAGCTCCCAGTTATAGTAGACCCGTGGTCAAAATGGATTCACAGAAAGTGCGGGTTTGCATACCCAAGTTGACCTTGGAGACAGAGTGTATTTTGGGAAGGAGCACAAATTGGTAACACTGATAAGAAATAACTTGACACACTTGGCTGGTTACTTGAAGTAAATTAAAATAAACATTTCAGAATAATGTCTAATGCCCACTGCCATGTTTCCCAAAGAACTGTTGAAAGATTAGATAAGAGTCATTAAGGATCAGTCATCATCTATTTTCCTCATACAATTGAACATCTCAGATCAACAAAACAGGCAGCACAACATTCCTTACAAGAACATAAATTAAATTTATTTTTGCAAAATTAGGTTGCGTATCTATTATCAGTCTAAGTGCACCATAACTGAAATAGTAGCTAACATGTCAGAGGCCTTCCAAAAAATTGAATTCATAGCACAATTCTACAAAATAATGAGCTATAAATTGCCTTTGGTGTCCAGGTAGACAGGTAGGGATGGTGGAGTGAGCAAGATGTATCACTTCAAAAGAGTCAGGGAGCAGAGATGAGTGCCATGGCCATCACGAAGGAGATGGTGCTGGGGAAGCTCAAAGGTCTGAGGGCAGATAAATCACCCAGAACAGATAGACTACACTCTAGGGTTCTGAAGGAGACAGCAGATTTTGCAGAAATTGCCAGAATGGGGTGGGATGGAGTGGTGCACAGACTGGAAAATAGCTAACGTAACATGCCTGTTTAAGGGAGGGAGGGCAGAAGGTGAGAAACTATGGGCTGATTGATTGTTGGTAAGATTTTAGATGCCATCACCAAGGATGAGAATACTGAGCAAAGTGCATGGTAAAATGTGATGGAGTCAGCATACCTTTGTCAACGGGAGGTCATGTCTGACGAATCTAGTAGAATTCTTTGAAAAAGTCACAAGCAAGTTATTCAAAGGAGATTCAACAGACTTTATCTATTTGGATTTCCAGCAGCCCTCTGAAAAAGTTCTGCACATGAGGCTGCTAAATAAGAGACCATGGTGTCAGGGGCAAAGTATCAGGATGGATAAAGGAGATTGGCTGAAGGCAGGGAGTGGGGATAAAGTAGTATTTTTCAGGACGGCAACCAGTGACTAGTACTGCAAGGGTTAGTGTTGAGACTACACCTATTCACATTACACATTAATGGTCCGGACAAAGGAGCTAAGGGCATTGTTGCCAAGTTTGCAGGTAACACAATAATAGGTAGAGGGATAGGCAGTGTTGAGGAAGTAGGACTTGGACAGGCTAAGAGAATGGGCAGAGAAGTGGCAGATGGATTATAATGTGGGAAAATGTGAGGTTATGCACTTCAGTAGGAAGAAGAGGCACAGACTATTTTCTAAATGGGAACAGTCTTAGGAAATCAGGATTCTCTTAACATGCAATTTCAGTTGGCAGTCAGGAGGACAAATGCAATGTTAGCATTCTCTTCAAGGGAGGCTAGAACATGAGAAGGGATGTGCTGTATAAGCTGAGGCTATACAATGCTCTGGTCAGACCACATTTGGAATATTATGAGCGGTTTTGGGCCCCATATCTAAGGATGGATGTCTGACATTAGAGAGGGTCCACAGGAAGCTCACAAGAATGATCCCCAGGAATGAAGCACTTGTCATATGAGGAGTGTTCGAGGACTCTGGGTCTGTACTCGATGGTGTTTAGAAGGATGAGGGGAATCTCATTGAAACTTACAGAATACTGACATGGAGAAGGTGTTTCCATTGTTAGAAGAGACTAGGACTCAAAGGCACAGCCTCAGAGCGAAGGAATGACCCTTTAGAACTGAGATGAGGAGGAATTTCTTCAGACAGCGGGTGGTGAATCTGCAGAACTCACTGCCACAGAAGGCTGTGGGGGCCAAATCATCGAATGTGTTTAAGTCAGAGATAGATAGTCTCCCATTTAGTAAGAGGGATCAAGGGTTACAGGGAGAAGGCAGGAGAATGGGGTTGAGAAACATCAGCTCTGATCAAATGGCAGAAGAGACGTGATGGGCTGAATGGCCTCATTCTGCTCCTTTATGTTATTGTGTTATGGTTTAAGTGAATCCCACTGGCAAACACATAATATTGAGTACTGATGAAAGATTATTGACCTGAAGAGTCAACTCTACTTCTCTTTCCACAACTGCAGCCCGACCTGATTTCCAGAACTTTTTATTTCTATTCCAGAATTGTAGCTGTTGGATTAGGAAAAATCACATTCAGCTGCAACAGCATTCAGGACGAAATAGCCTGCTGACAATCATAATTTAGGTTGTACCCAAAGAACTGGCATTTAGTCAAAGTACAAGAAAGCAAGTTATGGAGTTTTACTATCAAATCAACAAAAGAATGCCTCTCCATTTTACCCCACTCTAAACCCCTACCTTAGCTAGTTTCAAAGATACTTGGTCGATGATTAGAGATATTTAGGAAAGCTTAGTTAATTTACCTGAACTTCAGAGTTAGCGTCAACAAGCTGCAGTGCAAACCAGTTATCCTGACAGTTGTACTTGCACAGATCTTCCTTTCGGATTGATACTTTACCTGAAAGAAAGACATCAGTTGCAAAGAATGGTCATAACTTAATTGACAGGAGTTATCAAATGAAAATTCAACTAGATTTAAACGCAGATCTTTCTATTCACTTTAAAGTTGCAATGACAGCTCGATTCAGTTAGTTTCACGGATCAAGGTCAGTCTGAGATCGAATTCTATTCCGAAATGTTAAGCAGACCAATACTCCCCAGCAGCACTGAAAGAGTCCCATATTGTTCAAGAGTGTATTCATTCAAATGAAATATGAAAACAAGATCTCTGTCTGCTCAACTCTCAGGTAAATATTAAATAGTCTGACGATTGAAGAGGAATGTTTTTGGCTTCTGAATCACTATCACAATGTACACCATATAAAAACCGAAAGAACTATGGATGCGGTAAATCAGCAAAAACAGAAGTTGCTGGAAAAGCTCAGCAGGTCTGACAGCATCTGTGAAGGAAAAGACAGAGTTAATGTTTCAGGTCGGGTGACCCTTCCTTAGGACGGAGAAAAGTTTTTTTCCTTCACAGATGCTGCCAGACCTGCTGAGCTTTTCCAGCAACTATGTTTTTGTTCACAACTTATACCATCCCCCCTTATCCCAGATAGCGCCATTTTTTCCAATTAAATAGTGGCTAAGTCTGGGCTTTACCATTTGCATCAATTCCAAAATGGTTGCTTAAACATACTATGCATCCCAGCAGAACTCCTGTGGAACAGTGACAGTGGTCTCTACCTCCAAGCCAGAAGGTCTGGGTTGAAGTCCCATCTGCCCAAACTTGTCACAGTCAATTAAAAAAAGTTTCTACTCAGCATCCAGTCATCCATCAACCCTCTAATACCAATGCAAAAACTCAAGCAAGTTAATCAAAAAAATTTACCCTCCAGAAATCCATACTGGTATTCCTTATTTAACCTGTACTTAACCACCCTTTGTTGAACAAAGTTGTAACATTTTTAGTTTTGGTATCCTCTGGTACTACCTGAGCTGAAGATGATTGGAAAATTAAGGCAAGTACCTCTGCAATTCCCACACTCATTATTTCAGTAACCTTGGATTCTTCTCATTGAGTCCTGGGACCTTCTCAAGTAGTTAATCTACCCATTTACACCTCACCAAATTAAAACCGTTCAAGTATCTGAACACACTCGTTTTTCAGCATGACCTGGGCAGCATTTCTTTACTTCGATAAACATAGATATTTATTTAGTACCTCAGCCATGACCCCTGCCTCCATGTGTAAACCTTTTGGCCCCTAAGCAGCTTCATTCTTTCTCTCAAAACCCATCTATTATTTATATGATTACTGACCCCAGATATTCTCCAACTGACACTTGACCAACTTAGCCAACATCATTCAATGAGGTACAACAACAGCATTCTCATTGGAATGGTAACATACAGCTGTAGAATATTCTCCTGAATACACTCTTGGAACTCTTGCCCCTCTCTGCCCTTTATGCTATTACTATCTCACCCTATAATCAGTAAATTAAAAATACCCCGTTACAACCAAACAATACACTAACCAAATGCACGAGACAAGGTGCAGAGGAAATTTATAAAGATGTTGCCTGGATTGGAGCGATTTAGCTTACAAAACCTTGACAGGTGGGGGTGCTTCTCTTAGAGAAGGTTGTTGGGGGGGAGGGGCGCTCACCGAGGTATACAAAGTTACATGGGGAAGATCCGCATCAGTGCAGTCACTGCTTCCAAAAGGTGGTCTGCGGAAGCGCGGTTGTCAAGAGACACTGGAGGGGCACAACTATTCTGGCTGGAAGGTTCGCTGGCGTCACTTGGGAGGATTTAAACTAGCTTGGCAGGGTGGGGGGTGGGAACCAATGCAAAGGTGAATGGACTGAAAGGGAACGAAAGAATAGGGCCGGTAAGAATCAGAGGAAGAGCAGGCAGGGTGTGGTTGCTGATCAAAGTGGATCTGGTGGACTGAAGTGCATCTGTTTCAATGCAAGAAGTGTAACAGGTAAGGCAGATGAACTTACAGCTTGGATTAGTACTTGGACTATGATGTTGTTGCTAGTACAGAGACTTGGTTAAGGGAGGGACAGGACTGGCAGCTTAACGCTCCAGGATACAGATGTTTCAGGCGGGTCAGAGGGGGATATAAAAGGGGCTGGGGAATTGCATTATTTGTTAAGGAGAACATCACAGCTGTACTGCAGGAGGACACACTGGACAGCTCATACAGCGAGGCAATATGGGTACAGCTCAGGAACAGGAAGGGTGCAATCACAATGTTTGGGGTTTACTATAGGCTTCCCAACAGGCAGCGGGAAATAGAACAGATATGCAGGCAGATTTTGACAAGGTGTAAAAGTAACAGGGCTGTTGTCGTGGGTGATTTTAACTTCCCATATATTGACTGGGACTCACTCAGTGCTTGCGGCTCGGATGGGGCAGAGTTTGTAAGGAGCATCCAGCAGGGATTCTTGAAACAGGATGTAGATAGTCCAAATAGAAAAGGGGTCGTACTAGATCTAGTATTAAGGAATGAACCTGGTCAGGTGGTTGATGAGTCAGTAGGGGAGCAGCTCAGGAACAGTGATCATAATTCAATAAGATTTAAGGTACTGATGGATAAAGATCAGTGTGGTTGTTAGGTGAAGGTGCTATTGGGGGAAGCTAATTACAACAATATTATGCAGGAATTGAAGAATGTAGATTGGAGGCAGATGTTTGAGGACAAATCAACATCTGGTATGTGGGAGGCTTTCAAGTGTAAGTTGCTCGGAACTCAGGACCGGCACGTTCCTTTGAGGAAGAAGGATAAGTATGGCAAGTTTAGGGAACCTTGGATAATGAGAGATATTGTGATCCTAATCAAAAAGAAAAAGGAAGCATTTACCAAGGCTAGGAACACATGAAGCAAGGGTGGAATACAAGGAAAGTCAAAAGAAACTTATGCAAGGAGTCAAGGAGGGTTGCAAGGAGTCATGAAAAGTCATTGGCCAACAGGATTAAGGAAAATCCGAAGGATTTTTATAGACATAAAGAGCACGAGGGTAGCCAGGCAGAGGGTTTGCCCACTCATCGACAGGGAATTTGTGTGTGGAGCCAGAGGAAATGGGCGAGGTATTAAATAAATACTTTGTGTCAGTATTCACCATAGAGAAGGACTTGGTGGATGATGAGTCTGGGGAAGGCTGTATAGATAGTTTTGTCATGTTGAGATCAAAAGGGAGGAGGTATTGGCGGTCTTGAAAAACATTAAGGTAGACAAGTCCCCAGTGCCTGATAGGATATACCCCAAAATACTGAGAGAGGCAAGGGAGCAAATTGCTGGGGCCTTGAGGGAAATCTTTATATCTTCACTGGCTACAGGAGAGCTCCCAGAGGATTGGAGAATAGCCAATGTTGTTCCTTTGTTTAAGAAGGGTGGCAAGGATAATCCAGCTAGTTACAGGCCAGTGAGCCTTAAGTCAGTAGCAGGGAAATTATTGGAGAGGATTCTTCGAGACAGGATTTACTCCCACCCAGAAATCAATGGGCGTATTAGCAAGAGGCAACATGGCTTTGTGAAGGGGAGGTTGTGTCCCACTAACTTGGTAGAGTTTTTTGAGGAAGTGACGAAGATGATCGATGAAGGTAGGGCAGTGGATGTTGTCTACGTGGACTTTAATAAGGCCTTTGCAAAGTCCCTCATGGCAGGCTGATACAGAAAGTAAAGTTGCACAGGGTCAGAGGTGAGCTTGCAAGATAGATTTAAAAAAACAGGCTCGATCATAGAAGATGGAGGGTAGCAGTGGAAGGGTGTGTTTCTGAATGGAGGGCTGTGACTAATGGCATTCCTCAGGGATCAGTGTTGGGACCTTTGCTGTTTGCAATATATATAAATGATCTGGAGGAGAATGTAACTGGTCTGATCAGTAAATTTGCCAATGACACAAAGGTAGGTGGAGTTGCGGATAACGATGAAGACCGTCAAAGGATACAGCAGGATATAGATCGGTTGGTGACTTGGACAGAGAGATGGCAGATGAAGTTTAATTCAGAAAAATGTGAGATAATGCTTCTTGGAAGGTCTAATCCAGATGGAAAATATACAGTGAGATAACAAGGTGTAGAGCTGGGTGAACACAGCAGGCCAAAGGGCATCAGAGGAGCAGGAAGGCTGACGTTTCGGGCCTAGACCCTTCCTCAGAAAAAAAGGATCTGA
>JAHRHZ010000288.1:12720709-12746436 GCA_024137785.1 Ginglymostoma cirratum | reverse complement strand
CCAGCTCTACACCTTGTTATCTCAGATTCTCCAGCATCTGCAATTCCTACTATCTCGGAAAATATACAGTAAATGGCAGAATCCTTAAGAGTAGTGATAGACAGAGGGATCTGGGTGTACAAGTACACAGGTCACTGAAAGTGGCAACGCAGGTGGAGAAGGTAGTCAACAAGGCATATGGCATGCTTGCCTTCACTGGCCGGGGCACTGAGTTTAAAATTGGCAGGTAATGTTGCAGTTATATAGTACCTTGGTTCAGCTGCATTTGGAACATTGTGTTCAATTCTGGTCGCCACACTACCAGAAGGATGTGGTGGCTTTGGAGAGGGTACAGAAAAGATTTGTAAGGATGGTGCCTGGTATGGAGGGCATTAGCTTTGAGGAGAGGTTGGAAAAACTTGGGTTGTTCTCACTGGAACGACGGAGGTTGAGGGGCGACCTGATAGAAATCTAAAAGGTTATGAAGGGCATAGACAGAGTGGACAGTCAGAAGCTTTTTCCCAGTGTGGAAGAGTCAGTTACCAAGGGCCATGGGTTTAAGGTGCGAAGGGCAAGGTTTAAAGGTGATGTACGAGGCAAGTTTTTTTTTGTTTTTTTTTTAAAACACAGAGGGTGGTGGGTGCCTGGAACTCGCTGCCGGGGGAGGTAGTGGAAGTAGATACTATAGTGACTTTTAAAAGGGCATCTTGACAAATTATTGAATAGGATGGGAATAGAGGGATTGGGTCCCCGGAAGGGTAGGGGGTATTAGTTGTGATGGGCAGCACGTCGATGCAGGCTTGGAAGGCTGACAGGCCTGTTCCTGTACTGTAATTTTCTTTGTTCTTTATGAGGAGTGTAGATAGGATAGATGGGGACAATTTTTTCCCCTTAATAGTTGGGTTAATAAGCAGGGGTCACAGTTTTAAGGTAAGGAGCAGAAGGTTTAGAGGGGAATTCAAGAATTGTTTTTAAAAGTACTGGTGGGTATCTGGAACTCATTCCATCAAAAGGTGTGTGTTTGGAGAAACTTGGCAATTTTTGAGGGGAGATGGCAAGGTGTCAACACCCAAATAAACAGGGGCCCTCATGCGGCTTAGTGATAACGTACATACCCCTGGATCAGGAGGCCCAGGTTTGATTTCCACCTGCTCTAGAGGTACGTCATAGCACCTCTCCTGAACAGGCTGATAAAAATGCTTTTCTTTTTTAAAGACGCAGAAACATTGAAAACATTTTAGTAATACCTAGATGAGTGCTTGAAATGCTACAGGATACAAAGCTATGGGCCAAGTACTGAAAATGGGATCAAAATAGATAGATGCTTGATGACCAGTGTGGACATAATGGGCCAAAGGACTTTTTTTGTGTAGTAAAAATTCTATGACTTTATGATAATTATTGCACATTCCAGTAACTGCTTTGCAAATTTGTTACTATACATTTTTCCAGTAGTTTTGGCCCACAGAACTACGCCAAGCAACTTAAAGGCAACATTTTTATTCCCTAGTCATAGCCAAATTAATTCTGTCCCTGGCCCCTCTGGGACATCCTCTTCTGAAACAGTGAAGCACACTCCTTAAATGTGCTTCCTCCTTTCCTGAACATCTTGTATCCTGGAATATTCAATAACCATTCATGCCTTATATGAATTATATCTCTGGTTATTGTCATATTATATTTCCAAGTGGCTGTGTCTACATCTCATCAAGCGTATTGACTGTATTTTATGTATTCATATATATGCAACAAAACCCTAATTCAGACTTCAGAAACCAACAGAGATTGCTGGAAAAACTGGACAGAAAGCAGAGTTAACGCTTCAGCTTCAGTGAACCTTCTTCAGAACTAAATTTAGACTTTAGTTTTCCTCTTAACTGAATACTTCAATATTTCATACTCTACTAGAATTCCCCACGCCCAATAATTTTTGCACCTTGGCCCTCGTAGTATTACAGCCTGGTTCCCTCAACTCTGCCAAATTAGTCTAAAGCCTTCATAACAGCACTAACAAATATCTCCAGAAGGAAACTGGCCCTGGATCTGTTTAGGTGTAACTGACCTAGCCTGTTTAGGTCCCAGCTCCCCCAGAACTGATCCCAATGGGCCAAGAATATAAAGCCCTCCCTCCTGCGCTTGCTCTCCAACCAGTAACATTAATACACACTAATGCTAGATACTGGCAGCAATCCAGACATTGCTACTCAACGTTCCCGTTGCTAATTTCCTACCTTGACTCCTATATTCTGACATCCCTCTTCCTACCAATGCCATTGACATTGATGTGCACCATGACTATTAACTATTCAGTCTCCAAGCTGCTCTACAGCTATTAGGTGACATTCTTGCCCCTGCCTACAGGGAGGCCAAATACCATGATGCATTTACATCTGCTACCAACATATCAATGCTTGGCTGATCCCTTTACTACCTGATTTCCTGTTACTATTGGTCTTCTTTGTGCCCCTCTGGCTGCTACCCTCAAATGACCCATCACCTTCACCAATATTCATAACTCAATTCTGGTTGGAAAACAAGACACACTTACCTCACTCCTGCACTACCTGCCAGTTTGTTCCAGACTGTCTAGTGGTTATTTACTTTCTCTCTTCTTCCAAACGCCTCACTACAGACTGACTACATTGAAAAAACGCTATCCACAAAAGCGCTCAACCTTGCAGATGCTGAGCTATAAATAGCATGATAGGGTAATGGATGGGAAAGTGTTGGCCCAGTGGTATTATTGGTAGATTATTAACCCAGAGATACAGGTAATGTTCTCAGGAAAAAAAAAATAGAAACACAATTTCCAAAAAAAAAACACAGGTGTGGCAGCATCTGTGGAGAGAGATCAGAGTTAACATTTTGTGTCCAGTGACACTTCCTCAGAACTCCTGGATTCTGAACTTCAGGGGTTCTGAAGATGGTCACTGGATCCGAAACATTAACTCCAGTTTCCATCCACAGGTGGTTCTAGACCTGCTGAGTTTTTCCAGCTGTTTGTTTTTTTTGTGATTTCCAGCATCCGCAGTTCTTTTGGGTTTTTGTTTAATATTCTCGGGACCTAGGTTCAAGTCCTGCCAATGGCAGATGTGGAAATTGAATTCAATCAAAATCTGCAGCACAATTGAAGGAGAGTGAAGCAGGTCAGGAACAATGTGAAGTATCGTCAAACAAACAGGGATGTCAGCTGCTACACAAGCTGAGAAGTCTGGTGCACGAATGCTGCTGACAACACTTCCTGCACAAATGGTTACCCGGTATGGCACGGTCCAGGGGTCTGAGCTGCCCTGCCACTCTTCTACGAAATAATACAGGTTAGGACTTAAAAAACTCAAATATAGTGATTAAAATGAAATACTTTCATTAACCTTTATTCGAAGAAATTAAGTTTTAATTTCCCAGTTCCTACAGTAACTTCCTAACTTTGCACAAAGGGAAATAAAACTACAGTATAAAACAGCCAAACAACACTCAGCCTTCCTGCAAGAACTATTTCTCAATACAGTGACCCTGATCTCTTTCACACTCTGCCAATCTGGTTTGCAATGATTCAGGCCTGCTGCACATTCTTCCCAACCCATCTCAGTGATACAGATCTGCTGCACACTGTTTCTGTCTGCTTCATGATAATCCCAAATTGCTTCACACTCCCTCCCAATCTGCTTTAGTGATTCTGCCGAGCTGCACACTTGAGATCTTAAGGGATGTTCATTACTCCATTAAGCCAATTATATTTGAACAAAAGATATTCATACCTATAATGCTATTCATGTTTTTAGCATATTTTAAAGCACTACTTGTTTGAGTAATAACTTTGTGAAACATCAATATGTAACTGAACTATAAAACTATATAAAGTTACAAAGCAAACAACTCTATACCAGTGTGCTATTCATGCTTGTGAAACAAATGATTCAGCCAACCTTGAATTACCTGTTCACCATAAGTCTGCTTTGACATGTACCAAACACTTCATTGTACATTAAAACAACGTGAGAGCTTCTAACAAACAGCTGATTTAACTGAAAAACTATTGGCACAGACAGTTCTTTAAGAGGGCAGATTTACACTGTTTCATTTTTAATCAAAATATTTTAAGAATGAAATCTCTCTCAATTATTTGGCTTGATAAGATCAGATCATCTGGTGAGTTATGAGTGTCGACATTAGGGTTCTACTTCAGCCCTTCCCCACTACACACGTACACTTAATTAGCTAAAATGCTGCAACTTTTAATGCAGAGATATTACAAGAGCATTATCTAACTTAAATGACCCCAGAAATAGAGGATGAGAAAAGAAAGAAGGAATAAACCTCACAACCTGCTTCTATAGATGTGAGCAAATTATCTACAGAATGCTTTTATTTAAATTAAAAATATATTTAATATTGTAGAAAATTCAGCAAAGCAATCCGGAATTTAGGTTTAAATACAGCATGGGACATTGTTTAAAAATTATTATCCAAGGATCACAAGAAATCCACACTGAATTCAAATGCATTCTGACCTTGCGATTTCTTAGCTGCTTGGCATTCCCCACCAATAATTATAGAGACATAGGCAATTTTGATATTGTTGACACTGGAATTTATTTAAAGGGCACAGAATAAACAATATCACCACTCAAATGTTCCTACACAGGAAAGAAAATAGTGGAGAAATTCAAAGTATAGGGAACATGCAGAGTTTCATAGGGGAAGATTATGGTTACATTGCAACTTACCAAAAGGCACATCCTTCTGAAAGAAACTTTTATCATAAATATAAAAGGAGAGGTACTGGAAACTTCGAGGAATTTCAAAGTAAAAATCTTCACCATAAAAGGGACTGTCAAGAAAACAAATGTTGCAACAAGAGATTAATAAATTGTGGTAGGTTTACAAACATTTGAAAATAACACATTCATTACATAATACGTAATATTTTGAATGTTATTTCTTCACCCTATGACATCATCCATACACAAAATACATCAATAATTTTCAAAATTATAATTGCAGCTCAATAGCACATCTTTAAAACAGAAAATAAGGAGAGAGATTAGGAGCAACTCATTGTGACTATTTAATACCATGTGTTGGAAAGGTGATTGCACCCAAGCTAAACTGTGGGGTGGCTCAGTGGTTAGCACTGCTGCCTCACAGCGCCACCGGCCTGAGCTCGATTCTATGCTCAGGTGACTGTGCAAACTCCACTCACTCCCTCCCTCCCTGTGTCTGTTTGGGTTTCTGCTAGGTGCTCCAGTTTCCTCTTAGTCCAAACATGCTAAATTGCCCATATAGGGTTCA
This sequence comes from Ginglymostoma cirratum, assembly GCA_024137785.1. Lineage (NCBI taxonomy): Eukaryota > Metazoa > Chordata > Chondrichthyes > Orectolobiformes > Ginglymostomatidae > Ginglymostoma > Ginglymostoma cirratum. The sequence continues at coordinate 12,741,165 of JAHRHZ010000288.1, read as the reverse complement.
GAGATATGTAGGTTAGGTGGATTAGCCATAGGCATTGCAGCATTACAGGGATAGGGTGAGGGCAGGTCTGGGTGGGATACTTTTTGGAGGGTTGTGATGGGCTTGATGGACCAATTGGCTTGCTGAATGTTTCTATGATTATATAGAACCAATTTTTGCACAGTGGCTTTGAAGCTTCAAGCTAGTTATTTCAACAGCTAATATCTTGGTACTTCTTACTAAATAGAAAAAGGGTGCATCATTTCTTGTCTAGACTGGATTCTAAGACCTCAGCAACAATGAGCCACCTTCCAGTGTTTACAGAGCTAAATCAGGTTCAATTATTTACCCAAGATACAAACCCATCAGGCATCGGTTCACTAGTTTCAGCCTCCCCGAATTCAATCTAACCAAGTAAAAGCAACAAAAGGTCCTGCTTCCTTGTCCCTTTATCCAGTTCTGTGATCATTGACGATAACTGAGAGTCATCTGTGATTACCACAAAGCTTTGATGTAAAAGCAAAACATACGAGCTCCATATCTGCCCTGTATGCAATAGATATTTTGGTTATGTACGCAAGACTGAATTCTGCTCTTGAATCTTTAATTCAAGGGCTTAAAATTGTAGCACCAGAACTTGGCACAAAGTGTAGAGTCGGTGAACTGACTGGAAATAAACAGCTCCACTTGAACATCAACCTCCATTGTGTGGAGTCACAGGATCATAAGAAATAGGGGAAGAGTAGGCTATTCAGCCCTTCAAACCAGTTTTGCTGTTCAATAAAATCACAGCTATTCTGACTGTGGCGTTATTTCCACTTTCCTGCTTCCCCACATAACTCCTGATTCTCATGTAGATGAAAACACTGTCTGACTCAACACTGAATACATTCATTGGCCCAGTCTTCAATGCACTCTGCAGAAGAGAATTCCAAAGATTAACGACTCAGAAGTAATTCCAATACACCCGTCCACATTAGACCCGAGACCCCTTATCTGTGTGCCCAAGTTCAAGAATCCATGACGGCAAACATTTTTTCAGCATCTACCCTGTCAAATTACATCAGGATTTTACATGTCTCAATTAGGTTATCTCTCATTCTTCTAAATACATGGGAACAAAGGAACAAGAGTAGGCTATTCAGCCCTTGAGCCGACTGTACCATTCAATGAGATCAAGGTTGATCTGTGGCTGAACGCCACATCCCTGCCTTTGGCACATATCCCTTAATTCCTTTGCTTAAAAATTTACCTCAGATTTAAAATTAACAACTGATCAGCATTGACTGCTATTTGTGGAAGAGAGTTCCAAACATCTACCACTCTTTGTACGTAGAAGAATTCCAATGAATAAATTTGCGGTGACACAGTGCTTAGCACTACCGTCTCTCAGCACCAGGGACCAAGGTACAATTCCATTCTTGGGTGACTGTGTGGTGTTTGCACATTCTCCCCATGTCTGCATGGGATTCCTCCAAGGTGCTCCAGGTTCCTCCCACAGGCCAAAGATAAGCATGGCCAGTCTACCTGCCATACAAAATTGCCCATACAGTGTCCAGAGATGTGTCGGTTAGGAGGATTAACCATGGTAAATGCAGGATACAAGGATAGGATCAGGGGCTTGGTCTTGGTGGGATGGTCTTCAGAGAGTCAGTACAGACTCAATGGGCCAATGGCCTTTCTCTGCACTGTAGGGATTCTATGATTATATTCGACAGGTCCCATCTTCTTAACCTTTCCTCATTAGGCAACACTGTCATTCCAGAAATCATCCTAGAAAACCTGTGCTGAGCTTCCATTGCAAGTAAATCCCCCATTGAAGAAGGGCAAAAACTGCACTCCAGCTGTGCTCTCACCAATACCCTGTAGTTTCCAACTTTTATACTCTATCTCCTTGCAATGTTCTTGATCCACTTACTAATCAAGGGTGAAAGGACAGAAGACAGGAGAAGGGATTGAGAAAGATCAGCCGTGATTGAACGGCAGAGTAGACTTGATGGGCTAAAGGACTTACTTTTGCTCCTAGATCTTATCGTCTAACAAAGACCAATTTTCTGTTTGTCTTACATAAAGATAGAAAACATTGGAATCACTCAAATCTGGCAACATCTTTGTCGAGAGAACAGAATTAATGAATCAGGTTTAACAAGACTTCTCCAAATTTGCAAACTTATCTTCAATACAGTCTGTCCCTTCATCCAAGTCATCAATACTGTTGGCTTTGTAAATAGGTGAGGTCCCATCACAGATACTGAGACACTCCACCATTTACAGTTTGCCAACCTGAAAAAAAAATTTATCCAATTGTTTCCTGTTAGCTAGCCAATCCTCTAACCATGCTAATATATTGCACCCAAGACCGTGAGCTCTTACTTTGCACAGTAATCTTTTATATGGCATCTTATCAAATGCTTTTTTTTCAAAATTCCAATGCAGTACACCTACTGGTTCCCTTTTATCCACTCTACTTGATACATTCTCAAAGGGCTCTAACAAATTTGTCCAATGTGATTTCCCTTACATAAGACCTTGCTGCTCTGATTGTGTTGAGATTTAAATGTCCTCTACTAATGCCTTAATGATTAGAGAATTCTTTCAGTGACACTTGAGAGGCTAGTAGGTGGATAGATTCCTGCTTTCCGACATCCTTTCTTGAAAGTGTTATATTTGTAATATTCCAATTCAAGGGAAACTTTCGAGAATTTAAGGAGTTTTGACAGATTAAATCTGTCCGTTCACTATGGCTGCAGCCACTTGTTTTGAGACTTTAGTATAAAGTGCATCAAGGTTAGGTGGACTTGGTCTTTCATCCCATTAGCTTTTCCAATACTTTTTCTCCTGTAATGGCAACAGTTTTAAGGCTTTCCCTCCCTTTTATTTCTTGATTTTCTATTATTCTTCGGATTGCCTTTATGCCTTCAGCAGTTAATTAACTATTTCACAAAATATTGTTAAGGAGAATATTTGGTCCAGACAATCTCCTACACAAGAAAATAAATAACACATAACTATTGGGCAACTGTAACTTACTATCACTTCCACTTCTTGCACAAATCCCATACGAAATAACATTACTTTTTAAAATGGTGCTGACAGAATTACAAGGGAATTATTTCCACATATAGTTCAAGATAACCACAGATGAAAAGCCAAAAATATATCAAATTAAAATGGATCAGTAAACAGAATTACTCTTCCATACATTAGAAGACAGAAGATAAACAACAGTTAACAGTGCAGGATTAAGGACCACAGTTTCAACAACTCATGAGGTATCTCTACCATTGTGAAATCCTAGAATCCAATATGGAGAGTCAAACGTCAGTGTAAAGCCCAAAACAAACCCAATTACTAATGCAACAGTGAGGTATTGCTGATTTTGGAAATAGAACTCTGATGAAAAGCCAATCTGAAATACTACGTTTCCCTCAACACACCATAAGATCACAAGATATAGAAGAAGAATTAGGTAATTCAGCCCGTCGAGTCTACTTTGCCATTCAAGCATGCCTGGTATGGTTCTCAATCCCATTCTCCTGACTCCTCCCTATAACCCTTGATCCCCTTACTAATCAAGAACCTGTCTGTCTTAAATACAGTCAATGATTTGGCCTCCACAGCCCCCTGTGGTAACGAGTTCCACAGATTTGTCACATTCTGACTGAAGAAATTCCTCATTGGTTCTAAAGGGTCATCCCTTCACTCTGAGCTTGTGGCCTCGGATCCTTGTCTCTGCTAGTAGTGGGAACATCTTCTCCATGTCCACTCTACCTAGGCCTTCTCAGTATTCTTTAAGTTTCAATGAGATCCCCCTCTCCTGCTAAACTCTATTGAGTACAGATCCAGAGATCTCAGCCTCTCCTCATATGACAAGCTCTCCATCCCCAGGATCATTCTTGTCAACTTCCTCTGCACCCCCTCCAATGCCAGCACACCTTTACTTAGATTTGAGGCCTGAAACTGCTCAATATTCTAAATGTAGTCTTATCAGAGCCTTCTGCAGCCTTAGCAGTTCATCTCTGCTTTTGTTTCTTGCCCTCTTGCAATGAATGCTAACACTGCATTTGATTTCCTAACTACCAACTGAACCTACATGCTAACCTTAACAGATTCCTGAACTAGGATCCCAAGTCCCTTTACGCTTCAGATTTCCAAATTTTTTTTCATTCTATAAATAGTCTACACCTCTATTGTATACGTCTCAGCTCATGCTTTGTCACATTGTATTCCATCTGCAACTTCTTTGCCCACTCACCTAGCATATCCAACTCTTCTGCTGCCTCCTCACTTCTAAACACTACCTGTACCTCCACCTAACGAAAACCAAAGAAATGCAGATGCTGGAATTCAGAAACAAAACAAAAATTGCTCAAAAAAGAAACTTAGATTTGGCAGCATCTGGAGACAAAGCAGAGTTAATGTTTCTCTGCTTTCTCTTCATGGATGCTGCCAGGTGTGCTGAGCTTTTCCAGCAATTTTTGTTCCTGTTTCTGTCCTTCCACCTATCTTTGTGTCATGTGCAAACTTAGCAATGACGCCCTTCGTTCCTTCATCCAGATTTTTAATGTATAACGTGAATAGTTGTGGTCCCAACACTGACTCCTACAGAACTCAAGTCAGTCACCGGCTGCCATCCTGAAAGACACCTTTATTCCTATGCTCTGCCCATTGTCAGAGCCGAACCTGTATCCATGCCATCACTTTGCCCCTAAAACAACATCTTATTTAGCAGCTTCCTGTCTTGCACTTTATCAAAGGACTTCTGGAAATCCAAAACAGATCATATCCACTGGCTCTCCTTTGTCTAGCTTGCTCATTACCTCCTCACGAATTCTAACAGATTTGTCAGATTTGACTTCCCCTTGATGAAGCCACGCTGACTCTGCCCTACTATGCCATGCACTTCCAAACTCTGTAATCTCACCCTTAATAATGGACTTAAATCTTTCCAACAACAGAGGTAAAGCTATAATTTGCTGTCTTCTGTGTCCCCCTCCCTTCTTAAACAGCAGTGTTATATTAGCCACATTCCAGTCCTCTAGGACCCTCAGTGATTCCCGAGGATCAGTTTCCCCCATGTCTTCTCCTACTGATGGCCACTATACTCATACATCTGAGTTTTGTGAGCATTTTCTAATTATAAGATTACATTGTAACGTATAGCTTTCCTAAAATGATTCAACTAAGATCATTAAAATGCAGTTAGTTTTTCAATTGCAAATAATTCCACAGAAGAGCAATCAATTCCTTCCAGCTCCTAACCAAAGGTTTAATAACTTCTGTTCTTAAAGGACCATTAAAGGTCACTTTGAAAATCATGCCACTTTTTAAAAACAGCATCTTAGTTTAATTTTTTAAAGTCCATAAATTGGACAGTGTACATTTAATTTATGTGAACATTTCATATTTCTTCATTCTTCTGGTATCTTGAACTTGGTTTAATACCATGTTGATAATGTGATGCACAAATATAGTTGACAGATTGCAATTAGACTCAAAGGCCAAGTGATCCAATGGCACTTCCAGCCGTGTCATCTGGCATTTGCATCCAGTTGAGATATCAGGATGATTAAAGGGTGTTTGTTGAAGAGTTCACGATCTAACAAAGAAAAATGCAACCAGCATAAACCTCATTCAAAATGACAGGTTTGACTTTTGTTCAATACTAGAAACACCCAAACAAATCAGCACAGTCAATTGGACAAAACTCATTTTTAAAAGTAATAGTATGAAGTAAAAGGAAAAACAGACTTGTATTTACAGTTACTTTACAACCTCAAAACATTGCAAAGCACTTTATATCCAAATTATTTTAGAAGGGCAGTCACTGTATCAACGTAAGGACTGTGGCATGATCCCACAAGACCAATGAAGATCAATGACCAAATCCTTTTTTTGGTAATTGGAAACTAATATTGGTGAGAATATTGGGCCAAGAAACTCCTTTGCTGCTCTTTTAATTGTTCTGCAAGATTTTCATATCCATCTGAAAGGGCAGGTGGGACCTTGGTTTACCTTCTCATTCAAACAATTGCACTGGAGTATTAATTAGTCTAAATTATATATTCAAATTTCTTGAACATGCAATCTTCTAATTTGGGGTGAGTTTGCTACCACTTAATATTCCAGTGTCAAAGTGCTACCTCACAGCTTCTAAGTTTGCTAGTCAGATCTGCCCTTAAATTAATTCAGTTTGAGAAAATCTGATACCTGTTGGTGTGCATGGGTCAGAAGTTCAAACACAGGTAGCATAACAAACTGGAACAGATAATGCTCAAGGCCACTGGAAGGATCTGTGCACATTTCTCATCTTCTCAGGCCTACAGCACTGTCAGTACCTACCACAATTCATTTAATAAAACAATACATTCACTGGAATTTAGAAAGTAAAAGGCAATTAGGAAACACAGAAAGGAGCACAGGAGGCATCAATTTGGGCCATCATGTTCTTGTCAGCTACGTCTAATCCCACTACAACTAAAGTTACACAGGCCTATAGATCACAGCACCTTAACTGCGTATACAATTGATTTTAATTGTAGAGTTTCTTCTTCCACCCTTCAGGCAGTGGGATCCATATATCCTCCAGACTTAGTTCAAAAGACTACCCCCTCAACTTTAATTACTTCAGCTGTTTTAAATTTATTCTGCTTAGTTAGTAACCTGTTCTCAGAAATAGGTCCATGCACTCTATCTCGGCCCCTCAATTTTATAACACAAATAAATCTCTCCTCAGTCTCCTCTGATACAAAGAAAACTAACTCAGTCTATTCAATCTTTCTTCACAGGTAAAATTCTATATTCGGAGGTTGGGGGGGACCTGATTGAGGTCTACAAAATCATGAGAGGTATAGACAAGGTGGATAGCAAGAAGCTTTTTCCCCCCAGAGTGGGGGACTCAATTACTAGGGGGTCACGATTTCAAGGTGAGGGGGGAAAAGTTTAAGGGAGATATGCGTGGAAAGTTCTTTACGCAGAGGGTGGTGGGTGCCTGGAACGCGTTGCCAGTGGAGGTGGTTAAGGCAGGCACGAAAGCGACATTTAAGATGTATCTAGACAGATACATGAATGGGCAGGGAGCAGAGGGATACAGATCCTTGGAAAATCGGCAACAGGTTTAGATAGAGGATCTGGATCGGCGCAGGCTTAGAGCACTGAAGGGCCTGTACCTGTGCTGTAATTTTCTTTGTTCTTGTTCCTGCAATGTGGTGATCAGAACAATATACAGTACTCTAAATGTGTATGTAACACAAACTGGCTCAATCTCTGCTCTTTATACTCCAGCCCTCTGGCAACAAAGAAAATGACCCCATGTTCACCTTAACCATCTTTCCTAACAGTGTGGCACCCTTCAGGGACATTTACACATATATTTCAAAAGATTTCGCTGTTCCTCAACACCTGTCTGACTCCTATCATTCAATGAATATTCCCTTGCCCTGTTTATTCTCAATTTTTTTTTAAACTCACTTGTGTGATGTAGACAACATCTTGCTTGCCTGCATTACTTTTGTCGATCCCTAGTTGCCCTTGAGAAGGTCGTGGTAAGCTGCCTTCTTGAACCGCTGCAGTCAAGTGCTGTAGGTTGACACACATGGCCTTAGGAGGGGATTCCAGGATTTAGACCCAGTGACAATGAAGGAATATTTCCAAGACTGGACGGTCAGTGGCTTGAAGGGGACTTTGCAGGGATGGTGTTCCCATGCATCTGCGGCCCTTGTCCTGCTAGGTGAGAGTGGTCAAGGGTTTGGAAGGTGCTGTCTAAGGATCTTTGGTGATTTTCAGCAGTGCATCTTGTGGATAGTACACATTGTTGCTACTGAGCATCGGTGGGGGAAGAGAGTGGATGTTGTGCCAATTAAATGGACTACTTTGACCTGGATAGTGTTGAGCTTCTTTAGTCTTGTTGAAGCTACTCCCATCCAGGCAACTGGGGAGTATTCCATCACACTCCTGACTTGTGCCTTGTAGATGGTGGACAGGCTTTGGGGAGTCAGGAGGTGAGTTACTCACTGCAGTATTCCTAGCTTCTGAACTGCCCTTAGAGCCACTGTGTTTATGTGATGAGTTCAGTTGAGTTTCTGGTCAATAGTAACCCAAGGATATTGATAGTGGGGGATTCAGTGATGGTAACAGCATTGAATGTCAAGGGACAGTGATTATATTGTCTCTTATTGCCTGGTATTTGTGTGACGTGAATGTTATTTGCCATTTATCAGCTCAAACCTGCATATTGTCCAGATCTTACTTACTGCATTTGAACATGGACTGCTTCAGTATCTGAGGAGTCGCGAATGGTACTGAACATTGCACAATCATCAACAAACATTCCCACATGCTACCTTATAATGGAGGGAAGGTCATTAATGAAGCAGCTGAAGACGGTTGGACCTAGGATACTACGCTGAAGAACTCCAGAGATGTCCTGGAACTAAGATAACTGATCAACGACCACAACGATCTTCCTACATGCAAGGTATGACTCCAACCAACAGAGAGTTTGCCCTCCAATACCTATTGGTTCCAGTTTTGTTACAGCTCCTTGATGCCACACTCCGTTGAATGCAGCCTTGATGCCTCGGGCTGTCACTCTCATCTCTCCTCTGGATGTCAGCTCTTTTGTCCGTGTTTGAATCAAGGCTGTAATGAAGTCAGGACCTGTGTGGCCCTGGCAGAACCCAAATTGAGTGTCACTGAGCAGGTGCTGCTTTATAGCACTGTTGACGACACCTTCCATCACTTGACTGATGATTGAGTGTAGACTGATGGGGTTGTAAATTGGCTGGGCTGGATTTGTCCTATTTCATGTATAAAAGGCAATTTTCCACATTGTCGGGTAGATGCCAGTGTCGTAACTATATTGGAACAGGTTGGCTAGAGCAGCAGCAAATTTGTTACTATTGCCAGAATGTTGTCAGGGCCCACAGTTTTTTCAGTATCCAACTGTTTCTTAATATCACGTGGAGTGAATTGTATTGGTTAAAGACTGATGCTGGGAATCACTGGAGGAGGCTAAGATGAATCAACCACTCGGCACTTCTGGCTGAAGACTGCTGCAAATGCTTCAGCCTTATCATTTGGACTTGGGCGTTGGGCTCTTCCATTATTCAGGATGGGGATATTTGCGAAGCCTCCTCGAGTGAGTTGACCAGCATTCACAACTGGATGTAGCAGGACTACAGAGCTTAGATATGATCTATTGGTTGTAGGGTCACTTAGCTCTATCACTTGCTGCTTATGCTGTTTGGTATGCGAGTAGTCCTGTGGAATTACCAAACCAGGTTGACACTTGATTTCCAGCTATGCTGCTGGCACGCCCTCCTGCACTCCCTTGAACCAGGGTTGATCCCCTGGCTTGATGGTAATGGTTGAGTGGATATGCTGGGCCATAAGGTTATAGATTGGGCCAGAGTACAATTCTGTTGCTGTTGACGGCCCACAGCACCTCATGGATTCACAGTCTTAAGTTGCTAGATCTGTTCAAACTCTGTTCTATTTAGCACCGTGATAGTGCCACACAACACGATAGAGGGTATTCGCAATGTGAAGACAGAACTTCATCTCTACTTTGCCCATGCGGTGGTGACTCTTACTGACACTGTTACGGACAGATGCCTCTACAGCCAGTAGACTGCCACAAATTTCTGTATTGAATTTTGTTCGTAACTTATCTTTCCACCTAATGTGCACCAAAAGCTGGTCACTGAACACATGTTGGAAATTGGGGTCTCCTTTAATACTACGTACTTTTAGTATTCCATATTTGGTAATTCTTGTGCAGTGTGAGACCACATTTAACTGCGTATAGTAGTAACTAGCCTTCAACAAGCATAAGCAAAAGGTTTATCAGGCACTCCACTATCCTATTTTGAGTATACCACATTTGTTTTTAAAAAAAAAGGTTTTGTTCTTAGGAGTGAAGACTAAACTTCAAATGGAGGTTGGCAAAGGGATATCGCTCATCCAACATTGAGTAGCTGTCCCATGGTCACTGGCCAAAAAGGTTCAGACAAATAATTGACACAGTATAAGATACTGTCCCCAGAAATATGGTGTATCAACAACTGCTCAGACAGAGTGCAGTCCTCATTGAGCAGCTTCATTAAGGGGTCTTCTCCAGAAGAAAGATGGACCACAGAAAGAGGAGAAAGACCCAGAAAAGATTTCCGAACACCTTAGCTAGACAGAAAGACCCTACAGTCACAACTTTAACATGACCAACAAATTCTGCACCAATAGCCTGTTTCTCCTCTGATATTAGTGAATCATCACCAATTGTCACAGTTGTATACTTTATCTAATTAAAGAATGTATCATTTTTAACTAACAACTACTTCTTAAATCCAATAAACTATCAGAAAATGGCTTACAAAATTGTCAACTGCCTGTATTAGGTAACCATGATCATGAATCCCATCCCCCTCCCCCCCGCCCACAGCCCCCAACAAAAATTGACAGTTGCGGTCACTGACATACTCTGGTTGCTTGTTTGGTAACAACTTCACTGTAAAATTCTGATTCTAGTTTCAAATCCCACCATTGCCTTGCCCTCCCATCATTAGTCTCCTTCAGGCCAACAAACCTCTGCATTCCCTAATTCAGGGTTCTTTTGTAACTCCCAACTAATCACCCTCGCACTGGTTGCTGTGCCTATCGGTGCCTAGGACCCAAGCTTTGGATTTAATTCCCAGAACTTGTCCCAAAGACGATCCCACCCTATCCCCAGAACCCCACATGCATCACAGCCAACACACCCAAACTACATATCCCTGGATACTATGGGCAATTTAACATGGCTAATCCACCTAACCTGCACATCTTTGGACTGTGGGAGGAAACCACTCTCTATTTTCTTTATTCATTCATTGGATGAGGGTGTCGCTGGCTAGGCAGCATTTATTGCCCATCCCTATTTGCCCAGAGGGCAGTTAAGAGTCAACCACATTGCTGTGGGTCTGGAGTCACATGTAGGCCAGACCAGGTAAGGATGGCAGTTTCCTTCCCTAAAGGACATTAGTGAACCAGATGCGTTTTTCCGACAATCGACAATGGATTCATGGTCATCATTAGACTCTTAGTTCCAGATATTTATTGAATTCCCATTCCACCATCTGCCATGGCGGGATTCGAACCCAGGTCCCCAGCGCATTATTTGAGTCCCTGGATTAACAGTCCAGCGATAATACCGCTAGGCCATCGTCTACTCTGAGGAAATCCATGCAGAAATGAGGAGAAGTGCAAACTCCCACATAGTCAGGAACATCTTTCCTGCATCTAATCTGTCTAGTCCTGTTAGAACTGACTATTGGACTGTGCATTTCTCAACAGTGAATTTGAACCCAAAATTAGATCTCCAGCCTGTCTCTTTAGCTGTGGTGAATTGTAGACTTGTACGGTAAAAGAAAGCTCCTTTGGCCCATTGAGTTGATATCACTATCTGTGATTCGTAATAGTAAAGAGACTGGTGCAAGTATGAGTTAACTTGGGCAGAAGACTTAGAAACAACTTCAAAACTAAAGATGTCTGCCAACATGTTAAGTCTGGCACTCTGCTTTCCTTGCATTCCTAAACTATATATTTGCCTTCATAGCCAGAGGATTCAACAACAACACTCAAGCTTGACACCATCCAGGACAAAGCAGCCCGCTTGATTGGCACTACATCCACAAGCATCCACTCCCTCCACCATCGACGCTCAGTAGCAGCAGTGTGTACCATCTACAAGATGAACTGCAGAAATTCACCAAAGATCCTCAGACAGCACCTTCCAAACTCACGATTACTTCTATCTGGGCAGCAAACATATGGGAACACCGCCACCTCCTCAAGCCATTCACTTTCCCGACTTGGAAATATATCACCGTTCATTCACTGTTGCTGGTTCAAAATCCTGGAATTCCCCCCAAATGGCATTGTGGGTCAACCTACAGCTGGTCTGACTGCAGTGGTTCAAGAAGGCAGCTCACCATTACCTTCTCAAGCACAACTAGGGATGGGCAGGAAATGTTGACCAGCCAGCGACACCCACATCCCACAAATGAATAGAAAAAAACAAGTACAGGAACAAAGATGTCTTGCTGTAATTGTACAGATCATTGGTAAAGGCACATCTGGAATACCTCGTGCAGTTTTGGTGTCATCTGAGAAAGGATGTTCTTGCTATAGAGATGGTACAGTGTAAGTTTACCAAAATGAGTCCTAGAATGAAAGATTGAGTCAGGATTGTATTCACTGGAGTTTAGAAGAATTGGCAGGGGGAGTCTCAGAGAAACCTATGAAAGTCTAACAGGACTAAGCAAGTTAGATGCAGGAAGGGCCACCGGACCCGAAATTTTAACTCTGTTTTTTCCCTTCACAGATGCTGCCAGACTCGCTGGAAAAGCTCAGCAGCGTTGTTTTTGTTCCTGATTGACAGCATCCACAGTTCTTTTGGTTTTTAGTTAGATGTAGCAAGGATGTTCCTGATGGTGGAGGAGGCCAGACCAAGGCTCGTAGTTTCATGTTAAGGGGAAATGTTTTCACCCAGATAGTAGTGAGCATGTGGAATTCACTATAACACAGAGTGGTTGAAGCCAAAACATTGAAAATTTTGAAGGAGATATAGTTTTTCTGACTAAAGTGATCAAGGGATAAGGGGGGAGGGTGGGATTAGGCTATTCAGCTCAATGATCAGCCATGATTATAAATGAATGGTGGAGCAGGTTCAAGGACTCAAATAGCCTACTCCTGCTTTTATGTTCTCATAGCAGACTCCTCCTATGTTTCTAATTAACCCCAGAGAAAGGGGCTATCTGTATTCCAGTAATGAATATGCAAGAGCTTTCATGGCCAAAAAATGGGTTAATGCAATTTCACAAAAATATCTACCTCTGCGATATTCTCATGCATCAATGACCTCAATCATTTTACTGAAGATTATGGAATTCTTCTCCTGTATATCACTATTTTTCACAGCCGAAAGTGGTAAGTCCATGCTGAGATATGACAACAGTAGGAGGTGGCAATGGCCTCGTGATATTATTGATGGACTGTTAATCCAGAGACCCAGGTAATTTCCCACAGACCCAGGTTTGAATTTCACCACAGCAGATGGTGAAATTTGAATTCAATAAGAATCTGGGATTAAAATTCAAGACTGTGAAACCTTTGTTGATTGTCCAAAGAACCCATCTGGTTCACTAACGCCCCTAAGGGAGGGAAACTGCCATCCTTACCTGGTCTGGCCTGCATGCAACTCCAGACCCACAGCAATGCGGTTGACTCTGAACTGCCCTCTGAGCAATTAGGGATGGGCAATAATGCTAGACTGGCCAGCGACATCCTCATTCCATGAATGAATAAAAATGAAAAACAGCATCAGTCTCACTTGCCAGCGTTGCTGAGTGTCAGCAGGTGATTTGACTGCAACAGCTTGTACATCCAAGTCCAATCATGCCTCCCTCTAACATTCAGAGAATAACAATGCTTGTGTTGGCTTCCAACAGGGATCACTGGTACTGATTAGGATCAGGAACCCAGGAAGTTAGAGCTAATTATAGCAAGTCAATTAAACTGGCTGATGCAAGACTAAGTTTAATAACGTATTGTTCATTTACAACCTAATAAAGCGTGGGTTTAAACTTGCGATTTATACCGAATCAATAGCAAAATCGTTTGGATGTCAGAGTTTCCAAATCTGCTAAAGAATCATAGGGCCACATCCCTGCTCACGGCAACCCCACAGCAATTTAATGCTCTGAGAAGCATTTATTGGCTGGAAACAGGACATCTGTCCGTCACTACGGCAGCAGTCATACCTCAGACAACAGCAGCCAATTGATTGGCAGGCCTCTGATCCCATCCAATGAGACTCCAAGCAGTACCCTGATAGTAAGCCCTGACATCTAACAACAGATACACGTGGGAGTGTTTTAAAGCAGGGAAAGGTTCGAGTGGATTGGGCTAAGGTAAGGTGGTAGACAGTTTGTGGAGGTCAAGGGAACAACTGGAATGTGGGGGGCAGGGCAGGAAGAGATTTTTTTGAAAACGGCCACCCACCCTTCTAGGTTTCCACCAGACGTCCCTTCCACATCTCCGCCTCATAATACAGGCTAGGCCAGAAGTGGCCCCTAAGTGGCTAATTTAGCCAGTTAAGGATCTCATCTGAGACAAAGGGTTAGGGGTCACCGAAGGCCTTGCTCATCCTTGAAAAAAAAAACTGTTGAAGGGAGTGGTAAGAGGCCAGAAGACTATGTAAGAAATTTTATGGGTTCATCTCCTGCAAAATCTCCAATGTAAAATTCTTCAAAGTAGTTCAAAAACCTAGCGGTGGAAATGAATCTTTCTACTTTTCACAATTAAGATCTTTTAAAATCTAGCAGTTTCCTATTAAGACTTTTCCATTGTTTTCCCTTCTGCCTCATGCATTGCTGCATTCTCAAATCTTCCCCTGTTCTCCTTCATATTATGTACAAAATGGGGATGAGAAATAGATGCTGTGCAGTCAGCAACAGAAATGCCCAATTGATGGATCAGTATGCACAAGTCAGCTCCTAGTATTTACATCACCAACTCTGACTTCCATACACAAGCTTGTAGGCTGAATGCTTTCAGTGAAAATAGTTCAAAACTTCAATAAGAGGCTACAATAGATCTTGTATAAAGCCTCCCTCAAGAACTCCATTCCATCTCAACATCCAAAATAAATGCCTTTAAAAGTCATAGAGAAGGAGAAGACATTCTCACAACAGCCACAATGAAAAGCTAGTGGGAAGCGCTATCACAACAGTAACTAAATTTACATAATGCCCTTTATGTGGTAAAACATTCCAAGCACTGTTAGCCATGCAGGAGTAGAGGAGGAATTTAACTACAGGGATGATCATTCAAGGCAGCACCACACGTGCAACTAACACCAGCTAGTCAGCACAGGCAGGAGGTAGGTGAGGGTGTGAATTAGGATACCAGTAGAAAATCCTTGAGAGTAGAATCCCTACAGTGTGGAAACAGGCCCTTCGGCCCAACAAGTCCACACCGAACCTCAGAGCATCCCACCCAGACCCACCCCCCACAACAACCCACCTAACCTACACCTTCCTGAACACTACGGGCAATTTAGCATGGCCAATTCACCTAACCTGCACATCTTTGGACTGTGGGAGAAAACCGGAGCACCCGGAGGAAACCCACGCAGACACGGGGAGAATGTGCAAACTCCACACAGACAGATGCCCGAGGCTGGAATCGAACCCGGGTCCCTGGTGCTGTGAGGCAGCAGTGCTAACCACTGAGCCACCGTGCCTCAAAATCTGAAGAGGGTGGAAGTTCAGCCAAGGGACCATTAAAATTTGAAGCACCAAATCACAGAAGAGGGCATCAACAACAGATCAGTCAAAGCAGTAGGAGGCAATGTTACAGCCAGAGATAGGCATAGGTGACCTTGCTGAGGATATGGGATTAGACGCTCATAGCAAGATCAAACAGGATAGCAGCAAAAAAAATGGCAGACTAAGTTGGCAGCATGGACCTGGAGAATGGTGGTGGCCAAGGTTGAATGAATGGTAAAGGTGGTAGCATCAGCAGCAGCAATGCCAGGATGAGATGAACTCGGCTCCACTCCAGTCCGGAGACTCCTAGCGAGCAAGGAGTGGGTCCTGGGCTGAATCCTCCTGCCTGGACTTGCAGGCTGATCTGAGGTTCCAGATCCGCAGCTAGGCTCGGGTGCCTGAATGAGCCGTAGCGTTGGTAGAGGACCACTGCAACCGCGGTCTGGCAGTATTGTCTGCATGAGTGTTGGTTGGGGCTCCACAGGTATGAGAATTGGACCATGGATCCAGCTCAGATGCAGCAGTTGCAGGAGTGGCGACGGTAGAGGCCCGTAATTGATACCGGAGCCCATTACAGAGACCCTGACCGATGTCAAGAGGAGCAGCGGAGGAAGAACAAGGGGAGGGAAAGATAAACTTTACTTTAGCAATATCTTTTAACATATTCAGTAATTCAAAATGGCACCGGAGCATGGCAAAACAACAATTTTCACTGTGTTTTGTTTGAAATACATGTGACAATAAATCATTCAATTCAACTCAAAAGTCTCAACATTTCACTCAGGTACTGGATGGAACTGATGGCTAAGAAACAGAGTTTATAGCAGGAACCGAAGCCAGTGGCTTTGTTCTGCCCAATAATTAACTGGAGTATATCAGTGCACAACCTATAGTGGATGTCAGATGAAGTGCATGACAAATCAGAGGCAAAGGAAAAATTGAGACGATGGGGAGGTAACACTACTGCCATCAGCAGATATGTGAAGTTTGATAGGTTTTCACATGATGACACCAAAGGCATCATGTGGACAAGGAACAAGATGTGACCCAGGTTTAGATCCTTGGGTAACTCCAACGAATACAGCTCACATACCCAACATCAACTTATCTTTAGAGGTGTTGGGAGGAAGGAGGAAACCCCCGATTTCCTGATCAGCTCTCCCTCCCTCCATAAATGATTAATAGATGGAAAGCTAGAAAGTGATTGTTGATCGAGGAGGCAAGGAAAAAACTTGCAGCTATGTAACATTTTCATAGCCGCTGGATATCCCAAGGGCTTCACAGATAACGAAATACTTTTGAAGTATTAAAGTACTGTTATAATATTGGAAACATGGCAGTCAATTTGAGTTCAATGATCTCCCACAAATAGCACTATGATCATCTCCAAATAATCTGTTTTTGTGATATTGATCGAGGTATAAATACCTTCCAGATCACTGGAGTTAACTCCCCAGCTCTTCTTTACAATTGTGTTGTTGAATCTTTTACGTCTGCCTTTAGAGCAAATGGGGTCTTATCTAAAAAGGAGCATTTTTGGTAGTTTTTAAAAATCTGTTCGTGGAACGTGGGCATCACTGGCTAGGTCAGTACTTATTGCACAAAGGACAGTTAAGAGTCAACCTCATCACTGTGGGTCAAGAATGACACATAGCCCAGACTAGTTCCCTTAAATGATGTTAGTGAACTACACTGATTTCTACAAGAATCAGCAACAGGCTACATGGTTGCCATTAGCCTAGCTTTTCATTTCAAAGTTTTAGTGAATTTGACCTTCACCATCTGCCACAGTGGGATTCAAACTCATGTTCCCAAAACATTAGCTTGGATTTCTAGATTACTAGTGTAGTACTCCCTCAATGCACTGGAGTGTTATTTTCTGATCTTGGTCCTCACGTCCTACAGTGGGAAATGATTCCACAATCTTCTGGTTGAAAGGGAGAGAGCAACCAACTGACAACCTCAGCTGACACAAATTCAGAAGTGAACCATGAACTCCAGTTAAGAGTCCATCACTGTAATCCACTAGTTACTGGATCACTTAACACCTCAAATAAATAGATGAAGCGGCCATGGCTAGAATCAAATACAACTGAAAAAGGTTAAGATAAAACATACACTTCCACTTATTTAAACATCTTCATCCATTGTACTTGTTAACTGTCTGGCTATGGTATTACTATAAAATATTATATATCTCCAGAAAATAATTAAGAAAGTTAGAGCCAGTTTCAAGCCAAATCCACATTCCCAGCTTGCTTCAGGAACAGTTTTCAAGCAGTTCTCCCAATTCTCCCGATACATAACAGACTGCAAAAAGATCATATCATCCATGTGGATTACTGCAAGCAGTTCTGTTTTCTAAATGCACTATTTCTACTTCAGGTATGAAAATTGCGCTACTAGCATTGTGTACTTGTTCATAGAGTGAAATCAGCCAATGGCTCAGTTGGTCAAAGCCACGGGCAAGCTTACCACCACAAACTAAGATGATTCAAATTCAATTGCTCCCCTGTAGTCAGTTCACTGATCTAAATTGGAGCTGTATAAAGGCACTTTTTTTTTTGTTTTAAAGATAGGCAAAAAGAAAGTTTAAAAATTAGTGATAAATGGTGCAATGAGGAGCACAAAATTACATTCAATGCATGTTTAATGTAGTACTACAATGTGTATGGAATCAGTGTTAATGCAATAGCCAATTAAAACACTTACACATTGCTTCACTATTTGTTTCTGCAATAATGCTGTCACAATCAAGGTCAGAGAATGATTACACAAATGCCCACTTTGTTAGTTCCAAGGCGTCATTTAACACAAAATTAATACTTGCTTCCAAGTAATACACAGTGAGGGCTGAGATTTCTTGTTATCTAGAACATACTGCCTCATCCATAAGTTCAGCACAATACATTTCATTAGGTAAGTTCATACATCTCTTCCTTCCCTCACATGCAAAACAAAGAAAGAGGTCTGCTTGTTCTAACCTGCCAAGATTCACTGCACAACAGACTGAAAAGAAAGCTTTGATGACAGGAAACATCGGAAATTGAAGTACGAGTGTGCCAGGCAGCTTATTGAACCCGCTTCACCACTCAATCTGATCACGGTTGAGCTTTGGCTTCAACTCCACTTTCCCCATTCACCCTCTTTATCCGTTGATCCCTTGACAGAACAAAAGTCAATCTTAGTCTTAAATACATAACTTTCTAGGGTGGGGAAATTCTAACAATTCAAAACCCATCAAGTGAAGCAATTCCTTCACATTGCAGTTCTTCATCCTAAGACTATGCTACTGGTTCTAGATTCCTCAGCTGGGGGAAACACAGTCTGTCTGTCTATCCCGTCAAGCTCCTTTAGAATCTTGTACACTTCATTGAGATCACTTCTCAGCACAGACCCACTTTACTCAGTCACTCTTCACTTTCACTGGGTCACAAATCGTGGAACTCCCATCCTAACTTCACCATGTGGACTGCAGCAGTGGCAACTCATCAACTTCTGAAGGGCTATTAGAGATTGGCAATTAATGCTGTCCTAACCAGAACACCCATATCTCAAGAAAGTGCTACCTAGAAGTAAAAAGCATTGAATAACATTCAATACAAAAGGCATCTATTATCCTCTAGGTTTATTTTGAAAATCTCAACCCTCAGGGCAAATGGA
Source organism: Ginglymostoma cirratum (assembly GCA_024137785.1). NCBI lineage: Eukaryota > Metazoa > Chordata > Chondrichthyes > Orectolobiformes > Ginglymostomatidae > Ginglymostoma > Ginglymostoma cirratum. Next base: position 12,722,218 of record JAHRHZ010000288.1, on the reverse strand, counting down.
TCAATGCTACAATAATCTTGATCACCTCGCTAACCATTTTCCTTGGACAGTTCTGGTAATCTTCGAGTATGGTTCACCATGCAAGACTTCATAACAAAAGTGAGAAGCAAGGAGAAGAAAAGACAGAGCATAAACCCCCAAGTATCCGATTCACTTTGCATCACTCCAATTTACAGCAGTGACACAAGCAATGAGCTCATAATGCCTGCTCACACTTCTGTATGAGAAATGGCAGAATGGCACCCGGGAAAACATGATGACTGAAATAAGTTATAATGTTAGTGAACTCTTTCAAATCAACATGCAGTAAATGCTGGTACTGCAGGCCATTAGCAGCTTTACATTTTAGACTGCAGTCTTTGTATTAATTGCTTTGAATGCAGGAGCCAACTGAACAGATCACAGCAGTTTGCTCAATGACCCCAGCGCACTGTAAAATGAGCAAGCGTACCTTGATGTCAATAATATGACATGACAAATACACATACCGTCGTTCACTTTGTGAATTTTAGATAATTCTCACATCATTACAGCTGCTTGTCTAGGTCAATTTTCTGTTCTCCAATATTCCTATCCCAATCCCCCTAATACTACAGGATTGAGCAGTCCCATCACTTTAACATGAGATCTAGAATCATGCTTCAGTGATTACCTTAAAGATTTATCAACGACCTTTGTCCGATAAACCTCTTCTTGGTCCAGTTTTATAGTACAGAAACAATCGCGCATCTTGTTTGGACCATGGTATGGAGGTAGGTTCTTGGCTTCACCTATTAGATGAAAAATGAATATTTAAAATAGTTCACAGAGAAAACAAATACATAGTTTACTTGCAAGATACAAAAGTCATATCCCCAATTTAACAATTAACTATATAGATGGGGACGGGTCCAGTAAGGTCACTGAACCAGCAATCCAGAGGACCAGGCCAGTAAGACGATAAGATGTAGTAACAGAAATAGGCCATTCAGCACATCAAGTTGCTCTGCCATTCAATGAGATCATGGTTGATCTGATAATGTTAAACTCCACTTTCCTGCCTTTTCCCAATCACCTTCTATTCCCTCACCAATTAAAAATGTCTTTCTCAGCATCTACAGCCCACTGCAATTCAGAATTCCCTCAGAAGACATTCCTCTACATTTGTCTTAAATGTGTAACTCCCTATTCTGACATTATGCCCTGTAGTCCAAGAATCTCGCACAAGAAAATGATCAACTTTTCTGCATGTACCTCATCAAGAATCCTGCAGATTTCAAGAAGACTGAAAGGCTATCTTATAAGTTCCAATGAGTACAGGCCCAACCTACTCAATTTCTAAGACAGCACATCTGTACCTTGTATCTGCCTAGCGAATCTTCTCTGGGCTGCCTCCAATGCCAATGTATCTTTCTTTAGAAAAGGAGTCCAAAACTGTTGACAGTAAACCAGTATAGTTTGTCAAGTGATAGTAGGAACTGCAGATGCTGGAGAATCTGAGAGAACAAGATGTAGAGCTGGATGAACACA